>OX104134.1:107963334-108174315 GCA_944470555.2 Heterobilharzia americana | reverse complement strand
GAACTAAGATACTAGGAGAGTAGATCATGTCATAGTACAGTCATTCCTGACATTTATAAACTTCAAGTTTCCTAATAAAGTGTCATGGAAAAGCATAGGAAGTTGCAATGAAATCAACCAAATCACCTTTCGTAGTACATACATTCATGGATAGTTTGGATTATATGGTGACTGAAACATTTATTCTTGCTCCAGAAATATGCTTTCAGTGTGTTGATGACACGTCCACAGTATTGCGATTAGAGCACATAGATCATTTCTTCATGCATATAGCCTCAGTATTGAACGCAACTTAACTTACTAATGAAGTAGACAATACATTTCACAGGAAGCCTTCAGACTCAAATCATTACCTAAACTTCAGATCATCTAACTCTGTGTCGATTAAAGTAGGGTTAGTAAAGTGTATGAGTAACAGAACATCTGAGACAAAAAGTCGGTTACATTTAAGACATTATTCATCAATAACAACCTTCCTAAATTCATAAGAAATTAAATGAAAAATACTTTTCTATAGTAGTAAAACAGATGTTAATAATACTAATAACAATATCTTGATGTTGCTGCTTTTACTATCGCGTCGTTATTATTTCTTCTTTGGATTCCTAGTGGGACATACGGCTTCAGTGGCACATCTCCATTCCACTCTCTTCTCTGCAGTATTTCAATCCGGCTCCACCAATGCCCACAAGCTTGCATTTCTTCCTCACACCATCCTCTCCATGTCACCCTTGGCTTGGACGACCAACTGGTCGTTTCCCCTTTAAGTTCCACTCGAGGGCCTGACCTGTCGCGTGATGTCCCATAACGGTCTTCTCAGTGTATGCCCCATTCATCTCCACTCTGTTCTGTATATTTGTTGTGCGATGGGTTCTTGGTCGCTTCGTTGCCAGCCAGCCAGCCAGCAGCAGCCAGCAGCCAGCCAGCCAGCCAGCCAGCCAGCCTGCGTCTTCCGGTCAGAACTTTAGGTGCAGAGCATTGTTTAGTCTCTCCAGGATGATGTGGCTTAATATTTTGCTTGCTTTGGGTGGAGAGGAACAGGAGCATGATTCCTCGCCAGTTCTTGCAAAGACTCAGGTCTCTCTGGTTTGGGAATTCGACAAGGTAACCCTTCTTCTAATCAATCGACAGCTACCTCTCCTTCCTTCCTTTCTTCCTTCCTTCCCTCCTTACAAGCCTTCTTAACTAGTGGTGTGAGCATGTCCGCTGCTGTTGTCTCTGCGTCTGTTCTTAGTGTTTCTGGCGGATTTCTATCTGGTCCCGCTTGTATTCCCGGACTTCACTTCTCCATTTGTTGGAGGGCTTGTGTTCACTGGTAGTTCTGTAGTTGGGCTGCTGGAGGTATTTCTGGACGAGTTGCACGTGGTGGCGGTGGTGGTGATGGCGGTGGCGGTGGCGGTGGTGGTGGTGGAGGTGGCGTGGTCGATTCAAGAGTTCGTTGGAGTGGTCATCCATCTGTCACTCCGTTTCTCCTCTCTGGTGGCAACTAGGTTTCCTTCACTATCTTTCATTGGTTTCATCTGCGTTGACCTCTTCTCTCCCAGATAATAACCTGGTTATTTGGTTATGATGTTGTCAGGTCTCTGTCTCTGTCTCTCCTACCAGCAGCCTGTTCTGCTTCACTTGCCAGTGTGTCGTAGAAGTGTCATTTGTGTTTCCGTTTACTCTTCTTCACTTCTTTGTCCAGTGTAGTGTTTTATATATTGTGTTCAGTTCCTCTCTCCATTGTTCATCCCTGCACTTCACTCCACTGCACTCCACTGCACTTCACCGGTTCATATTCTGCTCCACCATCTTTCTCTCCCTCCTCTATCACCTTCCATGTATCCGTCGAGATCCATTCCTAGTCTTGTTTCCTCTTCCTATCTAACTCAGTTGTGCACGTTTCTCTCCACACAACTTTCAAAGAGTTCCAGTGTTTTTCCATGCAGGTCCCCCCCAGGGATGGGGATGTTGCTCAACGTCTCCCATTTCTCCCTGATGGCTGACTGACGTGAAGATGTCATATGTAGTTTCGTCCTTCACTTCAGTTCAGTTCAGTTCAGTATCGATTCTGGGTGTTGAACTTGAACTATGGTCGATCATCACCAACTTCTGTGAAGTCTTTCAACTTGATTTTGAAGGTAGGTAACTTTCACTAGATAGTGAGTGGTGTGAACCACCTACATCTGCTCCTCTTCTTCATCTGGTCCTGTGTCCAGTAGGCTCGCTGCCTCTCCACATTCTTCACACTGAAATGAAGTCGGTCTGATTTCGAGTGTAGTGTATCCTGGTGTCTGGTGAAATCAAATCCATGTCTCTGCCTTGTGAATATCATTGTGTTTGTACACACTGCCTCGCCTCCAATCACCAAATCGTTGAATGCTCACAAGTCTGTAAACAATTCTCCATTCTCGTTCATTTCACAAACGAGTGCTTCTCGACCCATGATCACTTCTCTTCCTGTGTTGCCCACTCCCAGTTTGACCTTCATGTCACCCCACCCATTAGAATGAATTGTGATGTCGCCATCTGTGGTGTGGTCTTATCTATTACTGATTGCAGTTGTCTGTAGGATTCCTGCTCCTTCTCTTCATGTGCATTATTTGTAGGTGTGTAGCGTAGTGTATCATTGTATGATTGTGACTTTCCTACCCTTTGAGTTGAATCTTGCTGTCATGAGGTTTATCGTGCAGGAGGAGATTGGTTGCCACTGTATGGGAGAGAGCCTTTGATGCTCTTCAAGGGGACATCATGATAGCCACTCGAAAACTCAGTGTGGTCGTGGTTGTCGTGTGGGTGGGAATATCGGAGTAGATTATTGACTCTCCAGTTGACAGTTTGGAGAGTCCACTTCCATTCCACCTGCAGATTCCTCACAGATTTCAGGCACTTCTGTGCCATACCTTCTCATCTCTTTTGGAATCTGGCAGCGTTGCCAGTCAGCTTGAAACATTTTGCGGACATTCCATGTCCCCGTTTTTACTTTTGCTTTCATTGAGAGAAGTGAGGACACATCGGCCGACTAGCTTCCTGAAGGCTTTCTACGACTGGCGTCATTTTGTCTCTCTGATTCCAGTGAGTAATACGTTTGTTTTTATTATTTATATTTTTTTTATGCTTCGAAGTTTCGTTAGCCATTATATTGATTGTCGGGTTTAGAGTTGCTATCCGTATGCCCAACCTTACCTCTTTACCTGATCTTAAGAGCAGCTAGTAACTATCCTCTATACTGCCCATGATTTCACTTTTTCCGTAATAATAGCAATAATGGTGACGGAAACACTATGAAGAGATGACGCAAATCCTCTTTGTTATTAGAATATAAAAACGGTAATTAATTCTTGTTATCTAGGGTTTTGAATGAGGCTGGTATAAGAGCGCGCTTAAGCCTACAAACTGACTTATGGACATGCTTTGTAGATAGACAGATGCAATTAATCCAGTCGAGCAAAAGAATTAAGTTTGCCAAGTCGTTTGCAATGATTTCGAGGTTAAATACATGGACCAAATTAGTCAACCTTGGTTAATTAGGTTGTATGAGCATGAAAATTTAGCTAAGATTGCTAGACCTTGTTAAGGTAAACAATGTAGAAAATGTGATGACTGCAGGTATTCATGGAGTCGTGGAATACAGTTAGATAGAATGACACTAGTGCAAACTTGGGTGGAAACGGAGACAGGTCACTGAAACTTTGTTAAGTTTAAAATCACTAATTATGTACAACATTAATGACTCAGCACCTGTTCCAGATGTATGAAAAATCCTACTGCCAATATCACAAAGTAGGAAAGAAAATCAGAACTATATGAACCATGTCTCAAAGCTGCGGGGATAAATTGCATACGAAACGTCATCCAGTAATAAAGACCTAACTTTACTGTTATTCACCAAATAAATCAACTGAAATGGAATTACCATCTACAAAAATGTGAAAGTTTTACTCTTATCCAGACAGAACAGTATCCTATCCTATTTATCAGTTTACTATCTTTACGATTCGTCATTCTGGTTGGAGGGTATAACAATATCGCAAAGCGCCAGAAAACCTATATGGATTATTCTCTACACACATATGAAATGAAATTTGTGAACTATAAAAGTTATATTCATTCTTTAAACAAACTGAAGCCACATAATTTCATGAATATATTCTTAAAAGTGGATTTCAAAAATAGTATTAATCCGTTTGTATGCAGTCGGGACTGACAGTACCTTGTTTAAAATGATTCATGACAGGTTCTTTATTGATATATATATATATATTGATATATCTACTACTAACAAGTAGTAAGCATTATAAACACACTTAAGTAGTTAAATTTTATGATAAGATGAATTTGTTGATGCAGTTTGAATTATTCGTAACCATTTGTTTATATTTTAAGTAGATTGTTATATACTAGATTAATAAGATCTGGTATTTGTCAGCGTATCATCAAGTCACATCTGAAGTATAGTGCAGATTGTACTTCATATGAATTTTCAATCAATATTGTCCAGTACAACAATTAGAGGGATTACTTTCAATGAGTTTAACTACAGATTGATTCCGATCTACGATATGACTATGCAGTCAGATAAAACAGAAAGTGACAATAAAGTGAATGTCCTGGTTCTTAATACTTGGTGACTGAAGCGTTTATACAATCTTCTTTTTAAACAACCATTTGCATTATGGTGCCCAACAGCAGATATGAAATATACTGGAATGTATAGTTTACGCAAAATGAGTTACCTCAAATTTATGTGGAGTGGAAAATATGAAAGCTGAACATAAATCTTTCTGTTTATTCAAACCCAGATATACTCAGCATCAAATAGTATTTAACGGCGTTTTTTCCCATCGGGAACCCATCAGTTGCTGAGTTTTCAATAAGACTAAATATAAGTCGTAGAGAGCACTGCAAACCACCATCAAAATAACTGTCATGAATGAACTTCTAGCGACATTCAGGTAAAGTTACAGGGAGTTAAGATGCCAGCACTGACTCAATTTAAAGTCTGTGTAGGTATATCACACTCCACCACAAACTTCAGTGCTGCGGAAACAAGACTTCAAGATTATTTGTATACATATGGTGCTTTAAGTACTCAAAGCTGGTTTGCTACGAGTTGAGTAATTAATTTGTTTATATTTGAGATTTTTCAGAGATATTTGCCATGACTGAACTAAAAACTGTATGTCAAGCAAAAATTCTTAAATTTGGAACATCATATCCAGTAGAGATACTAATTCAACCAATCAGCATTAATTTACCTACTAATCGTACTGCTATTGGTTTAAACTTGTGCATTCATGGTCACTCAGTCAAATTAACCATTTCCCCATGAGTTTTATGCTCGCTGTCTGCTACTTAATATACTGTCATTCATTGGATTTTAAATATAGGTGAATATAATGAGAATAAGGAAGCAATCTTTGCAAAGTATAATTTTGGGATAGAAGAAAGACAATAATCCCATATATTACTTTCTCTTCAATCTAAGATATATTGTGTAATTTTTCCACTGGGAAATAAATCTATGTTGTCTAGCTACTAAATGTTTCGGTTCAGCTATCCGTGAAGATATGAATTGGAGTCCTGGGATCCAGGCATCCAAAAGTAAATTTAACAAGATTTCAGACTGGTCAACGCTTACCACTCCCCAGTTTTTAAGCAGTAAGTGGATGGATTACCGGATGCGAAGGGTGTTATGTGCTCATATTTGTAGTTCAATATACATCTCGTCTAACGGTGATAGTTATACCAACCGAAAGAAGGGAAATAAGAAACTTTGACAAATGCGATTGGGTGAATTGTTTTACTTATTTAAAAGACATTTTACATAAGACTTTCTTTCTAGCAATGTTGTTTAACTCAGCCCAAAAGCTTTGTGCTGACCTCTCACTTACGTCTTCCCGTACAGTTTATAGCTCTGAAATAAACACTTGTTATAAAATCCCTAATCTCTTCTCTGTGAAATAAAGTCGTTTGTCATCACATAAATTTTATGCAAATACGCCTGATTCCGATCATTAGTGAACACAATTTTTGTCTTTTATTTAACAGAGGTTAGGATGATAATTGTATGACTAATCCATGTGTGAACTGGATGTATGAGAAGGTGTAACTGTATGCATAAATAATCATGTTGTCGGTCAGCATTACAAACGAGTTCAACAACGAACATAATAAGAAAAGTGCCATTGAAGTCAAAACAGTAATGATGAATACAATTTGGAATTTGATTATTATTTGTACTGTCGACCACATGACTTTAAAGTTGAACATAAAATAGATGTTGCTTACTGCAATACCATCACCATGAAGCTTGGAATTTTATTTTATTTGAGGTTTATACAAAGTGACGTAAGTTTACTCCAGTAGACCATTTCACTTACTTTGGGAGCTACAATAACCCGAATGGGTCGGTTTCTGACAAATTCACAGCTACGATATAAAAACCGTGATTTGGGACCCACTAACTTTATTTCCGTTTTTAAAAGAACTGTCTGACTATCTGCAAAACTACAAGTATTCTATACATCAGTCACCTTCATTTACTTGTACAGTTGTAAGATATGACTGTCGAAAGTAAAAGGTACAAAGAAGCTGCAGGTGTTTAGCAATAAATGTCTTCGTAACATTGTGTATGAGCAGTGTCAAGATTAGACGTATAAATATTAGCAAAGAAAAGTGAGTAAGTGAGTGTATGAGGTTGTAAACCCACACAGATAGAGACGGCTTGGACATGTGTTACGCATGCCGAGACACCATTTAGCTCGACGTGTAAGGTTAATCGAAGTAGTAATGGCTTGGCAGAGGGGTAAGTGTAGTCAGACGAAGAAGTGGTACTAATCTATGAATCTCCTGACTGTTGATCTGAGGTGTATACCGAGATAGAGACTGAATGGTTGGGGTCCTGGAGAAACTGGAAATCAGTGGTTGGAGACTATTTGTAATGTGGCTCAAAATGGATCACTATGGTACATATGTATATACTTTTCGTCATTTTTAGTGTTGAATATTTTCATTCATTCTTATCTAATCATCCTCTCTCTTCTAGTACACTTCTCTCTCTGCCTTTATATCTCCCTTCCTATCCATCTTTTTTCTGCCTGTCAGTGCACACCCATGACCCCGCCATGGATCAAAAGAAGGATCATTAGGTTTTGCAGTAAGCAACTTATGATTCTGCCATTAGGCTGCAGTTCGGTGATCCATTTTTCTCCTTCTGTCAATCCTCGATAGGGCGTGACCATTATCCGATGCCATTCTTGAGTGTTTATCCTCACTCCAACTTGGTTTGTTCCAATGGACATGGTTTCTAATTGGAACCTTGGGAAACCTCATCTCGAAGCATGTTGTCGACGAACACTAAACAATAATTCAGTCTGAAAGTTAGTGGGTATTTATTGATTTCAAGCTGATATTCATCAAGGAATAACATCACCTAGAGAACCATTGAAAACCTAAGAAAACTGGACAGCTGATTCATCCTAGTATGGAACTCCTGAGCAGTGCGTATCAGTAATCCTGCCACAAATCTGTTTGTCTCATCAAGTGATTGTTCTGAAGACAGTGTGGTTTGAAACTTTTCTGAACTATTGGATAAAATATATGATAATAATATTGATTAAGGTGATATAAATATGAAGCTAAGGTTATATCATGAGTGCATTACATCATACGTTTTTTGTTACCTGAGACTCCCCAGTTTTATATGTCGACCAATCACAACCGTGCCTAAGCCACCAACAGTAGGTACGTTATTATTATCATTATTACCATCATTGTCCGAGGGTTTATTCGCCCATTTCTCAATCACATCTTGATTAGTTGTTCTAGTGGATTCATCAATCTGTATCCATGGCCGACCAGATACGATACCCGTTTGAATAGTATGCTTAACATTTCGTGTAAGATTTTCTTTACTATGTACAAGTAATATGCGATTTGGAACACGTCCGTCAATATACCTACAAAAAAAGATAAATATTGAAGTGGTTAAATTTATGAATATACCTGCAGTTAAAACAGGCCTAATTCCTTGAAATGCAACCTAAACAGCTATGTGACTTTTACATTGCATTCAATAGCAGTTATGCAGAGTTTAGCGTTTCGTATATATCTGAGAATTAGATGGTTTTTCAGTCTGCAAACACTTATGTCGAATGGATTTGTGTCAGAATACTTCTTCATCGAAAGTGGAAGACAAATACCGACAAAAATAAAAACCTAACACGTTTTATTTAGTACATATATTTCTTGTGGTACAGGGAAAAGTGTACAAGAGAGGAGTTGACATTTAAAGTTATTTTCCACGATCAGCTGACATTAACGAAGCGATCAATGAAGCTTTCGAAGTTCCGGATAGCTTGAAATTCATATCTAAAGCAAAATCATAAAACTTAATTGTCCTGTATACCGTCACGCTAAGGCCTGGGAGTGAACACTTCTTCGGAGTTACAAACTAGGGTGAAAAACATATCAGATTAATTCTCAAAGTAATATTTACTCCTAGTGTTTATCAAAGCTGAATCAAAGTGACTGTAGGATGAAACAGCTGCCAAGTGCGTCTGAGTATTCACCGATTCTTCACTCCTTATCTTTCGTTCCTTTTACACCTACTTCTTGTGCTGGAGATTTTCCGCATTTCATATATCAACCCAACATTACTAACAGTAAGGTTGACTTCTAATTAGGCTCATATGCATGAAAATAGTCAGCACCGTAAGTTTTGCAGTCCGCTAACCAGACAGCCACAAAGTCTCGGTTAACTTCGTACGCAATCCAAATGGAGATGTACTGAAGTCCTCGACCTGGGTCATCACTCATTAAGATCAGCTCTATCTCACACTAGAAACTCTCCTATATATCACCTCTTCCTTCCACTCCAGTGAGACGGTGGTACCCACATACTCCAGTCCTTGTTACCTGCATGTTTAACCGGAAATCAACCGACTTTAGGAACTCAATAGTGACTACTTCTAAGGATCACTGACTGGCAAGGAATGGTAGAAGGTAAGAAAAACACAAGTTTCATCAACTAACTGCTCAGAAACAACCAAGTCCCTGTCACTACATCAATTGTTATCTTCTTCTTCCTTTGTTTCTATCGATGTATTACTGTTACTTTCTGCTTCCGATTTGCGGCTGAACTGTACTAAGATAAACGGATGAATAATTATTCTCTAAAAACCGGAATAACTTTTATAGGCATTACCAAAATTTATGAACAGCATATACAGCAAAAAACAACTAGGTCTTACTTCAACACAACCCTCCAGTTAGAAATACCCATAGTGAATTGATGGTCTTGTGCATTATATAGCAGTAGCTGTTCTTGTTCACTTGGTGGTGATTGATAATGTAGAAGCATACCATTAGCTTCAAGCAGTCTCAGTGTAAGTTGTAGTTCAGTTGGTTGATCCATATGGAATGGTATTCTGACTAACAATGTAGTTGTTTCTGTAAATAATCGTCCATTGTTCTGCTCAGCATCATTATTATCATTACTAGTAGTATTGATTATTATATCAGATGACTGAGAATTCAAAGTGATTGTTGTATTCTTGCTGATTTTTTGTTTTGCGGGATCATTCCGCCCATTTGTTAGCTGATTTCCATCTTCCTGTAGGCGCGCTAATAAATCTCAAATATTATTGTGGTTATTAAAAGTTAGTAAATATTTCTGCATGCACACATATTATGCAAACTTAATTTTAACGAGTTTAAAGCGTATGGTCACCAAATTATAACGAATGTGTTCATCAAATATCAAGTGTTAACAAGAGTCTGCCCGTCGAGTTTTGAAGTACGGGATAACATAGTGCCAAACTGCTTTTAATTTTTAGTTGTTTGGTGTATATCGCCAACGGAGCATGCCATAGTTAAGTTTTTGTTTGTCACCACTCATCAGAAGAAACTTAGCATCCAATTTAGTGAGGACACTAAATACCTATTCGAAATCTGTAACTCTCCATCTGGTAAACAACTTGTGCGCGTAATACATTCCCAATGTGGATTAGTATATGAAGTAAAGTGCATGACTTCACCACTAAGTGAAATGGGTTCAGGGGACCACCATATCAGTAACAAAACGTTGCAAGCAGAAGGGGTTAGTCAGTTGATGAAGTTGTGAACCTTTATCAACCCAAAGAGCTGAGGTGTGTATTGGTTAAAACATGGAGCCAGTGTATGAAGTCTTTGACTGTTGGTCTGAGGCATGTACGGTGATGCAGACTAGCCGGTAGGCTATCACATGACAACAGAAACCACTGACTGGATAACCTATGTGATGTGATGTCTGTGGCGTAGATGTTTCGACACATTATCTTAATCTTAATCGCCAAACTGGTATTAGCGTTTTCTCATTCCTTCTTCCTCTCTTTCACTACATTCTACTGCTTTTGGACGATTCTTCTTTATTTCTTAATCTTCCGTCTTATTACTCTGTTACTTTCATACGTAAACCTGTAAACGTTATCTTATCTAGCTATTCACACATAACACAAAATAGTTTTCCTAAATTCAAAAAAAAACATGGGTCCAATTGCTTAAAATAATTTGAAACCTTCGCAAAGCCTAGGACTAGATGGTATGCTAAGTATTCTATCTAGCAAATGTGTTGATATTTTATGTCGTTCTCTTACAAACATTTTTATTGAGTCCTTTGCCAAAAATGAAGTATCATCTGCCTGGGAAGAAAATTGGACTGTCAGTATCTATTCTTACGTTCCGTTATTTCTTATTTTCCCCATACTTACTTATTGTTTCCTGGACTCCGGAAAAAAGATTACGCTGTATTGCGTAGGATTTTAAAGACTATTAGTATAGTGAGTTGCACGCCGCTAACCATGCTGATAAGTGTGGTCATGCACAGGCATCTAAACTCTTTTAGACAGGCAGCTAAAAGTATTTTATCTGATGACAAGCATTCAATGCATCTGTACCTCTCCACATATCTGTCGTCAGGGGAGATATGAGGTAAATACTTTAAAATTTATGCACGCACAACTATATATAAAAATCCAATCATACTTTATTTAGCTTAAGTATTGTGTTAAGAAAATCATGTTATACATAGTCTTATTAGCCAAGTTCGCAATAGCGAAGTTATCTTGACCCTGAAGTCATAAGCATTTCACCAATCCTGTTATTCTCTATTATTTGTTGTTAAGTAGCACCAATGTTAATATATATTTTAAAATGTTGTATAACGAGTAAACTTATGTAATATCACATGCCGGGAATTCTATACTGCAAACAAAATTGGGGTTTTGTATAATGCTTTTATATCATTATCATTATTGTTATTGCTGTGCTGATATGAACTGTTACAATTTGGACCGTTACGTAGTAATCTCTGGTTCTATGATGATGTTAATGATGACGATAATGAGTAACTACAGTATTATGGACAAGAGCCAAAAGTCTCTAGACTTTTCACCTAGCCTGTAAGTGTGTTGGTGAGATGCCAAAAGAAAAGAAAAGAGTAATTAACTTTGTTGATGCTTTTCTACCTAGAAAGTGCGAGAACCTAACTTTTGTAGGAATAGTTATATGAAGTGTTGTTATGTGACTAAGGGCTCATTGTCATCTATCATGATGCTAATTATTAATTTTAACAGTGAATTTGCAAAGTGATAGGTTGAAAACGTCTTTTTAAAAATTATTATGTATAATACTGTTCGACGACAGATTAGAATGACTAAAGTTTAAAGTTTTAGCAAACCGCTAGTCAGTTCAATAAACAACTGATAACCTTTCAAACTTATTCTGTAAAAGCATATGCCTTGCTGAAAAACACCAACAGACAACAAAACTGAGTTTGCATTTTTCAATCTGTTAGCTCTACTGACATTTACTGAATAACTTATTTTAATTTACAGAATAACCGATCATACGCTTGCATAGCATGTTAGATAATACTTTTTGATTTATTTTCCTCAATAAAAAGAAATCTGATACGATATGAGCACCAAGAAAACTTTTGCGTGAAGTGAGTAACTTTGGTTAGCGAGTTGAAGTTTTTATCATGGTGTTATATGATGATTTGTGTGACTGTTGAAATGCCACCCACAGCAAGCGGTTATCTTCTGAACTAATCATTACATCTTTTAAGTCTGGTTCAAAGAGCAGTAGTTTTCATTATGTAAATGATCTTATTTGGTATCAGAGCTACTTAACTCGCATAGACTGGCCCTCAGAATCCACTGGTTTGGTTATAAGGGTATCGTTTTATGCTTCAATTTCCTAGAAACCACCCGTTTATGTAAGTGCGGTCAATACATCTTCTCTAGAGTGAAGTGTGAACGCCTGATCACAACAACACTTTTCCAGAGGGTAGGGGCTCTATTCATCAATTTTGATGTATACTTTTATCCGTTATAGGTAGTTACGTTTGCCTGAATTAATAGTGCTTGCTAGCCAAAAGATCATCAAAGCAAAAAAACAGCTGTCTTATTCTCTTAACAGAAAGTTGTCAGCAGGCTATGTGAAGTGATTTTGTCGAAATACGTAGACCATTCTATCAGCCCCAAAACCCTTCAGGTATTTGAGTCAACTCATTAAGTTTCAAGGTAGTATTCATCACCAACTGACATCAGCTGGAGAACCGTTGAAAATCCGTGAGCACTGAACAGTGGTCACCGCAAGATCTGAAGGTGTTGACCCAGATCTGTGATAGGGTTTTGTTTACGCACTACTCAGAAATGCAGTACTAAGAAGAAACAGCTCTTCGAGGCTTCCAGGCTTTCAACGGTTCTCCAATTGATGTCACTACATGATGAATAGCACCTTGAAATGAGTAAATCCTTCGAATATCAAAGTAAACAACTCAAATGTTATACATTACTGATAATTTTTACTTTCATTTTTTTCTTTTGCATTGCAATCATTTTCTGTCACTTGGCTACCGTCTGGACACATTGAACATTGTCGTCCAACAACACCTGCACGACAGTTACATTGACCTGTGGCTTGATTACACGAGGCATCAACTGAACCAAGTGGGTGGCATGAACATGCTATTGAATAACATAGCGAAATAAGGAAGGGACAAAATTTCAGTACGTAAATTATATGGTAGGGCTATAGAACTTTGTTATTCTTGAGCGACTCTAGAATGACCTATTTCCTCCTCATTTTTAATATAGAAATGAAATCACGGTAGATTTGGTTTCTTAAAGATGTTCAGGAACTTTTCTAGGTTTCAGATTGCTTCTTACTGATCTAAGTAAAATTATTTACCGAAAAGTAATTCACACTTGGGATTCCATATTATTAAACCACCTGAACTGTCACCTGAATATAATTTCATGCAAACAGAATTATTTGTTAGTGTTTAGGGACTTAAAATATAATGTCTGTGATTAGGTTTAAGAGTGCGCAACCTAATACTAAAACATTCTCCAGTGTGAACTTCTAGTCAGTAATTGTGTTTTATTTGGGAAACCTACCCCTGGAAACCAGCTAATGGTACGAGACGATAAAATGAGAAGTAGTTCTCAAAATCAAAATTATGATCTTCATAATTGTGCATAATCCTATTGACAATTAGTGACATCTTTAAAATAATGCGAAGCATTCCAGAATGGCTGTACAGTCACCTTTAAGGTAATTTATCACTTCAAAGTCATTTGGTAGTCGCTCATTGACGGCAAAACTATCAAGATCCAACAAAAATGTTTATGTATTTAACGAAGAGCTTATTTTATTTTTTTGGAAAAATTGTAAAGGACTACCTGAGAAGAACTTACAAGCCATGTTGAGAGTAATTAGAGAAACACTAAAATATGCAGCATTCGACAAGTGTATGTTTCTAATTCAAGACTGTGTCTTCATCACCAGGCTAATAATAGTTATTTATAGGGGGTTGGCATTTTATTATTCAGTCGCGTTGGACGTCAATGGTCCAGTGCATTTCTGAAGACTAGTGAGTGACCATCGGTTTACTGGATAAATAACGACGTGTTAGTTTTGAGTTGAGTAAACGTAAGCAATTGTGAGAGATTTATCTGGCGAACAAGTTATATGTATTTTCTTGGAAGATTCATAAGGCTTAACCATTTATTCGCGATTATAACATGTGCTAGAATGACCAATAAATGTACCTGTGATAACTTGTGATGAAGCCAGAGTTAGACTGTGGAGTACTTGATAGTGATACGAATCGAAACCAAAAGGTAGATGGAAAGAGAGTAGGGGGTAAGTCGCATTGGCTACTTCATTTACTTGGGAGGTCAAGTCAACCTAAATGGGTTAGTGATGGACAAATTTCACCACAGATGCAAAAAGTTGAGTTGGTATTGTCAACCTGTGCCTCTAATGAGACCGGTGAAATATACGCTTGTAGAGCAGCTTATTGTGTCCTATTGCGCAGAAAAAGATGTGTAGAAAGACACCTGAAAATGAAAGATATCAGGAGGGTTCAGGTGTTTTATCACAGGTTTCTTAACAGCATCGGTTGTGTGTCACTCAGCCATCATATTAGTCAAAGTTAGACGAGGTGGTAAGAAAGCGAAAAGTGGTCAGTTCAACACATGGCACTAATCCCTGAAGTGAGTAACTGTCAATATCTAAGTAGATGTCGGGTGCCTAACTGAGGTTTTTCACTTGTAAGACGTCAGCAATTGATGACTTGTTGACATCTCTTGAAGTCGGTGACAGTGATTCAGATCCATGAATTCCTTATAATCTTCAGAATTCCTACATTTTTCATAATCTTCAAGTATTTAACCTCTTTTCACGTACAACTATGCCTATTTTTGTGTTATGCATTTATCCTTTTCCTGCTTGAAATGAAGTTCTTTTGTACCAGGTTCTACACTGCTGAAACCAAGGAATAAAAAGCAATCCAACTATGAGGTCCAGGTGTCAGAAGTTGTGTGATTGCCTTGATATGATTATGAACAGTAAATTGTACTAGAAACTTCATCTAGTACATAATACTGTTTCAGTGTAACATATTAAATTTTACTCTACTAATGTGTTCAATTTTTACTCTCAAAAGTGGATCGGCAGTTGGACAGTTGGTGTGATATCAAAATGAAAAAGAGATAAAGACTAATTGTAACAGGATCAGTAAATAAAATCTTATAGGTAATTAATTAAGATTGCAAACAGAGGATGAGATCAACAAAAATAATTTGGTTACTATGTCCATCTGTCAATCAGGAAATTATCAGGATAATTATATGGCATTAGGACTATTACAGGACCACGCAGTTTTAATGGAAACTACTTCGACCGTTTAGAGAAAATGAAGGCGAATCCATGAAGTCGTCAGTCTAGGATTCATTGTATAGCTGAAAGAGACGTCTTTATAACCACTGAATAACTGGTTCCTATCAAATGCATATGCACGGATAGAACTTTCTCCCCACTTAATCATTTCCTCAAGTATAGCTTCGTAAGTCTAGAAAAGATCCTCTTAGTATGTCCAGAGTGGGACATTTCACAAGATCAGCTGAACTTCTATATCCACGTTGATTTTGACTGGTGAAGAACCATTTCTTTTTGCTCCGAAGATAGAATGGTTCTACTTGTAAACCGAATTTTTAGTATGTTATCACCAAAACTGTTTCCAAGAGGTGTGTCAGTGCTCTTTACAGATTAAAGATTTTCCAGCTGAAGTTTATTCATGATGAAAAATGTCTTCAGATAAATAAGTTTGCATTTGACGACATTTTTGTAAAAGTGTCTTCGCCTATTTTGTAGCTTATTAGGTGGATAACAGTGGAATCAAGGACTTGGGTTTCGTCCTGATTAGAGCTTGTCGACTGGATGTGCCTGCCTGCACCTCAGTGAGTGGTCTTCTCCTCACTGAGACCTTTCAGTTACTTTTCGGTCACTGGAAGAACTGAAGAAGCGACTTCCACGAAGCTGCGAAGCTTCAGTAATTTATTTTACCTCATTGAGATTTTACGAATATATTTAATTTATAATACTAACTAACTGTTTGAATTCAGTAAAATGAACTATTAAAACTTGGAAATGGAGCAGAATAACGATTACTCATACAAATTCAAATATATATTTCGTTAGTTAAAACTTATAAGGTTTAATTAACTTACGAATGCACTCATGGTTATTTTGTATACCCAATAATTTCCGAGGCACTGGTCACATTTCAGACCACCAACACCCCACTTACATCGACAATTGCCTAAGTAATCACATTCTTCGGATAATGCACCGAGTTTGTTACATGTACAAGTGGGTATCCTTACGCCATCTATAGCATTAAGAAGAACAATTGGATAATTAAATATTATTTTCGATTCTTGGCTTGTAGGAAAAAAACTCCTTTAGGTGAAATAAATTGCTAAAATTAGTTTTCCTGAAAAGTTGACATCACTTGATGAATATGGACTGAAAATAAAGTAGTACTAGAGTAACATAGTCAGTAGTTCTCCACCTTGTATGGAAGATACAGTCGTCACTTCTCCCTAGATCTAACTGACAGTTCTCACTTTTCATAATGAACATCTGGTTGCAAAATAACTTGATTTTCACAACTGACACAAAGGACTCGGTGAGTCTGTGCTATTCTTAGAGTCGTTCTGCATATGTCTAGGCACCTGAATTTCAGAAAAACAGATCAGAATATCGCTTATGAAGCAGACTGCTGTTTCCTGTCAATCAAGTAAGAGTAAATGTTATTTCATCATTAAACCCAGAAGGTTATAATAGTTACTGCCACCTTTGTTATCCTGTACCTAAGTAAACAACCTATCCATAGTTTTCATGAGACATTCTACCCTGTAGGTTAGTAATATAAGAATTAAGTTTAAACTGAATGAATAGTTTGCAAGTTGTTTACGGATTGCACAGCCCACGTCAACAATTCTAACAACTGAGTGGTTTTTCAACTGGTATAAACGGGATTTCAGTTGATCTGAACAATTCACCTCCATGACCTAAATTTTCACTGTAAACTACTAATAGACCAAACTTAAAACAAGAGAAATTGCTTTCCAGTGGTGAGACCACTCTAATCTGACCAGCCAAATTTGCAGATCAACATGAATGGTTTCCAACTACTCATATTATTAAGTAGTATATTTAGAATTAAGTTTAATTTTTCTTAAACAAACAATTTCTTACCTGCCTGGAGAACTGCAGACATTTTCATGTTTGAGTCTTGCATACCGGTTGGAGTTCTACCACGACACCGTACACCAGTTAAATCAACATCAATATTGGCTTGCTGAATACATGATTGACGTTTTAGTTCGCATTCACTTGGATACAGTTTGCCGTCTGTACCACAGACATCAAGTTCAGTTGGATGTTTCGGTGGGCAGGTATCTCGACAGACACACTGACCATTACGACACTGAAAACCCAGGGGACATCCAGCAGCACATGGACCTATATTTATGCGGTATATAAAATTGACAGAGTGACGAAAAACATTCTAAGATTACTTTCACAGTTAATAACTTGTACATCACAGTAAAATAGTTTCCATTTGAAAATAACTAAACAGATGTGAGTCACCAGTGAAATGTTTTCTATCCAGATACAAACACTTTGTTAAAACACGTTCAGACAACTTGTGTATATAAAGGTAGTTTTTATGGTGTACTGACAGAAGATGGAGTGTTACTGAAAGCTTGTGGGCACTAGATAGCTGCTATGTCCTGGCTCAGAACTCCTTAGAAGTGTGCACTTAAAACACCGTCATGGATAGAGTACAAGACCATCTTATTTGCGGTTAGCCTGTTACCATTCAATTTGTCCTACTTCTGTAGATTTGTGACGTAACGCGAACACCCCCCAAGGTCATAGGCATGAGCCTGACCTGTCACGGTGTTGAGCAGTTATAAACTGCTGCCATAACAGTCGATCAGTTCTCCTAGATTTTCTATAGCTGTTCAGCTGGTGTTAATCTCCGTTGAAATTTAAATGAAATCCTAAGAAATCTATGACCAAGCATGTGTTCGTTTATGAAGTGGCTATCATTAGGAATTGATGTAAATGTGAAAGACAATGTTATATGAGCAACTGTTTCAGCCAGTATAGAAATTTAAGATATTTAACTTTCGGCATTACTCTTTATTTTCTATGAATACAATTCAACTTAAGACGCCATTGAGCTCCCTAAACAGCATCGATTACCATTAGTAGTCAACCATTATTACTTTAAAAACTATAGTCTTTATACTAAAACTAAACAGTCTAGACGTCATTCGTTGGTACTTGCAATCCCCCGTTATTATGTTGAACTGAAATGACCAACCTCTGTTGGCTTATGGGCTCTTGTGTGGATGACTGGATATTGTCTGAGTACTTATTGCTATAAGTGGCTTGGTTGTGACTGGCAAAGGAACACAGGACACGTTTCGACCTATCTGGGACTCGTCAGTTGGGTGCACCCGAGCTCTAAATAGGACAAAAATATGTTCTGGATTCTCTTTCTAGTCATCTCTAGGCCAATTATAGTAATAAATAAACAGCCTAAAGTTAAAAGTTTCGTCATAAATTTAGAGTAGTCTATGGTTTGGCCGCAGTAACTCACTGAGAATAGTCATTGATACTTGACTCCAATGAACCCTAGTTTTCAGTGATTCTCTGACAGATACCGGGTCATTATGAAAACTTCTCTGAAATTCATCAGTTCCATACAAATCACCGAATCAAGCGACAACTCAATGTACTTCGGTGACCAGTCCTGAAGCCTCATATTATATTTGCCTGGTGTTAAAGGTCTGCCAAATATACTGAGATTTCTGGTTCATGGGTTCAGAAGACCATGCTTTTTGTCACTATTTTCGCCTAATGGAACAATACTGTTTGCATAATTTAAGTCATTCAGACACCTTCCAGCGAGCCTGTAGTTCAATCCCTGTAGAATCGATCATACCTAAGGTACTGCCAATTAATTCATCTATTAGGAAATTGAAGAAGAAAGATGGCAGCCGACATCCCTGCCGAACACCAGTGATTGTCTTCAATTCGGATTACAACTCTCAATAAGCGCTTATATATTGGCGTAAGCTTTTTGATCCCAGCATGTTTCATTACTGTGAATAAATTTTCAAAATGAAGTAAATGAATGCCGCTCTCAAGTCAAGAAATATTCCAAACGTCGGGCTCAGGTAGGTATGTCTGCGTTTCAGAGGAAATTTAACGGGTGAAGATCTAGTGGATTCACTTTCAGTGAAATCTGAAACTTTTCTTGTTATTCTGAGTATTTTGTGCTTGATCTGAAACTATGAGTTGGATAACTATGAACCCTAAGATCTTAGCTTCGATGATATTGAAACCTAGCCATCTGTGATTTTCATAGGATGCCATCTGCCTTTTCCTGCAAACAGGGATGGTTAGAGACCTACAACCAGCAATTTTTTGAGGTTGCAGACTACATCACAAGTGACCGATAGGTTTCAAGGATAATTTAACTAAAGTATGTAAAATTGAGTACTCTTCAGTGACCAGTGAGTGTTAAATAAAACTTGATGAGAGTTTAGATCGAAATTCACTGAGAAAGCTTGAGCACATTCGTGTAGTAGGTATTGAGCCATACTTATTGTGTGAAGGCTAATGATACTACCTGACTTCCTAAACCTTGTTAAGCAGATAGGGATTCGAACCCATAGCCCATCGGTCGATGTCCAAGTGCCTAGCTCCATAGGGATTAGCTGAAGTCATACATACAAAGCGAAGTGTAAGACGAAGCTGACTACTTGACTAAGACATTTTTTATATAGACTGAGAATTTGTTGTCATTAGAAATTTTTTCAGGTTTGTGAATCTCACGAGGATAAGCGCACACCTAATCTTTTTGTGCATCCATTCACTTCTCGTCATTTTAATGATAATTCTAAATCATAAAAGAGAAAAGCGAAGAAAGCAAACCATGCGAAAAATTGAAGTAATGAAGACCACTGGTTATCCAGCTGTTTTAATCAGTGGAGTGTATACTTCCAACAACACTCAAAAAAATAGTTGGAGAGTTATTTTGTTCTGATACTATCCTGAGCTAAAGATGATAGCAATAACAAGAATAGAAGAAACTAGCAGAAATCATTTCTACAACTTTTTATCTTCGGTATATTCAATTGGATAGGTGTACATACGCATAAACATACAAATCTTTATGTGGAGGAGGGATATAGATAGACAGACAGATAAAATGACAGAGACGAAAGAATATATTAGATAATTACTTGTTTATGATAGGCGAAATCATTTATGTAACTATAGCGCTATCGTAGTCTCTGTGTAGATGATGGCATAAGCCCATGTACGTGTATGCGCAAGCGTTAATCAACATCTTGTGAATCGTTTGACGCCTGTTCCATTCAGTCTTGATAGTCCTCAGTAGTGGAGACCAACCATCCCATGTTGGATCGAATGTACTGTCAGCTCTTTTGATAACCATGTTAACATTTGGTAGCTGGGTTGGAACAAGTGAACTGTTAGGCTTCAAACCAGTGGTTTATTATTAACATGCTCACCACTAGGCTTTATGGTACTTGGCTCGATCCTTGACGGAGATGTCAGTGTACACTGGTAAGGAGTCCTGAATTAGAATGAAACAAGTGCCCACTGTTCTTCAGTTGACGTAAATCTGTTATAAGAACTACTCCCTAACTTCTAATACTAACCTGAGTTATCTCAAACTTTTACACCCTAACATACAAAAATGAAACCAGCATCTTGAAATTGGTCTAAGACGTTTGGGTTGATGAGTAACGGTAACTTGGCAGGTGGTTTCATTCAACTCTGCAAACCTTGTTTGGGGGATCATTCAAGCCAGAAAGCGACAACTATAATAGGTATAACAATGAGCAGCAGTTTCTTTGGCAAACGTCTCGGTATCACGCTAAACAGTGTCACTTGATGAAATTTCTCTAGTGACATAAAACCTAAGATAGGCAGCCAATTATCAGTTTGACTATCTGAGACAGCCGTGGTTTGGCAGAATTGCATTATTGATACCGGATGATGACTGAAGATGAAATGAAAACCTCGGTCGCTGCAGGATTCGAAACAGTGACCTTCAGGTTGCTTCCCCAGTGCTCTACTAAGTGAGTTGTATGACTCAGCTGCTGACCGACAGCTAGATGTCGTAGCTCAGTTGGCAGAGCACCAAGTTTTTATTTACCTTCAGTCATCATTCAGTATCAAAAATACCGGTTGGCAGACTTTCACAGCGGGATATAAACAATATATAGACGAAATTATCGATGGCATTCGCCAATCGCAGATAACAACTTTTCAGCTCCTGTTTGCCAGTACAGATTTCTCTTCCAAGAAAAATATTGACTGAGAGTGATTATCCGCCAAAAGACATACAAAATCAGCTATCCCAGATAAATCACCCTTGCACCAAAAAGAATACTGCATATGAAGAAGATTTAAAGCTCACTTGGGAGGTTTTTCTTTGCATCGAAGGGGAAATTAGCATTCTTCTGTAATTCACTTATTTCAAACTATTTTTAAATACAAGTTCACCTGCTTCTGTGGAGTCAGTGGGTTTAAGAACACCATCCGAAAAACACTTGTGAAGAGAAAAAATGGAACCAAAAGAGTGCTTTAGTCGGATCTAACGTTCTCGTTTTGGAGAGACTCTTCATTCAGATTCCACTGTAAAGCAGAAACGTTTCCCCAAAGATCATACCGTCTAAATCATGTGCATCACTGAAGCCATAGCAGTTCCACAGAGGTCCTTGTCCGGTATATACAGAGAAAAAACCCGACCGACTAGTGTCTGTTGTATAACTTTGATTCCATTCGGTAAATTCACTCCCCCTTTGATTCTCTTCACTTCTTACTTGATATCAAGGATCCGTTGTTTTCATGTTAAGTCTGATCACACTCAGAATGTCTGATATTTCGATCCATTTAGACTGTTGATTTAGACTGTTTAAATGGATTTTGAATTACCACGAATTGGTCACATAGTCACAGCCGTTGTAGCCGTCAGGTATTAGAGACTGACTGAATTCTGATGGTTATGTTTACATTCCAACCATTAACCTATTTGAACTCCAGTTATGGATACGTGTACCTAATCCACTGCTGAAGGGGGTCAACTATATCCCTGGGTTCATGCTTCCTGGTATACCAAGCTGATGTATCCCAATAAGTTTGAAACCAAGGTCTAGGATGACTTCTTGTTCATCGACCTCTTTCATCTAACACCAAAGTTTGATTGTTAAATGATGGGGATGGTATTTCAAGTACTGAAATTACTATCGTACTTCGCGAACTACTGTAACTATCACATGTGGAACCACTGATTCTGTCACACACAAAGGTAGCATTTTAGTTCGCCTGAAAAGCTTCATGAATGAAGCAATAGTACAGCGACATGTCCTCCCAACTGCTTATTCTCCTTTTATGTCATTGTGAATTCTCTATGTTCTCTTACCTAAAGTGTGTACTCCTTCTCTGTCTGGTAAACTGGCTACACATTAAGTTGGAATTCACATCTGTTAAACCTGGATGAGTGAAACATCCAGCTGACATCATAATGAATGACTACGCAGGACAATCAACATTCATATTATAAAAGTGGGTTTTAGTTAGAGCTATGAAGGGAAGGTTTATTAAATTTCAGGTTTGAAGCCAATTCACTGTGAATAACTTATTCTACCAACTGCAGGCATAACCATCAAACCCGAACGCTGTATTTGCTGGAGGTGGCTGGTGTGACCTACAGTCTAATGGATAGTGTCACAATACTAAAGGTAGTTAGTGCCGGGTTTGGGTCTCAGGGACAACATCATCGCTCATTAAGAGGTAATTGTATGCCACAAATAGACCTGAGGTAGAAGGAAACACAAATCTTGAAATCCTCCCCCCCCCCTTACTGCGACAAAAAATTGTGGCGATATTTAACTAAACGTACAAGGATGCCGACTTACTTATAAAATTCGATCAGTTAAACTCAGTTGAAAGGAAGATTAATAGATTCAAAAAGCTAAGTAATTTCCGCTAGTTACCCTTATGCCACCTGAACAGTTATTATAATTTCATGCATGATGAGAGAGATTTTCACCTCACTTGCCTTTTCATCCATCCATCTGCTTATCAGTTTTTGCTTTGTATTTAGAAAAGTGAGTGAACCACAATTTTCTCTTGTTATGGCAGTATTCAGTTAGTACTCACGTGGACTTACACACATACATAAAGAGACCGGAGTTTGAGTTTGTGGTGACGCACTCAGAAGTAGGACTTTCATCAAGCCGTAGTTAACCATTTACAGTTGATTGACTTTAACTTCTAACCAATTTTTATGACATGCTAAAAAGTAATTATGCATTCACTTCTAAGCATGAATGAATGCTACATTTGTTAACTTCAATACAGGAAGTGAAATTCAAGAGAAAAAAAGAGAGAAGTATTTTTCCACCTGAGTAGTAACATTTTAAAATTATGTAACCATTAAAATAGGTGAAATAAATTTACCAGTCTATGTGTAGGTAACTTTTAAAATTATTGTTATTATTTTTCCAAGGAATCAGTTAACATTCATGAACTAGTCGCCAGATATGAAAAACAAGAGAGTCACTCTGATTCTATATAAGGGTAGCTTGAATTCTTAGGTATCGAAGGTACAAGAGACCTTCATAGAATCTGATAAGTCAGGCGTTACTTTAGACACTATTAGGATTCTTAATTGAATGTATGTTTGCTTTTGTTCACCTTTATTTTAACCCTTATCCTCACACTGACTGATGGCCACTGGAGAGCAACCAGTTTCATATTGTCTAATCCTGAGTACCGGTCAAATTCCTCAGATCATTTCGCAATGCGCTCACCAAACTAGGAGGCTCAGAATCGTGGTGCACTTCAAAGGATGTTACTTAGTTGGAGGCGATTAGAAGAGAGCTCTGAACCTAAGCTTCGAGCTTTTTGGCGCATGTCAGCAAGGTGTACCTGCAACCTTTAAATAGGTGATGATCTCCATGAGACTCAAAGTCACGTCACTTATTGTTGCAGTCAGCAGTCCTACAGGTGGTCAGTCACTGCCTGAATAGCTCAGTGGTAGAGTCACTGACTGCAACACTGGATGGTACGAGTTACCTAGAGGTGCCTATAAATGCGAAACCCAGGTCCAGGTCCAGGGCTTGGAGCTGATTGTCTTCAACACACTAACAGCTCTTTTCCTTATTATTCTTGTATTCGTTACTATTTGAACCACATATCCCACCCAATTGTCAATTTCGGTAGTCATAACTCTTATCTGCCAAATGATGATGTAACTATTTCGACTTCTGTCTAATCTTGCCCTACTTATCCAACAACATTTCTATTCTTGTCCTGTAAAAATGAATTTTTTCATTCCCTATTTGTCCCTAGTACCATGAAGTTTCAGCTTTATTTTGGTCTTCAAAACTTGAATAACTTAACTAAACTCTTTTTAATCTATTTTCCAAGATGCTTCAAACAATTTATATTGACGTTTTTACAGTGTGGTGAAGTGCCGGCTGCTACGCCTGATGGACATGAATTCATTCCCTTATTAGATCGTAAATGCACATTGCCGAAGACTCCCAATGTGGGATAGAGCAGCTGTTCTGCAGTTTCAGGTTTTCAGTGTTTCTCTGACTAATGTTGATCGGTGATGAAAACTCCTTTTTAATGTGACATAATATAGTTTTATTTAAGGAGTGGATAATTTAAGTTTATTTCTTGAGTAGTTGAAAACGACTATCATGAGGCTGTGTAGGTAAATTTTGTCCTGGCATTCATTCAAAATAATCGCACATTAAATTATTTGTACAGAGATTTCAGGTGAAGTTTTGTAACGCACATTGTAGATACTATTCACAGAATTCAGTGTATACTAAGACTTGTCTGTCTGGTACTTGTTACCGCATAGACGTCGACTAGTATATTTGATTTAGTCATGTAAGAACTTCATCATGGCGTGAATAAATGGGTAGCTGTACATCTGACTATTGCAGTGAATAATACCAGTTTCAGAATGTGAGAGTCCAAACTTCTGGGGAGTCTTTTGTACAAAGGACTATGAAGCATTAGGTTGGCAATTCAAGGCCCTCAACCAACTGTGTCCAACCAAATAATCATGTGAGTGTGCAGACGCCCCTATTCATAATATCCTTAAAGCTCAGAAACTGAAATTGGAAGAATTTTATCTGAACAATGTGTGATTCATATTTGCGCAATACATTTCGAAAAATCTGATCACACATTTGCTTGTCAAGTCAATTTATATTAATCCGAAGAGTGGGAGGACAAGTGTAACAATTAGGATAAAAAGGGGATTAAAATTAAGAAAGATGAGAACAGAACAGAAGAGTGAAACATTTCATCCTAATCTTGATAAGGAAACAAAGTTTGCCAAGGTAGGTGTAATGTGGGAATAAATTGTTTTTGTACACATAAACGTGGTTTAAATTTGTGTATGACTGTCGATTCCGTAAATCTCAGTATGTGTACATGACCCGTTTCTATAAAAAATTTGAAAGGCGTTTGGACATTAATTTTGTGACCTGTTTCTGTAATATGTTTATGTATCTGTACATCAGATGTGCCGGATAAAGATATCAAATTACTAACCGAAACATAAAAGCATAAAAGCCAACTCTATACACGGTCCCAAAGAGAAGCGTCCAAATCACTCTGCCATAGAGAAGAGAGTTGAATAGTATAATTTTGAGATGTAGTCATTAAGGAAACCAACTATGCAGCTAAGCTTATTATTGTGGAAAAAGCAAAACATAATCCACTACAAACCTGAACACCGAATCAATGATTACGTCACATCCCATTGTATTTACTAGTTTACATGTGCGTATGGTAACACACATAGGGAGCAGTAGTCGAGCCAAGTAGTTGAAGGTGACTGAAGATGTACCTAAATGGCTTCAAAAATAGACAGATTGTGAAACCTTGATAAAAGCGGGTGGGGGGGGGCGACTATCTTCACCTGTAGGTAAATATATTACAGAAACGGGTCATGGACACATACTAAGATTTACGGAATCGACAGCCATACACAAGTTTAAACCAGCTTTATGTGTACAAAAACAATTTATTCTTACACTACACCTACCTAAGTAAACTTTGTTTCTTTATCAATTATATATTATTATTATTTTTCCCTTTGGTTCCTACTGGAACAAAGGGCTTCAGTAGCACGCCTCCATTGTACTCTCTTCTCTGCAGTCTTTTCAACCTCGCTCCACGACTGCCCACATGATTTCATTTCTTCCTCACATGATCTCCTCCATGTCACCCTCGGCTCAGACGCCCAACTCATCGTTTCTCTTTTGGATTCCACTCGAGGGCCTGGCCTGGTGCGTGATATCCTCAATCGGTCTTCTCAGTGTATGTCCAATCCATCTCCACTTCCTTCTGCATACTTGTTGAGTGATAGGTTCTAGGTTGGTTCGTTCCCAGAGTTCCTTGTTGCTTATTCTTTCTGATCTTGAGTATCGAAAGGGCGTTGGAGGCAGCTGTTGATGAATGCCTGTAGTTTGTTGGAAATGCCATTCGTGACGCTCCGAGTTTCTTAACCATATGGGAGCACTGACTTGACATGGGTGTTGAAAATCAGGATTTTGTTCTTTATGCTGAGTGTAGTAGATCTTCACACTGATTACAGACTAGTGAAAGCCTGTCTTGCTGTCTTTCCGATCCTGGCTGCTTTGACATCCTCATCTGTGCTACCTGTAGTTGAAACGAAGCTGCTGAGGTAAGTGAAAGAGACTACTTCCTTTAGGCTTCTCCCGTTGATGGTGGTTGGTGCTTGTTGTTGTTGGTTGGGTACCATCATCACCTCCGTCTTTTCTACATCCATCTGAAGTCCCGTCTTCGCTTCATTGCCTCTTCTGCCAACTTGTTAGTTTTTGCCTGTAGATGTCCGAGTTTGTGTGATATTAGACACAAATCATTGGTGAAATCCAAATCTCCTAGGCTCTTTTCATAGGTCCAGCCAGTGTATGCCCATCTTCTCACAGCTCCTTACAGTTTGCTGCATGATCCAGTTCACTACAATCAGGAAGATCATGGGTGATAGTAGGCAGCTTTGTATTATTCCTGTCTTCACTTCAAAGGCGTCACTGAACTTCCCTTTGTGAATTACTTGGCATATGGAGTCTTCATATAGTTGGTGAATGAGGCTGATAAAGGTTTGTGGTATTCCGTAGTATTGAAGCAGTTTCCAAATTACCTCTCGGTCGACGCTGTCGAAGGCCTTCTCAAAGTCGATAAAGTTGAGGTAGAGAGTAGACTGCCATTCTATACTCTGTTTATGGTGGTGCGAAGCGTAGCGTTGCAATTTGGTCCTCACATAATTTGTACTTCCTGAAGACAGCCATCTAGCCTGTTCCGGTAGTAATTTTAAACTCAGCGCATCCTTTAGTCTCTCCAGGACTATGCAGCTTAACATTTTGCTTGGGGTGGACAACAGCATGATTTCGTGCCAGTTCTTGCAAATACTTAGGTCGCCCTTCTTCGGGAGTTTGACAAGGTAGCCCTTCTTCCACTCGCTAGGTACCTTTACTTTCTTCCTTGCAAACCTTCTGCAGTAGTGGTGTGAGCGTGTTCGCTGCTGTTGTCTGTGTATCTGTTTTCAGTGATTCCGGCGGAATTCCATCTGGTCTTGCTGCTTTCCCGAAATTCAGCAGTTTTATGGCATTCAGGACTTTTGATTTTGTCGGAGGGCCTGTGTTCACTGGTAGTTCTGTGGTTGGGCTGCTGGTGGTATTTCTGCACGAGTTGCAGGTGGTGGGGGTGGTGGTCTATTCAAGTGTTTGTTGGAATGGTCAGCCCATTGTTTCCTTCGTTTCTCCTCTTTGGTAACTAGCTTTTCTTCACTATCTCTCATTGGTTGCATCTGCGTTGATCTCTTCCTGGATAGTAACCTCACTCTGCTGTTCTGTTCTCATTTTTCTTAATTTTAATCCCCTTTTTATCCTAATTGTTACACTTGTCCTCCCACTCTTCGGATTAATATAAATTGACTTGACAAGCAAATGTGTGATCAGATTTTTCGAAATGTATTGCGCAAATATGAATCACACATTGTTCAGATAAAATTCTTCTAATTAGACTATATAAATTCATAAAAGCCACTAACTGTTTCGAACATCCCTAAAGTATAACAGATATTACAGCTTTTCAGACTTGTGATAACCATACTGTCTGAATAAAGGATAATCAAATGATACATGGCAGTTAGTCAATCAGTTATCCAATACCAACATGGGACCTGGCATTAGCACATGGTGATACAAGTTGCCACATCGCATATCAGCCCACAATAAATATAAGGCAGCATCATGAAAATTAGAGCATAAGAGAAAGAGAATGCAGTCACAGTAGTGGTAGGTCACGGGGAGGAATGTGAAAGATATGATTTGACTATTTAGGTGAAGATAATGTGAAGACCACACATCTGAACCGTTGAGATCGATTTTGAGCCACGTCGCGTATATACTATAACCTCCGACTTCAGTTGTCACGTGGACTGCAGTCGAGAAGTCAAAGTTTGCTTATATGGCTAAAATCAAAATCAGCGACTTCATGAACTAATGCCACGGTGTACTGTAGTCAGCTTGAGTCTTTTCCCAGCATAAACATATTTCAGTTCAATCGCGCATTTTGGTAGAAGGTAACTAGCCATTTTGAATACATATCCCAACCACTCAAGTTGGTGAAGGCTCACAACCTCGGATATTTGAAGTCCTATTATGTCTTCTACCTGCAGCGACCATCTTTTGTAGTCATATGATAGAACATAACGAACTGCTGTGCAGTACGTTTGATCCTTAACACGGAAATGAATGTCTAAGTGGGGTTAGTTGACTGAGGACAAGGCAGCTCTTGACCTCCGTACAGAGATTTCGTTGGTCACTGACTCTTCAGGGCTGATCCCACTTCCTAAGCAAGTGAAATGATTAGCGCACTCAGTGACTCCATTCCCTTTTATCAAAAGCCATGTCAACACAGACTGGTCCTGAAGCTATACTTTTCATCTGAGTGGTAAGAAACACATACCAAATATTCTCGTTTGTTAGTTACTCTGTCCAAAGCACTCTAAATCTTGCCAGTATTTTCTCTAGCAGCTATATCGTCTTGATATCCTAGGTCTTTGAAGGAGTTTTTTCGTTATGAGGTCAGTCCGTGCTAGGTCAAGATAGTATTCATCTTGAAATGAAACCAGTTATAATTTCATTGAAATCACGGGATCAATAGACAGTTGTTATTGTAGTATGGGACTTCTGAGGACTACACACTCAGGGCTACTAGGTCCGCGATGATCACATTACCATTCCGCCACTGGATCAGAATTTAGTTGTACACATTTCCTACTTCTATCAATTCACGGTATACCAAGACCATCATGCGATACGATCGACGAGTATTTGTCCTCATACCCAACTTTGTTAACCCTATAAGTTATGAATTTTCACGCCTTCAATGATTCTTCGACTGACGTCAGTCAGTGATGACTGCTACTTTGAAATCAGCCATTTCCCCCAAATATTTAAAAGGGGATTCCTTGTTAGATAGGACAAGGATAGGAAGACTTCCATAATCTTCTCTGTGACAGGTCAAGTGAAGATGAAGAGAGTGGTCATCCTTGACTGATACCAGCTGACATATAAAACTCACCTACGGTAATACATAATCTTCAGATTCATCTTTTGACACTTTTTTCAACAGCAATAAAATGGAAATGAAAGAAAATAAATAGGGATATGAGAGCCCGGATAATATAACAAAAAATCAGGGAGGTATTTTGAAGTTTGAAGGTAACTATGTACAAACAAGCCCACACCACTGCAACATATATTAAGATACATATTTTAAGACATATAAAGTGAGATTCCATCTATCTCATGTGTTTGTTTCATAGATTCATAAATTACTCTGCTGTTTAACGTTAAGAGTCAAACGACGGAACTTGACAGTGACATAAGTCACCATTCGGTGGTTGATAGGTTTATAAATTATGAACTTCAATTTTTCTTCCTGGTCCTTTTGCACTTGTTGTAAATTCACCAATTATTCCAATCCATTTTAGACGCTGGTTTCTTGTTGACAATGAGCAGGCTTCTCAGAGTTTACCTATCTTGTCTACTTAAAAAAGTATCAAAACTGTGTACAAATAAACGTACCGTGTTTATAACCTATATTTGTCAAGTTCAAGAGCGTTTTGTTCCTCTTAATCCAACTGTCTAAACAGCTAGTGTCAGCTGGATTAAACTAAAATGGAAACTGATAATCTTATCTCTTTTTTTACAGCGATTGTGGGTAACATTCTAAGTACTACAAAAAGTTCATACTCAAATAATGGGAGGTGACTTGATAGAAATAGAGACGTAACTTATTGTTAAACAGAGAAGTTAGGCAAATAAAATGTTAGGTTGGTTGGATTTTATCTTGTCTATTGTAACAAAATAATGTCGGGTAGAGAAGCGCTCAAAAACAGTGCTGTGTATTGTTTTTTTCGAATCCTAAGTAGTATGTGCACAACAACTCATTTGAAATTGGACTCGGAATTTTAGGGTCTCACAATGATTCTTTAGTAAAACGAAGTGATCATCATCCATCTATCCATCAGTGTTTGTTATAACTTCTAATTTGGTGAACAGACAAAGTCGCAGGGAGTAATAAATGAAGTTATTGTCCGTGGACCATTTGCCTGCAACCCAACAACTAAACGGTAATGTGCTCATAGTAAAACCTTAAGGTTGTAGGCGTGAACACATGTTGGTGAACGTATACTCATTACTGACCAGTCCCAGGCTGGGTTTAACAGCTGTCAGTTTCTCTTAGGTCTCCAAACATTACACACTAATGATGAGGTTAGCATCTAATGTGAGGTATTTCGAAAATATGTAACCGGTACAATCACTTACGACAGTATCCTTCTTGCGCTACATGCACTTCACGTTGATCAGCGCACGATTTAACTTTCAAAAAGCATTCATTTTCATAAGTTTTACCATCAGTTCCACAAACAGGCTTTCTGACCTAAGAAAGAGAAAATAATAAGAAAAGTGGATGTTACAATGAAGGCTACTTGTTAGGATGCATGTAAGTAGTATGCACTGAGATAGAGAAAAAGGCAAGGAATGATCACAATAGATTGGTGAATGTCTTGGAGAAAAGAATGCAAAACAAAAGGAAAAAGTATAAAGTACAGGGAAATCAATTTACAGTATACCCAGCAAAACGCACCAAAACATGCAGAATAAGGGTGTTGTTTTTATATAGTGATTTTATTTTAAATTCTATTTTTTTCTGATCATAAATTGTACTTCTGCGTCTAGGAATATTGTTCCGTTCGAAAGCCATCTTTCATGGTAGAAAGGGGTTGACAGTGAACCAAACTTAGGGTTTATCCGTAAATGGCCTGATTACCTCTTTGGTAACGTTGGTGACTGCAGCCTTGTGTGACACAGAGTCGAACCCCAAAGAGGAAATCAGTCTTCCTGAGGTTGTGTACCCACCATACTGACCAGTGTCAACAAACAGGAAACCAAGAGGTCTAGTAGTATAATCCTCTGGTCACATCCAACAAACAAATAAACAGTATGTATCTCATGAAGAGTGGAGCAACTGCTAACACCAGAATGTAACCACAAGTAATCGTTATATTGTGGGGAAATAAGTAATCCATCTGTTGCGTTTTGATCAGGTTAGTATGCTTTGAAAACGCTGTTCTATGATTACGTGACTTAATATTTTCAAGGTGTATTTTTGTCTCATAGGAGAAATCAGTTTTCATACTTTAAATCGAAATCTGGTTCTCACGACAAAATACTATTCTCTAAGAGTTGTTCAGGGCAGATGTAAATAAAAATCATATTGAGCGTGAGAGACGGATGTGTATGCTAAGAAGAAAGGAATAGTAATCATTCATTCGCGATGATAAATCCTTCTTTTGTGACCAGTTCTTGATCTGATTTTCACAAGTGACTCTGAAGACCACCCTAGCAACAACTGAAATAACCATTTACACTTCTTTGTTTTATGACTTAACTTAAGTGGATATTTGATCGTTGCTATGGTGGTCTTTGAAGTCGTCCCTTTTCAATATTTAAGCTGGGAAAACTGATTTATCTTGAAGTAAGATTGGAGACTGTTAACTGGTTGCAAAACTCAGTTCTTTTGCTTCAATTTCGAAAGTATGACTTACAGTCAGGGTGGTAATTTTCATCTTCAGTTTACTTTGAAGTGACATTTTGTCAAAATGCCTTGGACAACTTTAGATACTGATTTTTTTCTATAGGATGTTTGAGGATGTATGCTTTGAAGAAGTCTTACATGTAACTGGGAGATGAATAGAATATCAACTGAATAGTTAGTAAAGATAACTACATTTCCAAGTAGCGAAATTCAAGACGATCGTTTTTAGCTAGTTCAAATGAATATACGTGGATGGAAGTAGATGGCAGTGTTCCCCTTCAGGCATGAACTCACCAGCAATCATTTTAATACTCTACTAATTCAGATTCTACTGAACTTAACTGATAAGTCTTTGTTGTATGCTAGTGTCAAGCTTTTCGGTAAGAGAGCATAAAAATTGGCTGAGATTTAGATACTGAATTGATTTGGCTTGAATCCATGACCGCGTATTTGAAAGCTAAATGCCGCAACTGGGGTGACTTTAAAGGCCACCCTAGTAACTGATGAAGTAGCCAATTACCTTCTTTTATTTTATGGAAAAGTACTTTCCTAGGCGAAATACTTCAGAAATACCCCAACATTTGAACTAGCAAAGTATTTAGCTTCGGTATTATACCCTATTAGGAACCGTTCAAATTCCAGACTAGTAAACTCTTGCGAGTTAAAAATTAAGCTTAATGACCTACACATCGAAGAGAATGAAAAAATGGTTAGCTTCGATGTAACTAGTCTGTATACTAAAATACCAATCAATATGGCACTGGAGGCAGCCAGAAGTCAACTAAATATTGACTCAGAACTTGCTCATACAACTAAGATATCGGTTGATGAGATCATATGAGGCATACAGTTATGCCTGACCTGTACAGTCTTCAAGTTTCAGGACAAAATATACAGACAGACAGAAGGAGTAGCAGTAGGATCGCCAATATCCCCAATCGTAGCAGGTATGTTTATGGATAGTTGAGAAAACATGGCTTTACAAACGTTTAGTCTTGCACCAAAAATATGATGGCGATACGTGGATGACACATTTGCTGCGTTGAAATCGGAAAATATCCACAATTTCCTCATGCATATAAACTCAATAGTAAACGCAATCCAATTCAAGGAGAACAAGGAGAATTATCTATGTTGGATTGCAGAATAAAATGAAGAACAGACGGTGGCTTGGATACTACTGTCTACAGAAAACCAACACATTTCAACAGATATCTAGACTTCAAATCATCCCATCCAATGTCACCTAAGGCAGACTTAGTCAAATGTCTAAGTGATAGAGCTAGAAAACTGACTAGTCAGAGCAAGAACCTAAACAAGGAATTGAAACGCGCAAAAGAAGCACTAATAGTTAGTAATTATCCTCTACAGTTTATTAGGAAATTCTTACGGACACACAAAAAAAGGAAAAATAACAGTCACACGAGTGCGACTAATAACGACAACACGAGTAAAAAGGATTTTACAGCCTCCATTGTGTTACCCTATAAGGAGGGTACCTCAAAAACTTTACGTAGAATCCTCAACAGAGCTGGAATTAGGGTGGCACTTAAACCCACAAACTCACTCAGAGATAAACTTTGTCGGCTGGCTTAAGGATCAGATGGAACCAAGTAAGCAAAATAATATAGGCAATCAAATTCCATGTAATGACTGTGAGGTCAAGTATATAGGTCAAACTAGTCGGTCGGCGGAACATAGGAATTTAGCTAAATATAGAATAACAGACCTAAATAAGATTAATAATCTAGAAAAATCTCGGCTATTGCTACGTATGCATTAGCACACAACCACACAATAGGGTGGGATAAAGCCAATGTACTTAAGTCCAATAGAATTAGTTAGAGAGAGAGATTGATTACTGAATCTTTGTTCATCGAATCAACACCCAACACATGCAATAGAAACGACGCAACACCTATACCAGAGATATGGAAAATTTTGTTACCAATAAAAGTAAAGAATATAAGGTGATATAACTATTAAAATCAGATATAGAAAGTAGTGTGATTACATTGATATGATTATGAGGAATGGTAATTTATGCTCGAAATGTCACCAAGTAAAAAATACTAGATCACTGTGTATTATAAATCAAATACATGCCTTGTTCTTGTTAATGAATAAATGAGTATATTTCGTAAGATAAATCAAACAAACAAATCTAATATGGAAATGCAGAACCCTGATTGGTCATTTCAGCAGTTGCTAGGATGGTCTTTAAAGTCTCTCCGCAACTGCACCAGCATTTAATAAAGGCCAGCGTTGGTGACTAACACGGAGAACACTTGTTTCAGTCATTAACAATGATCTTTCAATTGGTTCAAATATTGTCACATGTCAATAGTATCAAGCTTCACGTACACACCTAATTTCCCCATAAAAAGCATCATTGATAAATAACTGCAATAAAGCTTATCAAGAGTATCAAGAATGAAACTTACATAAAGACAGTCCGTTGGACAAATACATTGTGGTTCACCAAATGCACTTAACTGACATATAGCATAATATTTACATTGTTTTGTTTGACATGCATCTATATGGTAAAAAGCAAAATGAATTTAGTAGTATAGTTGAAAACAATGAAAGAAAGTAGACGGTAAATAGATAAAACTTAACAGTTAGAAGTACACATAGTTTTGTGAAAATACTAAAGAGACAAACAAAAAATCAGCACTGTATGATAGCATCATCTCAATTTCAGATTCTCTGATGGAGTTAAATCAGCCTGAGATTGGTATGGTTTGATCAACTCAGTTGTCTCCACCGAACCAGTCCTGATACACGGCTGATGAGCTTATTACCAAGTAAATAAAACAGTTGTTCGTGATTCAGACCAACATCATCTCGTAATACATTTTAGTGTGAGTGGTTTAAAACTAATCACTTCGGTTAGTGGTGTATATTGGGAAAATTTCAGATCTTCCTTGATATCCACATCATGAACAACAATGAATTATTTTTTATAATCTTTCACAAAAGCATTGAATTCCCCTTCAAAGTTACTTTAGGCGATATCCTTCTTAGGCTCTTCAATCACATATTTTCAACTAGTCAAAATCAGGTATGTATTAATTAACAGTCCATAGTTCGACTGAATTGAATTTTCTTCAGGATAAGCGTCTGTGAATAACAATGTCACATAAATCAGTTGTTTGTCGAAACTCAGTCGCAAATAAGCACCTAGATTATGTGACATTCTGCAACTGTAGATCGTTGCAGTCAGATTACAAACGGTATTCAATTAATCAATAATTGGTGATTGTGATTAAAATATCGAATAAATTATATTCAGTCTCATTCTAAATTTCAAGCGAATAAACAGCATAGCACTTAAATGAAGTGAGGTGTTTCCGAATGCTACTTAAGTGGACTTGTAATTTCTCCTTTATTCAACTAACTGAACCGAAGTGATCCATTTGAACGGGCACCTTGGTGTTAATCTGAGTTTGCCTTCAATGCCATTTTCTTGCTGGTGACTAGGAGCGAGATCCAGATGGTGCACTTCGGCTTATTTGAGGCTCACCAGTTGGAGCTATCCTAATTCGAATGATCGGTAAAGGTTAAACTTATTCTAGACTTCGTCATCAACAACAAAAGCTTTCAAAAGTAGATTGGTGATAGGAATTTCTCTTCAAGTACCACATTAGCTTACTCCAATGGTCTGAGTTGTGTTTAAATATTTCGTTAGTTACGTCACTACTACCTCCATTGAAATTTACTTTGACTTTCTTGGAATGTTTTTGTGTGACCTTTTCGTTGTTAAAATACTTCTACTTGGCACATTGAATTAGCTTCATGATAGTTTGACATTCTCAAGGATCTTTACATATTGTCGTGGACGTATCATCACGACACTTTGTGGCATCCTCAGTACTAACTTTGTGAATTCATGAGCTATAAATCGTTCCCATCATTTCTGAATCACTTTCTGTCGAAAACAAAATAACCTTCATTCGTGGCAGTGTGTGCAAACAACTTCAATCATGGATTCAACTGTGGGAATGTGAATAAAGTATGTGGAAAAAATACAAAGAATATCAGGAGATTTCCAGAAGCCTGCCATTTAGTTCAGTCAGTGGGCAATGTATATATATATATATATATATATATATATATATATATATATATATATATATATAATATGGGCAGAATTTTCAGACCAGTCACAAAAAAGAGATAATCAATGTCTTGGTCTTCAGTAGCGTTTCTCCCAAGACTTTGAAAAAATTATTATAATATGTGTAGAAGGACTTCATCAAAAACTAGGCATGCGTTTGTTATAATGTAATGGTATTGTAGTGAGCCTCACTTACAAGAATGCATATCAGTGGTACATTGCTTAACACCGAAAAACACAAGAGGGAATGGCTGTCTACTAGTGAATATTGTGGACAGACAGAATATCGAGTACAAAAATGTAGAGAGCTGGGACATTTCGCACTAGGATATCGAAAAAGAAAATATTTGCTTATGTGACCTTACTGTGAAGTTTAGTATTTCCATCCACACAGATTGTAATTTTCCAATAAGCAGTCTTTGTTGGATCTCTTTATAGTATCACAGAGGTTGCTAACATCGAACTCTTCAAAAAGTCAAATAATACATTTCCACTGTAGATAGTTTACTGCAGAGCACTTGCGCACACATTTACGCTTATTATCAACTTGGAGGCCCTTGTAGAAATTCAGGTCACTCTAATACCCTCTCTCCTCTCTAATTCACCTTGGCCTGGATTAGAATGAGAATACCTGGCTGAGAAATGGATATGATTACGACGAACAGACTTTTAAGTGTAACTCACTTAAATGGCAGCCTGAAAAAACCCTCAGGGAATAAGCAATATACTTTTTAAGTAGACGGCTCCGTTTTCACGCATGCAAACAAGTCAAAGAAATTAGGATTTAATAAATTCATAGAATAGGTGAATACTCTGCGTACTTGATTATCATGAAGTAATAAAGAAAGAGATATTTGCATATTTGCAACAAAGACGATGAACAAAGCGAACAAACAAAAGTAGATTTTCTTAACAATATCAATCAGATCGGTGGAAAGATTTGACGGGGCTATAAAATTGATCGGTATTATGCCTAACTAGTATACGGTAACCAGTAGGCGATAGGATGAGAAAATGCTTGTAATTACAGAATCCTTCTTGATTCGAGTCTATATACCAATACTCTGTGAGCTGCAGAAAGTTGTAGTTGTTCTGAATCAGCCTTAGTAGCATTTTCAGCTGTTACCGAGACCTCTACCTATATGGTTGAGCCCCAAGAAGAATAAATAAATACTCTTAAAGTGATTTGAAGAAATTTCATAGCTGAACATCTTGCTGACTTTGGGCATTTCCAATCCCTTTAAATGGTCAGAAAACAAGCGAATAAGTAAATGTTTGTAGTCAGAAAAGATCTTGTAGCTCAGGTTTACAAACAAACCATTTTCGAAGAAAATAATTATTGGTTTCTCTAAATGTGTTATGTTGGGAAATTCAGTGTACTTTGGCTTTCTAAAACAACAAAGAGTAATGGTAGAAGATGGAATGAAAACTTAGGTGACCGTAGGATTTGTACATCAACCAGATGCTTACATTATCATGCATTCACATGACTGCCGGTCAAAACCCTTGATTATCGAGTTGGAGTTAAAACCTTGACAGTAGCTATGTATTTGACCTCATTTTCTTGTAAGCTGTGTTAGCGAACCAGAGACTGATGGTCTGAGTTCTACTACAACCAAGGAATTCGTTTTATGTTTGATCACCACCAAGTAACAATAATACCAGTCCGTCAAATCAGAGTTACCTTAGATAGTCTCACAAAATGTTTAATCAGCTACTACAATAAGTAGTTAGTTATTTTTGCTCTAGTTTTATCCCTATGCGTTTTAGCAGCTTATTCCATTTAATAAACAGATTTATTACAGTTGATCGCTTCTTGTTTGGTTATCACGAGTTCCATTTGTAAGATAACGTAACTATGCCTAATTCGATACAACTTTTCAGTGTCAACTTTCATATTTCTGTCAACCTTTTCATACATCTACTTTATTCTGTTCACGGAAAATTTCTTCACCTTTATGTTGCCACACTTTTTCGTCATCTTAAAATCTATGTGCTTTTTGAATTAATTACATCACAGCCTAAGTAATCAAGTGTTCAGAGTGTTCGGCTGAAATTTTTTTATGAAACCCATTAAATCTTGTTTCACATACTTTTATTTCTGCTTCAAAGAGATTAGTTTCCATCATACTTCAGAATAAAGTGAAATGTATAATTACTTCTACGGAAATATCCATTTTTCGATTAAAAACAACATAGAAAGTGAATAGCGGTGTGTCACATTGCCTTAAATGTGTTTTTGCTGTGACATTTGAGGGCCGCCATGTCCTGCTTAAGTTATGTTTCCTGTCAGACGGAATAAAAACTAGTTGAATGTCTAAACTGTCAGAGAATTCAACTTTATGTAATTTGAGAAGCTATACTATTCTTATAAGCAAAAAATGAAAGCCATTTGAGACAGAATTCTAGAATTACTTATCATGATTCTGTACACAGTTTAGCCAAACTCTTGCTGACGTTTGTGGAAAAGTTATATGTTTATTATTCAAGGAATTGATCGTTTACCATATGAGATCCAGCGTCTGAATGGTCTTTATGGTGTGTTAGTATTCCTTTATTCCTCTAGGAGAAAACTGAATTTTATCCACGCATTCCTATCAAAGTTCGATATACTCACTATTTTTGAGACGGATTTCTAGATGCTTCAATGGTAATATTATATAACCGATGGAATTGGCGATAGATGGTATTTGCTGCTGATTACGCTATCTCGAAAACTAACTAAAGCTGTAAAATGTGTATCAACCAGGTTTTCCATCACCAGTTGAATGCTATGGTTTTTGTTTTTATGAAGGTGAATGCTTTTGACAATTGACAAACTAGGTCGAAACAGCTATTTCATGATCACTCTTTTTCAATAGTTCGCTAGCCAACCTCTATCTGTGATAAGAAGTGACGTCAGATTGATTATTTGTTCATAAACCTGCCAGTTGAACAAATTCACTTTATGTGCGGATCCGATAAAGATTATCGCATATTTGTTTCAGGTATTACGACACAATCAACAGGAAACCTTAGGTAGATACGTGTTTCCTTTCTTTTTGGTGTGAATAGCCTAGCACAGATTGAGATGGGTTTATATATCAAAAGAGATATAAGTTCCCTCAAGGTCTAGGATACACCTTGCAAATGAGTGCTGATAAACGCGAAGCTAAGTAGGATTACCCACCGATTGACTCCTAACATTTAAGATCAAAATACATTACTTTATAGTGTCGTGCCACTTAGACACCTGGTCTTACTCAAAGACATCGGTCAATTAGATACATGCTCAGTATGACAAGTATTATTTGTAGCGGCAATGAGATATGCAAAGTTTCAAAAGGAGTGCGATGTCATCGTCACCTTAATGAATTCATTTTTAATCTACCAAGAACACGTGAAACAATTTGGGGGTGTTACACTTTAACTAATCTAAACAAAAAACTGAAGTAATATGATGTAACCCGTTGAAAAACACAGGAAGTGTGATTCCATAGAAATGATTCATAATCAGTAATTTGGGATGATGATATCTACCGATTAAATCCATGCTGACTGGTCAATTGTAAGTACCTAAATCACAGTGAATGATGATATTTCCGCTGACACTTGGGCATAAAGCCCAATATTTAAAAAGTCAGAGCATCTCCCAGTAGGCTATGGAGTCATAAGTGGAAAGTCTAAGTTTCAATGGGAACACCACTGCTCTCTCACTGACATTTATGTATACCTAGCTGATGAGTGTGAGATATAATGTGTGTCCTTGATTCAGCGACTAGCAAATTAAACCGCAATGAAGTTTGACATTTGTTGGGTGAGGTGCCTATAGTCTATCAGCCGTTACGCAACGAATATATACCTACTTCCAATGCTAGCATATGATGACTTTGTTATTTTCAGTCCGTTTCATCAAATTTGTTGGTGTTTCTTGGGGCAGTTTACTTCTAGATAGACATAGAATAGGAATTCTGAATCTCTTTATTTGACTGTTATTCAATTCATCCAACAGTTTGACTTAATTACTCAGCATTGTGTATTTGATCTTGACTATTGTTACTGACTGGTTACTGAACACCGATATTTTCTTGATTTCTTCAATTATATAGCATGCCACTGAACGCAAAGTTTCACACTTAAAGCAACATTATAACCTGCACACACCTGATTCATTGATCAAATTATATTTCAACTAATAAATGGTGTTTATTACCTCTGAAGAAGGTGTGAAACCACTATTCTGAAAAATAGTTTTTTTACTTCCTTTGTAAGTCGGAAGTCTCGTATTTCTGTCGGGAGAGAGTCAAGTTGGTTTCCTGAGGCTAATGATTTGAATTCTTGTGTAATCTAGGTATCTATTTTCAGCCTTAAATATCACTTCTTCACAGTTATATTTTTTCGCAATGCACACTACTCACTACCAGTGGATCGCTTGCTTCACCCTGAATTCACACATCGAGGTACAAACAGTTAGGAGGTATCATCATTTTCGACTAACATACACACCAACTGTATGTGTACAAACCCGGATACCATTGCACAGTTGCATTAATATTACTGCTATTATGCCTTACAAACAGTGCAGCTGTCAATTTCTGCCATTACCATAGGTTGAAGAATGAAATTTTGATTGGTAATGTTAATAATAATAATAACCACGAGGAATGATAACACACTTAGATCGTTTCTCTAGGTAAATTTTAGTATCTTTTTGTTATCTTATACTATATGTACAGCCAAGTATTTGTGTACTGTGCAGAGCTACTCCTATTTCATGAAATTTCATAATTTTACACTAAAGTAAATGGAATAAAACATGAAATGTTCTTCTTTTGCTTGATAGGAAGTAGCTGAAAAGAAAATCAATATTTTTAGTCATTGGCCAATAAGATAGAAGTCTACGGTCATCAACTTCTGCTCTGTGCTAATTTGTGATGAGGATGACCTGAATGGATTGGTTGGAGTTTCAGTGGAGCAATCAGAAGAAACTATTTCGTCATTTTCCTGGCATATTTTATTAGCATTAAAATAGTTTCCATATATAAGATTCATTTTTGTGTCCTACTAATCGTTTTCGCAGTTATAGATTAACCTTTATCTGCTGATATTTCTGTGATTCAGTGAAGCCTGAGGCTCTGGGGCCAAACTCCCTCTATTTATACACAGTTTTCTCACATTTATTTATTCATTATGGTTATTCGTTCCAGCTACTTTTGCAAATCAAGCCTGTTACTTCAGTAGGTGATTAGGTTCCTAAGTTGCACCTTTTACAACTTAACTGAATAGTTATGACCCACTTTGTGAGTACAAGACTTCATTGTCTTACCTGCAAAGAAGACACTACTACCTATATGATCCGATATCGTATATAAAAATTCAATAGGTGGGATTCCGTGAGCATGGATTCTACAAACACTGACAGTTATAAGCAAGGTAATACTGAACCATTGAAAACGTTCGTATCCATCAAGAAGAAACCTAGGTCGAAGACTTCCTGCCTTTTCACTCCAAACACTGATCACCAAACGTAAAGGATTATTGTCCGCTCACTAATTTACAGGCGTTATTCAAAGTTGTTGAATAAATTTCTATCAATACCCAAAAATGTTGAAACCGAAACCGGTTTAGGTTTGATGATTGGTACCTTTCAGTTGTATTCCCTTTATTTAGTTATTTCATAGACACGAACATGATTGACGTTATTAATTGTGCTATGCGGAAAGCCATCAGCATCAGACTGGCTTGTATGCAATCAGATGACGACTGATTTTGAAAGAAAGCATGGGTTGTTGTGGGTTCCAAACGATATCAGCTGCGTTTTCAAGTGAGCAATGAAAAAGTCTCCTACCTGGTTTTTGAAGTTGTAGGTGTTAAACAGTCAGATACTTTTGTAGTCACTCATATAGTGATGTCGTTTGCCAAATCCAGATACTCATCATCCAAATGTGATATTAGAAGCGTTATTTATAAAGTGTTTAAACTACGTGCACCTTACATCGGTTTTAATTTTGAACAGTAAGGTGCTACAATCCAAAGCAGACTGCTTTAAAAATTACCAAATATTTTACTAGACCAATTGAAATTTTACGCCAGATAATCTCAGTTAAATTTAAGAGACTATGTATTTGTCATTTGTAACTGCTGAACGGCTAGTTAGTTCTACATTTTACCTGTAGACGTGCATGTATCGCATTGTCACACATTATCTAGAGTAAGTTTGGGAAGGGACTAAGAGCAGCCAAATAAAAGATAATGTTAACCGACTAAATCAGTGACTATTGTTTGGAAACGTAGACAGAAGTGTAGACAGTCTAGCTGGAGCTATCAGGGCGAATGAAACTGATGGCGGCTTTCTTGAGACATTGCCCAAGTTGATTGCAGAGTTTAACATACACCTTTAACTTATCTTCACCTAGATCTAATTTGGAGCGAAGCATTACCTTCTAGATTCTTTGAAGAAGCCAGAAATTTCTCTAAAAACCTTCAAAATCACGTCGAAAAACGTGTTCATATGGGTAGGCTTCAGACTGGCAGGTTAGACTAAATCGATAGGAAATATTACTTTCTAACAAGACAGAAATAAATAATATCATCACAGGATCCGACATTACTGCGTACCTGTCAAAATTACAACATCATATATCAACAAATCAAGGTAGAAGGTACACAAATGAAAGATAGACAAATAAGGAAGAGAGTGGTCAAAGTGGTATGAATACTCAAATAGAGGAAAAGAAATAGAATGAGGATGATGTTAGATATGATGATTAAGATGAAGATATTGTGAGGGCGCATATGGACCACTGGGATCAATTCTGAAGCATGTCACTCAGAACTCTTCAACCAGTAGATTCTGTTGTCACATGGATGCCAAAGTAGGCATTTACTTTTCTTTGCATGGTTGAGATCAGCAGCGAGAGACTGTATAGACTAATTTCAGGTTTTAGTCTGACAGCCTCTAACTTCTCTCCAGCCTGAACGTAATTCAACAAACATTGTGCATAAGTTTTGCAAATATCAAGGCTACTGAACATACATGTATATAGCTTTAGATAGTGTACATTCTTTGACCTCACGATAGGTCTTTTTCTTTTGATCACTTCTTTGTATTTTAGAGGAGGGTGAAACTTGAAGATTATTGTTTTTGAGCTCACATGCGTATCAGTTCTAGACTGTGTATCCGGTCAACATATCACATTCTTTATTTTCACATTTCTGTATTTATTTTTTTTGACTGTATATAAATTATTTGAGAATTAAAGTTAAGTGACTTGTACCATTATGCATCTGCACCAGGATCTATGTTTTCAGTGCCTACGTATGCCTGAATTTCTAGTTGTATTAATGCATGACAGTTGGAAGACGATGAAATAATTTTCGAAAAGCTTATCTTCATTATATCAGCAATATACTTCCTAATGAGGATCATCATCCTCAGTGGGTAAAACCTACTTCCCGAGGGATGTTACCAAATTTTATGACCAGTATCCTGGACATCAATTTGAGGAATATTGGTTTAGAAGTTCGTGGATACTAGGAAAACATAACAAATGTATGTAGAGGAGGTGGTTGCGTTACCTATAAGTTGTACACTGAACCCAAATAGTTATGTCTGACGGTAAAGCCCAGAGACTTAGTTTGATGGCTTTCTGCCAACTGTCTGTAATCACCAAGCATTGACCAAAGGTGGATTGCGATGGTGCGCCTACTAGCTTGTTGAAAACACTGAAAAATTATCTAGAGAATATATTCAGCACTTTGGATTCAACAACATAAAATTAGTTACTCTTTATTGACCAGTTAGTGTATGTTATCCACCTCTATATGAGGTGAATTGCAGCTCGAATAACCCTGCGGTAATGTTTATGACTTCCTAAGTGGACGATACGGTTCGGATCTTTGAAAGGAAATCAGTTATCTTGAGGTTGAAGGTAAAACGTCTGATGAATACAGAATGCTTCATTCCAGCTATCTCTGAATATCTCATTTAATAATATTGATACCAATAACAATAAAATTAATAACAAACAAAGGAGGAAATTGTTGGATAGTCCTTTATGAATTTATGATTAATTGTGCAAATTGCTAGGGTAAGTGTGCAAAAGAATGTCCAATATACAGTTTCAACTTGTGCAAATGAATTCCTGTAACTTTTAATTTACATAAGAGATGTACTTTTGCAGGAGATTCGCGTTGATTTCTGTCTTTTTTTTAATCACATCTGATCTAGCGACTAGTATAAACTATTTAGCAATGACAAAGAGCACCTCTTCAGATGGATCACCTCAACTACTGAGAAGGGTAGATTAACCAGATAAAGAAAACCTTCAGCAGTTCAGTCAAACAAAAATGTCAACCAAGTAGATAAACGTTGTCTTCATCAGCTCATTGAGATAAGAAGAAGGGACAACCAACCATAACGAAGTCAGTTCAACTTACTGCATATAAACAACAAAAATACATTGAATATTCCCATTTAGACATTTAGAAAAAGACTGATTGAGCGAAGAAATATATTCCTTTACGATTAGGTCTTCATCTTGGGCTCTACACTAATATATAGGTTTACAATTTAATCAAATTACCAATCACGTGGTGTTGTTTCGGAAATAATGATGTAAATAATCAATAGGGTTACTAAAATAGGAAATATGAATATTGATAGAAACAAGAAGGGGAAGAGATGCACAAAATAAACCTAGAAGTTACATCATATTGACGGCCACGGTAATGAAAGTGGTCGAACAAACTTCTTTTGGATACAAAGGCTAGGTTTGTAAAGGTGGATTGCAATCGCCTCTGCTATGTGAAGTAACCGAGTGCGTAATTCATGAGGTAAATTAATTGGAATCTGATGGATAATTTTGAAGGCTTTTCCAGTAACCACCTGATGTCCTGTGTCAACTAAGTGAGCAAGTATGGAGTTCTTTGTAGTTCTAATTTGTCCCTTGTTCAACCATGATGGGTAGTGCTCAGAAATTCGACGATGGAACTGTTTTATTGTACGCCCAATGTAACTCGCTCCACAGGGGCAGTTGAATTGATAAGTGCATATAGAAGTGGCAGAATCAGGCAGTTTGTCTTTATTTCTTGCACCTACAATCGGGCGGTTGTAGAAGGCGGGACATAATTTAGCGGCTGGGAATGCTTTATGCAAGACTCTTTTTACACCTTGTGTGATGATTTCACTGGCAATATCACTCTTAAATTGCAGCTTCAAGAAGATTTGCTCCTTAGGAACTGTTGGTATTGTTTTCTTAACCCTCGTAATATTCATGTGCTTAGTTACAAACTTGTCTGGGTAGCCATTCCTACTAAGCAGATCACGGATGGTAGCGCACTCTTCCTTCATAGCATCCTCTGAGCAAATAGCTGATGCACGGTATGCTAAGCATACCACTAGGTTCCTTTTGTATTGGAGGGGTACAGCACTAAAAAAGTGCGTATATTGACCGGTTGATGTTGGCTTTCTATAAACACTTCGCTTCAGGGTTCTATCTGACCTTCTTACCATTGTGAAGTTGATTGCCGGGTGAACATTATTGAACTTATTCAGAATAGCATTCTTATCAGTCTCACTTTTGAGAACGTTAAAGGTATCATCCATGTAACGACAATATAACTCTAAACGGCTTATAGTATCGTTCAGTGGACCATTCTCAAGTTTTGCCGGAAAAAAATCTGCTAAGAGTGGGCCAAGGGATGACCCCATAGCAACACCATCAGATTGCCGGTAGAGTTCATTGCTGAAAAGAAATTGTGCATTCATCGTACACCTCAGAAGTAGTTCTTTCAATGTGGGGACTGGAATACCTATTTCCATGCCATGCTTCGTGAGTTCGTTGCAAATAAAGTCTTCTATTAAAGGAACGTTAGTAAAAAGAGATGAAACGTCACATGAAATCATTAACTTATTATCTACTTCCAGATCCTCAATCTTTCTGACAAATTCAAAGGTATCTTTGAGACTGTACTTCACAACTTCTTTGTGGAGAGGCTTCAAAAGTTGTACCAACCATTTAGCTGTTGTATGATACGGAGAGTTAGTCATGTCAAGAACTGGTCGTAGAGGCAGACCGTTTTTATGCAGTTTCGGTAGGCCGTAAAGTCTAGGTGTAAGGGTTCCAGTAGGTTTCAGCATTTCAAAGGTGCTTTCTGAAATGAAACCTTGTTGGTTTATCCTTTTCAGGGATTCAGTTAGATGTTTCTCGGTTTTCTCTATTGTATCACCATAAGCGGCTAATTTCTGAAATTCACTTTCATCACTAAGTAATGAATACATTTTGTCTATGTACTCTTTTTTATCCGTTAAAACTATTCCTGACCCTTTATCTGGCTTGGCAATCACGATATTTGCATTAGTTTTAAGCTTTTCCAAGGCTTCTCTATGTTTTTTCGTTAAAACACTCTTCATACTGTTCCTACTACTCGTGTACTCTAAGCAAGAGTCAACGAGTGTAATCTTAAGTCTATCAACCAATAGCATAGTTGCACATTTCTCTGAGAACGCTGAAAGCGAAAATCAACCAATCAAGTTCAACATACACACATACAATTAGCAATCAACGAATTAGGTTACGTTCAGAAAAAACAGTGCGTTATAAATATCCATCCACAAGTAATTACGTCATTTTCCTACGGAGCACTGATGATGGTGTCTAGTATGACATCGAAACATTTGCCAACCAGAATCCTATCTCACAGAACTAGTTAATTTGAATAACCACAGCCTAAGCTGCAAACACTTCCCATTTACAATGCATAAAGTATGTAAACTAAATTAGTGGTAAAAATGCATTTCTTGTGACAGAGAAAAAGAAACGATTAGAAAAAAAATACTTACCGTCATCATAACTTTGAGAGAATCAAATGACCGTTGATCAACTGGTGAAAGTTTACCTCCTATACTTGGCGATAGAGCTAAATGTTGTTGGGAAGACTTCAGATCACCACCACTACCGGTGCCACTTTCATCCATATTTAATTCATTCGTTTCATTTTCTGGCATATTTGGCTCTGTTAACTTGGTTAAACGATGACAAAGTGAGCTTAACAGTGGTAATACAATTACTCTTAGACACTGATTACCGAACTCAGCCAAAGCGACTAGAATACCGTATAAAGTATTCATTGAGTGTACAGCAGTGCCTAAACTAGGTCCACTGTTATTATTAGTACTAGTAGTAGCAGTAGTAGTACTGCCACTATCATATTTACAAATTTTCATTTCATTCAACTTTTCATCATCTGAAATCTTCATTATTTCATCCTTTTCATGAGACAAATTACAATTTGATAATTTCATACAAGTTTCTGAAGAACTAGACGAAGTACCGCCATCAATCCAACTGCATAGGGCACGTGAAAGTTCACGAGTAACACGAGTGTATAATTCATTGCTTGGCGTATTATGCCTGTTGTTGACAGGATATAAACGAAGAAAGTATCAAAGATTTACAGCTAATTTCGGTTACTGTATGAGTTTACACTGAATTGTAACTATGTGGCAAAATACCGGGGTAAAAAAGAATATTTGAACATCCTCTAATGACAGTTCAGCGTTCTCTGAGCTTGCGTATTTTGTCATCGATGTCCTCAACAATAACTTCTTTATGAGATTAGTACTGAAGATGTCATCAGGCCAAGTGATGAGATGTCCATGAATCTCAGAGAACACTGAATAACCAACATTCTGATCTTGAGCTACAAACCTTTTCCATCATTTCCAATATCCCTTAAATTCTGAACTAGACTGCATAAATTGGTTTCCTGAATAGATGGTTAGTAAGATTACTTGATGAAAACTTGTATATGCACTTGCCTTCTTATCCTTATCGGTTCACAGCAGTAATAAAAGCGTTCAATTTTCTTCTGCTTCGTTTTATTCTTACTTGACTAGTAGAGACTGGGTTTGGGAATAAGCATAGTGGAGTTCCGAAATTTGTTATGGCTAATCTGTCCGAGTGTAAAACACTTAGTTAATCTTATCGCATATGTGAATCTGTGCAACATAAGTATGCAAAAATATAATAACACTCTCTTTTATACTTTACTCGTTGGAAATCGACAGTGGAGCGAAAATACAACGAAAAGCCACTATCATTCCAACACAGTTCTTGCTGCAGATAAACCCAGGCTGAGGAATAACTGAAATCCAAGGAATACTGGACGAATCTCTTTTTACAACTATGAACCTACAACCAAATATGAAGCAAAGGTCAAAATCATTAGATTTTGTGATGATCATATTAGCAAGCACCAGGTGTGTTGGAATCGTACGGTTCGAATGTTTGAACCTTTATCTATTTGTAATCATAAAAGGATCAGCATCCAATGTCACTGATGTACATCAGTCCTTACTTTAGACTTCTTCGTGCTACAAGAAACGGACACTTTGGGAAATCCATGTGAAACGCAGTCACTAATGAACAAGCAACTGTTATTCAATAAGTTGGTTTATAGAAGAAACTATCCGAAGATTGGATTAACATTTCTTTTCCAGTACAAATTTAAGGTAAACAGCTAATGTGGGAGAAACAGGGTTAAGTGAACTTTGACCGAATTTAAGTGTACAACATTTTTGTTAAATTGTCCTTCATTTTGTCTTTTTAATATATAAATTAGTACCATGAAAGTACTTATTTATATAGGTAGTATATAGCTAATGAAAATCTTGTGAAATAAAGTGACACTCATCAGGACATAAAAGAAGAAGAGTCTCTTTTCGGTGATTTCATTCTCAAAGCTGTATAATAACAAATCTTTTAAGAAGTTGTATTAGGGTTTGACAATTAAAAGTGGTTTGTGAAAGACATAGCAAGAAAAGTAGTATAAATACTTTGAGAATGAAATTGCTAAAAAAAAAGGCTTTACTGAAATACTTGTTCTTCTTCCAAATACAATGACATCATGTTATTCAAATAATCCCATTGGTGGTCTAATTGAACTTTCGGCTATCTCATTTTACTGCAGCATATATATTGCATCAACTTTACCCCCTTTGTACTTTGTTTTAATTATTCAGTTATGCTTTCTAATCACACTATATATTCTAGCGCATTTTTTTAAAATCGTCACGACTTATCACTCTACAAGTCAATAGACAAATTAAAGAAAAGCATCCTGGTGGATGGAAACGGGCTATCAAGCGTATGACTCTTCTGGAAATTATAGAACCCACTTATCAACTTTGCAACAATAAATAATCTCTGACCTATTTGTTAACTAACAATGTAAAATTTACTTCGTTATTAATATTCTTTACATAGATTCTTATATTAACACTATTCGAAACTACATTGGTCCTAAACTCAAGGGAGATATTGCAATTGACATTCTATCACAACACCTAGCTAGAGCAGTCAATAGGACGTTTTATGAAGGTCGGTTTTGTATATCATTCAATAGTCGGCCAATACTCAATCCCAGATTAAAGGACAGCCTACCTAATCTTACCTCTTTATCTTGCATGTATCAGTTCAACTGTTCCTGTGGAATTAGTTACATGGGGCAAATGATTAGGCATAATTGATGCCATTATCCTCGGCAACCTTAAACTTGGTATTTTTTACACCAAGCAAATAATTATAGGACTCGTGTCAAAAACTCCATTGAAACTGCTTTTTAAAAACGTTCTAGCTGAAAACAAATATTCACCAAGAATGATGAAACAAGAGAAAGTATAACCTGAACCACAGAGAGTAACACGTATTTCATCTCCAAAGAAGAAACCGTAGGTGAATCTGGACTTCAAAATTGAAACTTTATTGCTGATAACTTGAAAAGAAAATTTTCAAACTCATTAATGTTTCCTGGTAACGCGAAAAATGTGCTTTCACATCTGACGAAATCTATGAATGTTTATCAATTCACCGCTTCTATAGAGCCAGGTATGTAGAATTTTCAATATGCGTTCTTCCCAAACGGGTTACAGAACTTTACACCACCTGGTTGGAAAGAGGTGCAAGTGAAGACATCAAAAGAGAAATAATGGGATCTTTTTACACATTGATCACAGCACCACAACTGATTCACTATTCAAAGTCATCTACAAAGCGAACAAATATTTGCTGACAATGGTTCTTTGCTTCCCTTCCATATTGGACTTCAAAAACTTGTGAACCGTTGTTGAAATCTTGGACTAAATCAATAGCTGTAATTATCAACTGTCACCCTTTCTCGCTCAATATTCACAATTTTACACTTATATTCTATTTTTTCATTTTCTGTGCATACCTACAGTTGATAATACGTCATTTTGAAAATTATTCTGACATATTATTATGCAGTCCTGTTTAAACGTTGGGCTACTAAAGAATTTTTCTGAGCGAATATATTTCAAAACAATTAGTCCCTTTAATAAATTTCAGTAATGCTATTAGAAGACGAAGATTATTTGAGAAATGTGTGGTGTATTTGCGCGATACATTTCTAATGCTCTGACCACATATTCGCTTGTCAAGTCAATTTATATATGCAAATGAAAGGTCAAATATAATGAATATGGAAAGGTTGTGACACTAGTCTTGATAATATAATCAGATAAGGATTACGAAGGTAAATTAGGTGAAATAACAAATTTGTACTGGGTGATGATTGAAGGTGAGATATGAATCTGGACCGCGGCCGGATTCGAACCACCGACCACCGGGTTACCGGCCTGGAGTACTATCAACCGAGCTACCCTTGGTGATTAAAGTGAAATAAAATTCTGGTCAGCAGTCGGACCTCGTAGCTCAGTTGACGGAGCACCGGGCCGGTAACCCCGTGATCGCCGGTTCGAGTCCGGCAGCGGTCCAGATTTTCATCTCACCTTAAAACGTTACGCAGTACAAATACTAGTCCGCCAAACTACAACTATCTTAGATAATCAAATCATAAACAACAAACTGCTTTTGTCAAGATCCATTCCTTGTGTTGTTTCTTCTACCTAACACAGTTATGCAGGTTTCTTTCCACATAGCTTTCAAACAGTCCCAGTGTTCTTCCATGTAGGTCCCCCCAGGATGGGGATGTTGCTCAACGTCTCCCATTTCTTCCTGATGGCTGACTGATATGAGGATGTCATTTGTAGTTTCGTCCTTCACTTCAGTTCAGTTCAGTATCGATTCTGGGTGTTGAACTTGAACTGTGGTCTATCACCAGCTTCCATGAATGCTTTCAACTTGATTTTGAAGGTAGGTAACTTGCACTAGATAGTGAGTGGTGTGAACCACCTACATCTGCTCCTCTTCTTCATCTGGTCCTGTGTCCAGTAGGCTGGCTGCCTCTCCACTTTCTTCACATTGAAATGAAGTCGATCTGATTTTGTGTGCTGTGTCCATCTGGAGAAATCAAATCCATGTCGCTGCCTTGTGAATATCATTGTGTTTGTACACACTGCCTCGCCTCCAATCACCCAATAGTTGAATGTGCAGAAGTCTGTAAACAGTTCTCCATTATCATTCATTTCACTGAGTGCTTCTCGACCCACGATGAGTTCTCTTCCTGTGTTGTCTGCTCCGAGTTTCGCCTATTAAAATTTTGATGTCGCCAACTGGAGTCTTGTCTAGTACTGATTGCAGTTGTCTGTAGAATTCCTCCTTCTTCTCTTCATCTGCATTATTTGTTGGCGCGTAGCATTGATTGTGACTTTCCTACCTTTTGAGTTGAATCTTGCTGTCATGATCCTTGAGAAGATTGGGTCACATTGCATGAGAGCCTTCGATGTTCTTGGAGACATCATGATAACCACCCCATAACTCAGTAGATTATTGACTCTCCAGTTGATAGTTTGGAGAATCCACTTCCATTCAATCTGCTTTCGCAGATTCCTAGCACTTCTATGCCATACCTCCTCATCTCTTTTGCAATCTGGGCAGCCTTGCTAGGTTCATACATGGTGCGGATACTATGTTCCCACGTTTACTTTCGCTTTCATCGAGAGAAGCGAGGACACATGGGCCAAATGGCTTCCCGAAGGCTTTCACCAACTGGCGCCATTTCGTCCCTCCGATTCCAGCGAGGAATAAGTTCATTTTTATTTTTGTATTTTCTTTGTGCTTTGAAGTCTCGTTAGCGATTGGGTTGGTTTTCCGGGGTAGAGTTGCTAGCCGTATGCCCAACCTTCTCACTTTATCCGGGATTAAGACTGGCTAGTAACTAGTGAACTAGTTAACCAGGAGAGGTTCTCAACATTGATAAGCTGAACTAAATATCATGTTTTACTGATGGCAGATTTTAATCTCTCCTTCAATATCAGTGTAATTAGATCTACATGATTTATATGATCAGTTAAGTCTCAACACTTTAAGTCCCTGAAAAACTTACAGAAGAATCCTGATGTAATCATTCTTAAGCCTGATAAAGGATCAGGTGTTGAGTTGATAGAAAACGTACAGCATAAAAATAAAATGTCTACTCTTTGTGACGAAAGTGAATTCATAACGGATAGTCCATCAGAGGATATAAGAAAATTAAAAGTAAAAGTAACATATAGTCTAGTTAAACTCCCTAATGTGGACGTTATTGCTAAAGCGAAGTTCAACTCCTTAAAACCCATGGATCTGATTTTACAAATCTATATGGACTTCAAAAAATTCATAAAATCAGTAATCCACTACGCCCAATATTGTCAATGTGTCAGTCTTCCACATACAAATTGGCGAAATGGTTAATCGAAATACTGAGCCCGATTCGTAATGGTTTATGTAAGTATTCACTGAAAGATACTTTTGAACTTGGTGATTGTCTTATTGATATGAGTATTAAAGATAAGAAAATGTATTCTTTTGATGTTAACTCTGTTTATGAATGTGCCTCTAACGAAGACAGTTAGTATTCTTTGAGATTATATATCTCCAAATTATCCTTCTTTCTCTATTCATGTATGTGTGGGCACACACATATGGAGGAGTAGTCGTTCAATGCAAACTAGAGTGGATGAACACATCTCCAAATGGCTAGAAAAACAGTTTCACACACAAACATTGATAAGTGCAGGTGACAGACATCCATTGTCATCATTGAAATGAATCACAGGGTTAATACGAAAACAGTCTTCAAGATATTATACAAGAATAATCAAGGCGCTAAATGAAGTTTGCCGAAGCGTTAGCCATTCGTAAACTTAAGTCCCCACTGTGTGTACAAAAACAATTTGTTGTTTCACTTAATTTACCTTCGTAATCCTTATTGATTATATTATTATTTTCATATATAAATTGACTTGACAAGCGAATATGTGGTCAGAGTATTCGAAATGTATTGGGCAAATACATCAAATTTCTCAGATAATCTTCGTCTTCAAATAGCGTTATCGAAATTTATTAAAGGGATTAATTGCTTCGAAGATATTTTAGCAAATTCTTCCCTTTCTGTTTGTTTTAATCTTTTAAACATGTCTCCTAAATGTATCATGTACTCTCATACCTTTCTTAAGTGTTTTCAAACGATCGTTTCTCAAGCTACGTACGAAACACAGAAAAGATGTTAGGCCAAATGGAAATGGATATCTAAATGTTTAAAAATACAGCACAATACTATTCCTAGGATATCTATATCGATTTGCAGATTTTTGTACTGGTTGACTGAACTACCATCACACGATAATTATACTCGATTTTGTATTCTTCCCTAAGTCGACGTCCAGACCAGATAGATGCTAATGTAACATTCATGACTTTAACTATATTGGTCTCTATGGTCTTCTATTATCAGTCTACGCGTTACATATGACTTGTGATTTTCTGACCTTTATTCAACCTGGTCTTTTTTACTAGGTTTCATTAAACCATCCTTGCAATTATGCAATGTAATAGGTACGAAAAGTGCAGCATGGTGTTTGTACGACTGTAGAGAATGAAATCGCCAAGAAAAACATGCCTTCATTGAACTTAATGTTTTCTCAAAACCGTTAAACAGAATAGTATAAAAATATACTTTCATTGACTACATACAACCTACCTGTTACACAGTGTTGCCAATTGTTTCGCGGCAAAATCTCTCAATGCCCAATGATTATCGGTTATCGGTTTAGCGCATAACTGACGATTCAATACACATGTGATTACTGTAGGCACAAGTAAGTGTAAATACGGTTCAAGTGAGATGTGCGGGTTGTCGATAAGCGCTTTCACTAATCTCATTAAATAAATGAGTATAGCAAGATTATGATTTGTCACATTGATTCTTACCTATAAATTGAAGAATAAAAGGAACAAACCCACAAAATATACATGAAGAAGATAATTTTAAAAGTGCATACGATGAGGGCAAAATAGCAAATAATTGACAATAAAAGAGCTTAACTATACTGCTAAGCAATATGAGCAGTTAGAAACTACACTCATTCTGATCTGTAAATTTCGCTAGACAGTCCGGAAGAATCTAGCCAAAAGAGGACTGTTTCACTCGGTTGTAGTCACATTCATTCACAGTGTGCCGAAACAATAAATTCTCCTCACAGCCAAAGTGTTACGATCAACTCCTGTAGGACAGGCAGGATGGAGAAATGACACTTCCTGCATGTTCCCCAAGAAAAATTACTGCACCAAAAGATATACACTAACCAATCAAAATAACCTTAACAATTATAAAGTAAACCATCTATCCTACTGCACGTAAAAAAAGTCTTCAAAATCCGAAATAGAAGGCAGAAACTATTTAGAACTACTGCCATTCATAAACTGAAAATAGTTGCTTCACTGCATGCCATATAGACAAAAGTGAGTGAAAAATTACAGAAGACCAACATTACATACGTTAAGTGAGTGTGGCACCCGTCACTTACAAATTCATGGACGCAAAAAAAGTGTAGCAGATAACATACACAATCCTTCAAATGGATGGATACAAACAACTACAAACTGAAATGGGAAAATTGTTAAAACCTCTTGAATAGACGGGACTTTAGAGAATGCTGAAGAGTTTTTTCGAAGGGTTTGTCGGACAACCAATGCAGGAAAATTCATGTACTTTACACGATCAAATATCAAGTTAACGAAGTAATCGATAAAATCTGCAGGTGCTCACATTCATGATAACCAGGTCTTTGAGGTCAACCAACCTCATCCAAGGTTATCAGAAGGGTGCAGCAGTCAGCCACTTATGGTGGAACTCAAAATCCCACTTGAAGTTAGCTCTCGTATTCTTTAGAATGGTAATGAAAGCTTTGTAATTTTAACACCCAGTTCAGATGGTGGCAGCAGTCATATGATTATCAGATAAAAAGTCTAGGGGTGTAAAGTAATGAAAATAATTTGTTCGGTGATAACTGATTGCGACACATACTGAACATCCTAAACCAGTCATTTTATTGAAATCTAACGAATAAGAATCCCATAGAGTGCCAACAAGCACGAAGTCCACGGCTTTCTTCAAATTGCCTCCAACCAACTAACATCTAATAAAGCAAATGTGTCATAATTATTAAAAAATGTTTGCGTCTGGGCAAGTCACTAATAGATATTGGATTTGAGTAAAAAAACAAAAGTTGGTTAGTGATCGAAAAAACCTCGGTATAAAAACAAAAGTTCAGTTAATCTTCACCAACTTACACCATCTATAGTACCGGTGTGATATCCAACTGTATTTTAGGAAACCTATTAAACTGTACAGTGGTCCACTCCGTTCCAATATATGTCTCATAAATAGCAACAAAAATGAAGGAAAAGAGAAGGCTTCAGTTCATCGACCACTGTTGTCTTCGTAACACTATCCATGCACCGTGAAATCACTACTTTAGTAATGTAGAGGTTAGGTGTACCAGCAGAGACGAAGCCCACTCAGTAACCCCGTGGAGTAAGCAACGAACCATACCTCTAATATGCGAGTTAGTGATACTAGTTGACCTCGGTACGCGGGGTGAGATTCGAGCCCGCAAACCATTGGTTAAAATTCAACGGTCCAAACCAATGAGCCATAGTTCCACAGAGGTTAGCTGCAGTGCCTCAGGTAAAAATGGCAAGTCCGTTGATGAAGTTGCGAACCTTCATCTGCTTATATGGCTGAGAAGTGCTTGTCTAGTTACTGTCTATCCCCATCGCATGATGTTAGCCGAAGTAGGGTTAGGCTGGAAAAAAGTTAAAGATAGTCAGTGAAGTCTTTCACTATTGATTTGAGCTATTTAAAGCAATGTAAACACTGAGGTCCCAGTCTAGGTGACAACCAAAATTGATGATTGCAGACTCCAGATCATATTGGTCAATTTGCATCCACACCCCATCTTTATCCTAATTTTCATACCATATTTCGTAGTTTGTTTTTCCGCTCTTCATAACTTTCCACGACTTTTGACTACTTTTTTGTATTCCTCTTCCTTCTTGTTTCATATCTTAATATGAGATGTGGCAATTTGAATCACTAGGGCAGCAATGTCATTTTACCTGATGGACATGCAAGTTTACATGTTAGGCAGTAACTATAATTCATTGTGTAACGGCTAACGGTACTCCTCGATGTGCTTAAATCTCGGTGACTGTAACGATGATAGAACATGTAGGTTAATGACTGAAAGTTAATTATCCTGACTACTGTACTGAACCACAGTTCAACTTAAGACTCGAATCGAAACTCACTAAGGAACCTTGTGCACGTTAGTCCAGTAGGCTATGAGTCATATATATTTTCTAAAGGCTAATGATAGTATCTAGTTGCCCGTTACCCACTAGGTTGAACATCAACTGCCGAAACCAATGAGCCACAGCTTCACACTTAAGACTATCATGGAATTTCTTAATGGTTAGAAAGTAGGAATTACAAACTGTCTCATGCATGTAGAAATAAATCATTTACCACGAGTTTATGGGATAATTACAGACAACCTCTTGTTCAAATAAAAAATAGCAGAGAAAAAGGTGGGAATAATTCATTTACTTTTTGGTAGCCACCTGATGTCCGGAAACCAATATCGCATTCAAGTAGTTGTTAGTAAGCACTTAGGATGATCTGTGGATTTCACCAGCCAGATTAAAGTAATCTGAACACCAGATACTTGTTCTGCTAATTTGCGATCTAATTAGTCGACAGATGTATTCCGACAAAATCAGATCATAAAGCTGTATTTTTCAGACCAACTCAATCTGGTTAGCTGATTTGAATGGATAGACAGATCATAGAATAAATGGTTCAATTCCATAGATTTTACAGTTAACCACATGTGGTTATCAAAACAAAATCATGCTGAAGATGCTATAGTTGACTGAACCATGGAATTTGTAAATACCTCACACACTAATCATTCATTTTTCACCATATACTGTTTTCATCTGGTTGCTAGGACCGTAAATGAATTTTATCACACAACTAAAACATTAAAATATACCTAATAATTACAAAAAAATATCCCCACAAGATGATAAACAATAAGAAAATGAATAATACGTACACCTTCTGTAATGAATGTCATAAGATGAGGTAATATTGGCTGAAGTCCAGGATCTAAGGTGGCATTATCCAAAGCTTCATGCCGTCGAGTTTCATTGGCACCTACACACGCTTCTGTTAACTCTCGAAAATAGATCATCACTTCTTGACTGATTTCATGAGGACGACGCTAGTGGTATAAGAAAGAAGAGAAAAAAACGACTCAATTGGTGATTCATAGAGTCTTCATACAACAACATCAGTTGAGAAAATACTGAATTGCTGAGAGCACTAGGCAGCTTTGGTGAGTCCAAAACTAGGAAGAACTAGCTTTTCAATGTTCCAATGTTGTCAACCGTTTTTCAACTGGCATCATCTAACCCGTGATACAAACTTCTCCAAAGGAAGAATATTCTAACAACATGGACGGGAGTGATAATCCAGCCAACCAGTAAACTCAATTCAAGTTAGGATGCTTGAGATGGCTTACAATCGTACATGATTTTTTGTTCTAACAAACATGTGCATACACAGAAGAATACTGATAGCAAAGGTGTAAACACTATTCTAGTGAACATTAAAATATTTCGTACAAATAAGCATCTTGATGATAAAATAATCAATCTGCTAAACGTGATGTATGTATTAACTTTATTTCTCTGGATTTCACACGATGAACAGACTGTGTACAATGACCAGTCACTGTACAGTAACTAATATCAAATTGTCTAGTTCCAAGTTGGAGACTTGTCAGTGAAATTCAATTCGATTGATTTTAGGTTACTAGGCTAGTCATGCAGATGAAGAATGTCATTGGTAACGTCACTGATGACAAAACTGGGCGGTATGGGTCGAATTTCAAGAAGAACATCAGAATCATGAAATAACAGTACGAAACACATACCCACACCAATCAAGCAAGGTCACGTGTAGATTGCCTCAAACCACCTAACACTGAACACATGAACTCTTTGAATGAACGTTTTAATTCTCTTCTAATCATCACATTAATTTTAATCTACTTTATTCTGATTGGTTGAATGGACTGATTTGTTTCTGCATGGATCATTAACTAACTCTAAGAGAGGAAGTCTGGCTTCATGAAATCACTAGTGAACATCATTCTGACCTCAGTGTTCAATTAGATTATGATGTTCATATTCCTGAGGGAGTCTATCAAGTGAAATGGAACAGTTGCTCAGTGGGCCTTAATTTTAATGGTTCTGTAGCTAACGTAAATCCATGGGAAATATGCTGATATTAATAAACGTTCTTTTCATGAAGTTGTTATCTCACATCACTCTTTATTGACTACTTCATGAAGGCATAAATGGGCACTCATATTTAGCAAAGTAGTGAAAAGGAGAAATATAAAAATGCCTTAAATGTACCATCACCTTCAAATGTATCGCAAATTAATCATTCTTGATAGCTAATAACAATTTGAGTTAGCTATCCCAAGTTCCAGAAAAAGTCGTGACATCTTAAAGTAACCGCATACTTCACAATGGCACTATCATTTAATATCTTGGAAGATAAAACAGTAATGCTTAGCCTAGTCGATCAAAGATTGATAACTTCATTTAAGATAATAAGGATGTGGAATTCATCGTCTAGAGATAGACAGATCAGCGTAAAACGCGGCACATAAGTGCATCAGTTCGAGTTGCAACAGCAGCACGGAAACAAAAGGTAAGAAAACAAATAGCATAAAAGTTGACAAAAGTGTATGAGAAAAGATTGAATAACTACATGGATGTGAATAAAACTTTTCAAAACTTCCCTAGATAGTGATGAAAACAGCCATAGAGTACGACTAAGATGGATTCAGTAAATTGATACAGTTCAACTAAGTGAAAGAGCTACTTACTAGGATATACGTTACACACTATGTATGCTCTACCCAACTACTCAGGTTGAAGGAGGAGGAATGGGGTTCGAACCTGGGACTTATTGGTTGAAAGTCACATGTTTAATCAGATAATCGACAATCAGAACTCGAAAGTTATCTTTTAGCATTATATGTATATGATCGTCAGTGTTTCACATGAATATCAAGCAAAAAAGAGCCCTACAAATTTACCTCAACAGATACTGCTAAAACTTTTCTTGGATGAGACAATGATGAGGACGTTGAATCCAATTTTTCTTGACTATTATGTAAACTTGTTCTAGACTGTTTTGCATTTGATAATAAACAGGTATCACTGCTTTCTAAACAAAGTCGTTTATCACCATTCTGTTTAGTATATCCAAAAGAATTATTCAGCAAAGACATTTTTGATAAAAAGTCTGGTGGAGGATTTTGTGGTGATGTAGGCTGTTTCCCATTCACTGATAGCCAGTGAGCTGAAAAAGGGAAATAGTGAATCCAAGTTATTATCGAGGATAAACAGAAATATGGTAGGGAAAAAAAGAAATGAAGGAGAATATATTTTAGCTCAGGTGAATGACCTAAGTTGTGTTATATTATCTGAGATGGATAGTTAAGAAAATATATTTAGAGCTAAGTTATGTAGCCAGATAGGTGGTTGACCCAAAACGAAAATAAATGATTCGGCTGATGGATATCTAAACCAACTTGGTAGTTTGAAAACGCTTTTCGGGACACTGGGTAAATGATATCCAGTATGATGCTATTCATACTTCCTGATGAATGAAAAACAAGCTTATTTTCACTGATGTTTGGCTGTCTCCCACTAATAGTAACCTTATCAAAGTAATGGTAAACTGAGATTTACAATATACATGATAACTAGGTCGAAGTTCCGATAGAGATAAGGAAAGTAGTCAGCACGTACAGTACCAGCGCCCCTTAGTACATGCTAAGCAAAAAGCAACTTAAGAATAACGTTCAGTTATATATTACCAAATTTAATCCTAAAAGTGAGATGGAGTGAAATCAACGCTACAAAAAAATAACTCTGAAGCACTTCAACCGAATCCAGCTAGAAAAGCTTGAAAACACCTTATTTAAAGATTCATGAGCACAGAAAGTCATAATTAAGAAATGCCACATTTGGCAACAAAATGAAAGTGAGTATAGAAATCCTGATATCAGAGCAGGCAAAAGCGTAAGGGAAGAAGACGAAATCGAAAACTAAGGTAAGTGAAGACATTCATCCTATGGAAGACCCCAAACAGTTCATACACGTGCGTCATTGTGACCAACTTTCATTAATTCCTTTCGGCCGGACAATCCCCGGAGGGCAATCTAATGAATAAACAATGGGGCTTCATCGACTGCAGCAACGTTTCGATCAGACCACCCTCACCACTCTTTCTTACAACCCAATCAAACATCCCATGTCAAGGTAGGAAATGGCTCGGCATGTAGTACACATGTCCAAGCCACCTCAGTAGGTGAAGGTTCACAACCTCATCCTACCAACTTTACTGTCTCCTCTAGTGCTTTCCAAATAACCTTCCCACTGCTCACATACTGATTTCATTATATGTGAGTGATTCCACAGACACAAAAGTTGACAGAAAACTACATTTTCTTCATATCCTCTACTACCAACGAACATGTCTCAAAGACACAAAACAGGACAGAACGATCTACAGCCTAGAACACTCGTACTCCAACAAGTAGTCAAATATCTCGACACTTAGTCCCAGAGATGGCGCAAGTCCGTATATCACAAACACACCATCTAAATACCAGCACACACCTCGTCAGAAACAGACACATTCGATATGATGCAACTCCACACGTAAGTGCAACACCCAACGCATTCTACTAATTCACTACCTATCCTTAAACTCGAAGCACTCATTAATCAGTCATGAAGTATCTATCATCTTACATCTGACAAGTGCGAAACGCATATACGATAGACATATACAGATTTATACAAAAGACATTTACATCACTCTGCATTTTGTCACCATCTCCAATCAACAGGATACTGTCATCTCTAGTACTACAACTTAATCACCTACTCTACAAGGAAGGATAAGCTTAAACCCTAAGAACTCAGAGGTACCCAACGTCATTCACATCTACACGCCATAACGAAGTTAAACAGGAAAGATAATACTGGACAATCCCTGGCGCGCACCACCGGTTGTCGTCTGTTCAGATGACAACACTCCACAATCCCTTAAACACCCATACGAGTTCGAGTAGAGAGCTGTGATTAGTACTATTCACTTGCTCAGTACCCCTCTCAGTCAGACACTGCAACAATATATCACGACAGAGAGAGTTGAATGCCACCCTTAGGTCAGAAAACAGAACAACTGTCGGCAACTAGCCGGTAGGTATGCCTGTGTTCCAGAAACTGTCGTAGAGTGAAAATATGATCGATGCACCCTCGCTCACGTGTGGGACCTGTCTGGCGTTTTCTAGCTTGCTGTTTTCGAGCTCCAGTTAGGCATCGGATAATCATGAATTCTAGGATCTTGGACACAATATTAGTCAAACTAATTCCCTTATGGTTGTCACAAGAACATTTCTCTTCCTTTTTATGTGCTGGAATGATAAGTGAAGTACACCACTTTGACAGCGCTACCACTGATTTCCATTCACTATCTAGTACCTTCGTCACTCTTATCAGTAATCTGCTACATCCAGCCTTGAAAACTTCAGGTGGCAAACTGTCAGATCCTGCTACCCTGCATCATTCCAGGTTCGATAAAGCCTTCTCAACTTCAAGAAGAATTGGAAGACCGATATCTGCGAGCCATACAAGTCCAGGTTGGATGTTGGGCAACTGAAACGTTGCTGGCAGCCAATGGAACTGAACTTTAGTCTTCTACCCGACGTTCTAGTCGTGTGTCATGAAAGGTTATCAGCATTCCATTCTCTACAGTGTTGACTTCATTCACCATAGTGTTTTTCTTGCTGGTATCCTTAATAAGCCTAAATAGTTGCCGTGTTACCCACAGCTTTCGTCACCAACTACTCCTCGCGATCGACGCTAAGATTCTTGATAAACTTACGTTTAAGTTGCTTTCGCTCTTTTTGTGATCAGAGCCAGCTGGAATCAGTCTTCTCTCATCACTCAGTTCGGACACCGTCGCGGAAATCAAATGGCGCTTACTAACCTTTGGATGTATGTTACTAATTGTGCTTACCGCTATTTGTACAGCAGACTTTATATCACGCCAGGTTTCCTTAGGGTGAACATTGCTGCCATGTTCAGAAAGATGCCTAGCTATTCTCTAAATTCATACTTTGCGTCCCCATCCACTGAACGAGCACAGATGAGCCTCACTGATTCCTGTTTCCTGCCGTCAATAAGGCACACATACACGAACCCGCACTAGCGCGTGACCGGAGTCCAAAGTGGTACTCTTGAAACAGCCACAATCCTCCATCGATCCTCTCCAATGATGGCTCATAGCAATGCGATCTTCTTATGTGCCTCTCGTTATGCCTAAAGTTAGTGCTGGCCAGAAACAAATGATAGTAAGAACAAAATTGCGACAGACCACCACCACTGTCGGTTCGCCACTATACCATTTCGTAAATACCTTCCAGATGCCTCTCCGATTGGCGAAGCTCACCTTCCCTACTCCAGAGCTACAGTCACTTGCCATTATGATAACATCTGAACGTTTCGCTTTTTGTAGCAAAAATGAAAGCCTCTCATGGAATCCCTCCTTTGCACCATCCGGACTGCGGTCCGTGGGTGCGTAGGCGGAGATTACGAATAGGTATCACCTAGCCTCCAGATCCTTCCTAGTCCTTATAGATCAATTCAGTCGAACACCACATGGACGGGTATTGACTAGTATCCAGTCGAGAAGAACACTTTCTGCTCTACAACTCAATGCTATGCCTACACCAGGAAGAGCTAGACACTGAGTCTCCGGATACTCACTAGTAAAGTGGATTTTGAAGATTCACTACTATGGGTAGGTGAGGCATATTTAATAACCACACTCGGGTCTTGTACTCGTCTTATACAGCATTCATCCATGGCCAGAGATTCCAGTTTTGGAGAGCGATGCTTGCTGTCCGATGTAGCATAGAATTCAGTCATTGAAAACTCCTACATGAAATCGATGACATGGTCTAAGGAGGCTAGGAATGCAGTTTTGATGGCTTTGATCGTTGGCAATGGTCACAGAGTGAGTGTGTGTAGGGCGTAAGAGGCCTAATATCAGTATCAGGAGGTGAAGGCAAAGGAGGAGATAGAGTTGAGAAGGATAGGTTATGTTTAACTGAGTTTCTTGCACTACTGGAAGCGTGCGGGCTGTTGACACTTTCTGGCTCCCCACACTACAAAAGACTATTTCGCCTTAAGGTATCTGAAGGAGAAAAAAGATCTATGTGATTACAGGATCCATAGGATATTTGCTTGAAACCTGTTACATACGGGTTTTTGTGCGATGTTATTTTGAGGTTTGGTTGTTCTAATTCCGGATAGACATAACCTGAACCGCCGGTAACGGAAGACCGTGGGGTAGAGTAGAATGTGTTATTTTTGGGGCTGACCTTTTCCAACCTCCCCTTCCCATTGGGAAGGCAGCATCAGCTTGGCACTGTTGGTCATCTAAGGAAAATACCGGACTGCCTTCACTCCCCATCCAGTCAGAAGTACGACTTCGCACTCAGACTCCTCCTCATAGTGCAGCAATTTACACTACAACAGTAACTGCTCTTTGTCTTACCACTATCCAACAAACCTTTCTAGCATGGCAGAACCCCAAGGGGATAAGCGTTGCACCAGCATAGCTCGTTGGGTCATTGTAATATCCAAGCCCAACCACCACGTCAAGGTAACCTAGTGGATAACGTCTTGGCGTTTGGAGGGATTGGTACTGGATTCAAGTCTCAATGAGCACATCACTCACTGGCGTGCAGGCACATCCAACTGACGAGTCTCAAACAAGAGGAAACGCGCGTCCTAGATTCTACTCCTAGCCACCAAACAGACTGAAGTGATCGTTCCTCATTAGATTTAGGTAGAAAGGCAGAAATGATGTTACCCACAATGACAACAAATTACCGGTGTGAGGAAAGATTAATCAGTCTTTATTTTGTACACAAACGTCAAGTAAACTTAATAATTGTTCATTCATTATTCTGAAGACTTCGGAAATATCTATTTAGCATCCAATTTTTATCAGGTATCCGACTACGGTACTTTTAAATATATTGCTCCTTATCAGGCACTAATTTCTCGGGACATTCTCCTAAAACCTAGTAGATAATCATTTCTCAGTCCTACCTATGAACTTGGTTTCACAAGTACAATGTATTCGGTAAATATGGTTGGAGGTGACGTGAGAAAGGGATTTATATACATTTACACTGACTACGTGAGCAGGTAGCATTGTAAACTGATATCAGCCTAGTAGAAGGGATGTTTCTTTTCAGTGCATTCTTTCACTGCCCATGTATTTTTCTGATATTTTTACCTCTCTTAGATGCTAAACGAATAAAACCTGACTACTTTTCAACAGCCAGATGTTTAGATTTTTCACTATATCCACTCCCATACTTCAGAAAAAAACCTCTTACAGAATTCATTCTTTTCAAAAATCTTTGAAGTGATAGGTAATTTCTCTTCCAGTTTATCTATTGTTTGAGCATAATTCTCTTACTTTGTTGAAAAGTGTCCTGATTAAACCTCATTTATAAATGATAAGAGAAAAACTATTGTAGTTGAGCTGTTGACCTGTTCATGGAACTTTTCTATTTAGGGTTTTTCCAATGGTACAATCAATGTTGCGTAATACACTTTGATCTAAAACATTTTATCCACTTTTATTTTTATATTCCATCGGAAATTCCATGTTAGAATGGGCTTGGTTGAGAACTTTAAACAATACGAGAATCCTACTAAAATGTCTCTTGGCATTTATTAGAGATAAAGAAGCTTATGAAATCAACATAATATAATTTAATCGCGTTGATGAGTTGTGCCCGATTCCAATTACTCTAGTTAGAGACAAAAGTAGTTTCTTTTTGACTTTTCTTAGACTTTCAATTGAATTCATTCGTTATTATGCTTAGAGATCAACAGAATTAAAGTTTCATCATGTGTAACATCAGACGAAGCCTATCAAATAAGCGTGTGATAATAGTTTGTTTACCGATTTAATTGGCTCTTTCATACTAAGCGGAATTCTCTACCGGTTTATCCTGAGAAGAATTACCAACCTTGCAACTGAGTGTTCACTTTATGTAAATTTCAGTAAGCTCACAGTGCACACTTCTTATAAAGTAGTTACTGTCTATAGATCTTCTTCAACAATGACCAAAGAAGACACGAAAGTCCACAGGCCATCATTTTGATCGCATATATCAGTGACAAGTCAAAAACGTTTCTAAACTGTGATTAGAATTCTTCATTATTAGGTAGATGTGGTTATCAATAGAAAGGAAGTAACTATCACTGCTGACTCGCTAACTAGGTACATTTAAAAAACTGTCAGCAGTTAACCTCCATCAAATCACTATCTACCTTTCACTTCCTCAACTTCTAACCTTCTTTCACGTCTTTCGGTCAATAATTCTACATTATTTTCAAGTCGCTCCAGCTTTTCAGCTCTTTTCAGAAATCTGACTTCACGGAACATCATCTTGGGTCTCCTGAAACCACGCTCAGAACTAAACATTGGAGCTGACTATGTCCACACCCTCCGACAGTCGGATAACAACCTTCGCTGACCAGAACTCACCCATCTCGGGGCACGAACGTAAGTTGTGTTTGTGAGGCATGTGCACTATACTAAAGTGCGGTTATTCACTTAACTTACCCGGTCAACAAGGTCAATCCGAAAAATTCACCCCTCTAGTTTCTGGAGATTCGTGGTCTTGTTGGCGTATATATACCAGTAATTACTAGGACACAAAGCCAACTGCTCGATTGAATCCCAGCTGATAGTCCCCTAAATGCTCTTCCACTGAACGGCACAATGAGGATCAAAAAGAAAAGTGAAACCTGCTGTTATCTCTTTCTAATCTCTGCTTACGCACCAACTCACTGCAGTTCGGATGAAGTGCAGGATGGGTTCTACTGGAACTGTCTAGCCTTCTATTAAAAGCTAAACGCTAAGATGTGGTTGTTGTAGGAGGTGGTTTCAATATGCAAGTGAGTGGGTTAAGTCAAGTGGAAAGGCGGCTCTTACAGAATCATAATGGTGATTTTCTGTTACAACGCTGCCCAGACAACCACCCATTTTTGGACAGCGCGAACCTTAGACGTAAAAAGAGACATTCTCTCATGCGGCGTTCAACGACCTTAAATTAGCGGTGGAGATAGATAAATCATATTGCTATCAGTTATCGCTAGACAGGGTTAGTGGAAGAATGTCACTCCTACAGAAGATGTCTCGATAGCGATAGCGTGCTGCTACCACCACGTATATGTTCGAGCCTTAACGAACTTAGGAAAACTACAGCAACAAGGCCGTTGAGAGTCCAGCTTGAAGATGACAATACTGAGGTTCCTTTCAGTAAGAAACTGCATAGATAGCTATCGGAACAGAACATCAGTCACTCAAAAGAAAACCGAGACAATCTCCAATCTGCTGTAAAAACACAGTTGGAGATCCTAGCCGACTCTTGAAAGTGCCAGAGGACCTCAGCAGCCTCTTCTCAATTGATGGATGCAGGCGGAAGCACCACTAGGGGCTCCGAACGTAATGACAAGCGGAAGTAACTCAAATGTAAACTAATAAAAATCCGCGCAACGACCACAAAACGTGTTGGCTGGCAAAAGCTAAAGAGATGGAAAAGGCAACGGCGACAAGTAAGAAAAGATAGTTATTTAGATTTGTCAAGAAAACTGGTGTAAAGAGGTTGACAGTTCATGAGATTATAGCGGAGATGGAGGGGTCTGGGATTCACTTGCAGGGGAGATAACTGGACATTTCCAGGAACTGCCCTCCAGCTACTACCACAATACCCTCCATCCAGTCAGACCCTAAATGTAACATCAAGACAGGGCACTCATCACCTGAATAAGCAGAGAAAGTTGTATTATTACTATTTATTTATCCCTTTGGGTTCCTGTTGAAACATAAGGATTCAGTAGCACGTCTCAATTTCACTCTCTTCTCTGCAGTCTTTTGAACTTGGCTCCATGACTGCCCACAAGCTTTCATTTCTTCCTCACACCATCTCCTCTGTTACCCTCGGCTTCGATGCCCGACTTGTTTCCCTTTTGGGTCCTACTCGAGGGCCTGGCCTGGCGCGTGGTGTCCCCTAACAGTCTTCTCAGTGTATGCCCCAATCTATCTCCACTTTCTTCCGTACATCCGTTGTGCAATGGGTTCTTGGTTGGTTCGTTGCCAGCCAGCTAGAGTTCCTTGTTGCTTATTCTTATTATTCTCCATCTCCAGTATCGAGTGGGAGTAGGCGGCAGCTGTCGATGAATGTCTATAGTTTGTAGGAAATGCTTTTCGTAACGCACCAAAATTCTGAACCATCACATAGAAGCACTGACTGACTTGACTGCGGCTTCAGTAGCACGTCACCATTGCACTCTCTTCTCTCTCTGCAATCTTTTAAACCTGGCTCCACGACTCCCCACAAGTTTCCATTTCTTCTTCACACGATCTCCTCCATGTCACTCTCAGCTGGGACGCCCAACTCGTCATTTCCCCTTTGGATTCCACTCGAGGCCCTAACATGGCGTGCGATGTCTCGGAATGGTCTTCTCGGTGTATGACCAATCCAATTTATCTCCACTCTCTTCTGTAGATTTGCTATGCGATGGGTTTTTGGTTGGTTCGTTGCCAGCCAGCTAGAGTTCCTTGTTGCTTATTCTCATTATACTGGCCATCTGATCTCCATCTCCAGTATCGAGTGAGCATAGGCGGCAGCTGTTGATGAATGTCCGAAGTTTGTTGAAATTGCTTTTCGTGACGCGTCAGGTTTCTGAACCATACGTTCACTTGAAAGAAGTCCCGCCATCGCTGCACTGCCTCTTCTGTCAACTTGTTGGTCTTTGCCTGTAGATCTTCGAGTTTCTGCGACAAGACATTAGACATAAACCATCATCGGCGGCGAAATCCAAATCTTCTTCTGGGGTCTTTTCACCAGTCTAGACAGCTTATACCCTCTTCTCACAGCTCCTCACAGTTGTCTGTTGCATGATCCAGTCGAGTGCGTTCGAGTCGACGAGAATCAGGAAGATGATCGGTGTAGTAGGCGGCAGACTTGTCTTACTCCTGTCCCCTGTCTTCACATCGAAGGCGTCACTGAGCTTTCCATTGTGAATGACTTGGCATGTAGCCCCATCATATAGCATAGCATATACCTGCTGTTGAATGAGGTTGATAAAGGCTTGTCACACTAAAACCGTAGTATTGAAGCAGCTACCTGCAAGATTATTTCTCGGTCGACGCTATTGAAGGCCTTTTCAAAATCGATGAAGTTGAGGTTGAGTTGAGTTGAGTTGGCTGCCATTCTGTACTCTGTTCTATGATGATGCGTAGCGTAGCGTTGCAGTTTGATTCACACATGATTTGTTCTACCTGAAGCCAGCTAGCCAGCCAGCCAGCCTGCATCTTCCGGTCGTAATTTTGAATGCAGCGCATCTTTTAGTCTCTTCAGGATGATGTGGCTGAATATTTTGCTTGCTTTGGATGGAGAGGGACAGCATCATGTTTCCGCGCCAGTTCTTGCATAGACTTGGTTCACCCTTCTTTGGGAATTTGACAAGGTAGTCCTTCTTCTAATCAATCGGCTGGTACCTTTCCTTTCTTCCTTCCATCCGTCCAAACCTTCTACAATAGTGGTATGAGCATGTCCTCTGCTGTTGTCTCTGTGTCTGTTTTCAGTGCTTCTGCAGGAATTCCATCTGGTCATGTTGCTTTCCCGGCTCTCAGCAACTTTATGGCGTTCAGGACTCCACTTCTGCTTTTGTCGGAGGGCTTGTGTCCACTGATATTTCTGTGACTGGGTCACTGATGGTATTTCTGGACGAGTTGCAGTTGGTGGCGGTGGCGGTGGTGGTGCTGGTCGATTAAAGAGTTCTTTGAAGTGGTCAGCCGTTGGTTCCTTTGTTTCTTCTTTTTGGTGCAACGAAGTTTCCTCCACTATCTTTCATCGCATTCATCTGTGTTGATCCCTACCCTCGCAGATAGTAACCTGGTTATTTGGTTATAATGTTGTCAGGTCTTTGTCTCTGTCTCTCCTACCAGCAGCCTGTTCTGCTTCACTTGCAAGTGTGTCTTTCCGTGCACTCTTCTTCACTTCTCTGTCCAGTGTAGTGTTTTGTATGTTGTGTTCAGTTCCTCTCTCCATTGTTCATCCCTGCACTCCACTGCACTGGTTTATCTTCTGCTTCACCATCTTTCTCTCCCTCCTCTATCACCTTCCATGTATCCGTTGAGATCAATTCCTTGTCTTGTTTCTTCTACCTAACACAGTTATGCAGGTTTTTTTCCACAAAGCTTTTAAAGAGTTTCAGTATTCTTCCACGTAGGTTCCCTCAGGGATGGGAATGTTGCTCAACGTCTCCCATTTCTTCCTGATGGCTGACTGATATGAGGATGTCGTTTGTAGTTTCGTCCTTCACTTCAGTTCAGTTCAGTTCAGTTCAGTTCAGTTCAGTATCGATTCTGGGTGTTGAACTTGAACTATGGTCGGTCATCACCAACTTCTGTGAAGTCTTTCAGCTTGATTTTGAAGGTAGGTAACTTGCACTAGATAGTGAGTGGTGTGAACCACCTACATCTGCTCCTCTTCTTCATCTGGTCCTGTGTCCAGTAGGCTGGCTGCCTCTCCACATTCTTCACACTGAAATGAAATCGGTCTGATTTTGAGTGTAGTGTATCCTGGTGTCTGGTGAAATCAAATCCATGTCTCTGCCTTGTGAATATCATTGTGTTTGTACACACTGCCTGGCCTCCAATCACCCAATAGTTGAGTGTGCAGAAGTCTGTAAACAGTTCTCCATTATCATTCATTTCACCGAGTGCTTCTCGACCCACGATGAGTTCTCTTCCTGTGTTGTCTGCTCCCAGTTTGGCATTCGTGTCACCCATTAGAACTTTGGTGTCGCCATCTGAAAGGATAAGTGTTGATAAATTATACTTACGGTAGAGGTTCAGACAGGAGATGAGTCACTAGGAGGTCGTCAAATATGACAGAAATCTCATCGAAATCACCTAATCTGAGTTAAGACTTACGGGAAAGAAAATGGTGAACACCATTTATTTCGTTATGAATTCCCATTTAAGCACACTTTTAACCAAAAGATATTAGAATTTTTCGATAGAAAGTGGGAATTCGACCAATAATTTTTTCTCTTCTCTTATCTTTTGACCCGATACTATCCAGTTTTCGCAGTCAAGTTTGAAATAGATAGATTACCTTAATTAGAGTGTTCACATAGAAATATTCCTCTGCAGCAGTAGACCAATCGGATAAGAGTACATTTGATTACAGTAACCCATGCAGTCTTTAAGGTTTGTGAATATGGTGCGCAGTCAGTCCATTGCTTCTAGCGATGGCTAGAGATAATTTATACAGGTTGGCTCTAAACTGGTTTAAAATTGGTGAAGAAATTCTTGTTCTCCAATGCTATATAATTTGCCACATAAAAGTATTAATACTTTGTCTAGACTGAAGTTGAATTATTAACAACCAAATAATCGGACAGGACAGTAACATTTTCAGGTAAAAAAAACAACAAAAATAAGATGCAATTCAGCAACCACATGTACGTTCGTTCAGTAGGCAATGAGCTACATGGATTGTGTATAAAGGCTGGTGATAGATGCTATCTGGATGTGTAAACGTCGGTAGATGAAGTGGGATTCGAACTCGTGACGATTATTCGATAACCTGAACCAATAAGCTAAGACTCAGTTACACTTTAAGAGAATGCAGTTGAAAGAATAATGCGGTCATAATGGTAATAATAATAATAACAGAAGTAGGGTGGAGATTAACTGACTACATTGTAATGAAATATCCACTACTTACAATAATATACGTAGAGAATGTATCTGTATCACTAAATATGTTACTTGACGTACTCCAATTAGAAATCCTATGGTTTTCAACATAAGTCACATTGATAACGATACCTATATGAATCGAAGGTACGACTTAGCCTGGGAAGATTGCGTCTTTCTTTCACAAAAGGCTAATCAAACAATCCCTTGATTTGCTGCCTTACTATGTCCACCTCTTGATTCAAAAATAAATCTCCAAAAAGTGAGAATGAGAATAAAGACTAGGCCTTTAATATCCCTATTGGCTGATAAGCTAGCACAACTAACAGTTTTCGTTACTCACAGATGCCCCATTATCCTCATGATTTAAGCACTTCATCAAGACTGAGAGATAGATGAAAGTAGAAACTTGCACAGAAGTACATCTGTTCAACTTGTAATATTTTATCAACATTCAAAGAAGCGGATACAAAAAGATATATCAAAGTGTTCAAAGCTCCACGAGAAGAGGAACAACTCGAAGACAAAATTGAGTGAAAATATTCAAGCTTTAAAAGAGGTTAAAGAGTGAATACATCTGTACTATTGTGACACGTTCTGAAACATATCAACAAATGTCTCCAACCATCGATTTCAATGGTCTTACAGAACCCAGATATATAGTCTACAACTCCCTATATGGCATAGATCAACAGTCAGAGACTTTATCAACTGTTGCTACATCTGAATCTGGCTACCCACAGCCTTCTTCCAAACGAGTCACATATATGGCACGCCGAGGTAGGCAATGGCTAGGTATGCGTAACCTATGTCCAAGCCACCTCAGTAGGTGAAGGTTCACAACCTCATCCTACCAACTTTACTGTCTCCTCTAGTGCTTTCCAAATAACCTTCCCACTGCTCACATACTGATTTCATTATATGTGAGTGATTCCACAGACACAAAAGTTGACAGAAAACTACATTTTCTTCATATCCTCTACTACCAACGAACATGTCTCAAAGACACAAAACAGGATAGAACGATCTACAGCCTAGAACACTCGTACTCCAACAAGTAGTCAAATATCTCGACACTTAGTCCCAGAGATGGCGCAAGTCCGTATATCACAAACACACCATCTAAATACCAGCACACACCTCGTCAGAAACAGACACATTCGATATGATGCAACTCCACACGTAAGTGCAACACCCAACGCATTCTACTAATTCACTACCTATCCTTAAACTCGAAGCACTCATTAATCAGTCATGAAGTATCTATCATCTTACATCTGACAAGTGCGAAACGCATATACGATAGACATATACAGATTTATACAAAAGACATTTACATCACTCTGCATTTTGTCACCATCTCCAATCAACAGGATACTGTCATCTCTAGTACTACAACTTAATCACCTACTCTACAAGGAAGGATAAGCTTAAACCCTAAGAACTCAGAGGTACCCAACGTCATTCACATCTACACGCCATAACGAAGTTAAACAGGAAAGATAATACTGGACAATCCCTGGCGCGCACCACCGGTTGTCGTCTGTTCAGATGACAACACTCCACAATCCCTTAAACACCCATACGAGTTCGAGTAGAGAGCTGTGATTAGTACTATTCACTTGCTCAGTACCCCTCTCAGTCAGACAGTGCAACAATATATCACGACAGAGAGAGTTGAATGCCACCCTTAGGTCAGAAAACAGGGCAAGTGTCGGCCATTGTATGGATAATAGTGTTCCCGAACCTGTGGAAGGATGAAGGTCTGATCGATGCACCCTTCTCCAAGTCTGAAACCTGCCACGTATTCTAGAGTTCGCTCTCCCCGAGCCCATTAATCTGTCGGATAACTACGGACCCTATGATCCTGAACACAATATTAGGCAAACTAGTTTCACAAGAAAACTCCTTTCCAATAAACTGGAATGGTCACAGGAGTATACCAGTCAGACAGGACTAATTCTGGTTCCTACACACCCCTTAGTGCCTACGTTTCTCATCACAGTGAATTAATACGTACAACCTTAAAAACGTCTATTGGCGAACTGTCAGGTATTGTTACTTTGTGCCGTTTCACGTTTGAAACAAACTTCTCAACTTCGAGGATAGCTACCTCCAAGATGTTTTTCTGACTGAATCAGGTCACTTTTCTTACTTGAACAGTGAAGTCATCTGGCATTATTATGACATCTAAATGCTTTGCTTTCCGTAGCAAAATTGATAGCTTCTCATAAATTCATTCTTTATGTCATCTGAACTGAAATTGGTGGGTGCGTAGGCGGAGATTACGAGTAGGCATAGGAAAGTTTCACAACTATTCCCAGCTCTTGTAAATTCATTTAGTCGGACAGCACACAGCCGACTGTTGACTGGTATCTAGTCAAGAAGAGTACTTTCTGTTCTACAATACAATGCCACACATACACCAGCAACTCCACGATAGTTAGGCACTGGATCTCCCTTCGGACATTCATAAAGTGAATTTTGAGGATTCACCGCACTGACGGGTGAGGTCAGTCAAGTGAATAATTACACTGGAGTCCTGTATTCGTGTCTCATAAGCACAGCATATATCCATGGCTCCAGATTCCAGAGTGCTAGCAAGAAATGTTTGATTCCCAATTTGATGTAGTGTTCGGACGTTGGAGAGGCTAGTGTGAGATCCGCAGCGGGGTTTTAGGAGAATATAGATGAAGTTTCGATGACTTCGGTCGTTGCCAATGCTCACAGGATAAGAGGTTGAGATAGTTGTCTGAGGTTTAATAGTGGTGTCGGGGATAGAAGGCAAAGGAGGAGACGAATGTAAGGAGGGTGGGTTATGATCGATTGAGTTTTGCATACTGCTGAAAGTGTACAGGTGGTTGATACTTCGTGGCTGCCCATAAAATAGTTGTTTATGCAAGGCACCAGAAATAGAATAAGCAAAACATTTGTGTGACCACAGAGCTCATTGGACATCTGATTGAAGCCTGTCACACACAGCCCTTATAAGATTGTTGGTATACAATTTGAATGTTTTAACGCCAAACAAGAAAAATCATACCGCCGACATCGGAATGAAGCACCAGCGTGGTATTTCAGGTCATCCAAAGGAAACACCGCACCGATTTCACACTCCATCCAGCAGTACGACTTTGCCCTCGGACTCCCCCCCCCCCATCATGATTTAGAAATTTATACCATAACTCTAACTGTTTTTTGTATTACCACTATCCAACTGACATTTCTGACGTGGTTGGACCTCAAGGAACAGGCGTCCCAGCAGCATAGCTCGTTGGGTCATTATGTATGCAAGCCCGACCACCACGTCATGATACCAGCTATTGGTCGGGTTATGTAGTTACCAGTCATAGCTAATTTGTGAGGGATTATTACACTACCTGTTTGCCAAGGCCAAAATAAGTGGAGCAATGTTCATACCCGATATCCACTACATGAAAGTCAAAAGCTTAGGTCGACCAGCCACAGCTCCATATTAATAGCTAATAGAGATAAAGGAAAATGGGTATTTGTTTTCTACTGGACTATAAAGTTACCCTTCAACCAGTTCACATGAGCCTCTATACAAATATAACAATTAATAAAGAACTTAGAGCGGTCAGAAATGAACTCATAACTGACCACGAACTCAGTAATGGAACTAAAGTTTTTTATTGAAAAAGTTGTGTTAAGAATACAGTTGTGTCTGACCTCCACGGTTTTCAAACTTCCAAGACAAAATATGTAAATAAACAGAAGGAGTAACGATGGGATCTCCAATATCCCCGATTGTAGCAGACATATTCATGGATATGTGGGAACTAATGGTATTAGGAACATCAAAACATATCCAGAGTTTTTTCGCGCATGTTAACTCGATAATAGATGCAATCCAGTTCTAACTTATGAATAAGAAAATGAAGAAAGAGAATTACCTGTTGGATTGCAAAATCAAGAGGAGAGAAGATGGAAGCTTAGATATCAGTGTTTATAGGAAACCAACACATTCGAATAGATACTTGGGTTTCATATCATCTCACCCCATGTTTTCAAGATAAGTTTGGTAAAATGCTTAATTAATCGGGATAGGAGTTTGACTAATAAGTCAGAAAACTTAAATAAGGAACTGAGACACATCAAAGGTACACTATATCTGAATAAATTCCGGAGGGAATTTATTAAAACGTTTATAAAGACTGATAAGAAAAGAAATGATAATGCTAGTAGTGATTGCAAAATGCCTAAGAGGGAATTCATATCCTCTGTAGTGTTGCTGCATAAAAAAAGGAACATCGGAAATTTTACGTAGAATTCTTAACAATGCTGGATTTAGGGTAGCATCTAAACCCCCAAACTCTCTCAAAGAGAAACTTTGTAGGCTGAAAGATCCAGTAGAGCCAAATAAGAAAAATAATCTTATCTATCAAATACCATGCAATGATTGTAGAGTCAAGTATCTAGGCCAAAGCAAGCGATCGGTATCAGTTAGAATAGCAGAGCACAAAAATTTAGCAAAATACCCGATGATAGATCCTACTAAGATAGGTAATTTAAGGGAAAACTCGGATATCGCTCGCCATGCACTGACGCATAATCACACTATAGGGTGGGTGGAATAGGGTGACAATTCTGAAATCCAATATAGCTAGGTGGAGAGAGAGATTGATAGCACACTCTTTGTTCATCAAGTCAACACCAAACACATGTAACAGCAATGATTCATCACATGTTGCAGATATCTGGAATATTTTACTACCATTAAAATTAAAAGAATGAAGTACTGCTGGACTATATAAAGGAAGTTTGAAAGTCATATGCTTACTTTGATATGAATATGAGAAATAAATTCTGCTCAAAATCCTTTAATCAATAGCCTACAGATTCGAACCCTGCCCCATCCACCGAGATATGATAAACCAAGTAGCACCACAGTCCTCATAAAATAGGTGTGGTTAACAATCTGGTCCAAAGAGATGTACACTATTGATACGTTGTACTACAATATGTTACTAAATCATTACTACTTCAGTGTAATACAAGATAGCTTAGTGCAACAATAAAAGTCATTTTATTCAACAAACTTATACTTCTGAAACTGATGCTTACTTACCGACTAAACTGACATCGTAGACGACTCCTGCAGGTTCACGTAGTAATAATGCCTTAACATCAATTTCTTTGTCTGGTCGAATGAAGAAGACTTTACCACCTGGACCAGAACTTGCAGTACGACCGCCTGTCCGAACTGGGAGGAAATTTGCTGTAGTTGTTCCGAAAGGACTCTGTGAACGAATAATAATCGTAAACAGAAATACTCATCAGTACTGATATCGAAATTGACCAGTATGTCAGATTGAAGCCAAAGTTACTGATGAAATGATTCGATTTCAAATAATGAATGAAATTTCAAGACGGATACATAGATCCGAGTTGTCACACTCTACACGGATACATCAAAGCGGAAGTCAACCGACAACAGTAAGGAAGGAGAAAAAAATGAAGAAATATACGATAGTAATCATATGAAAAAGGAATAAGGGTAAAATGAGGGGGTTTATACATCTGCACCAGTCTATTCGATTCTGTGCTGTTCTGTTCCGTATGCCTTTAATCGAACTGATAAAACTTATCCACATAGCTAAAAATAATAGTCAGAGGTGCTAAAAACTGGTGTGACGTCTTCATTCAACTGTCAGTTGCTTTTTTCGGCTTAATCCTATCATAGCGCCGTAGCGTGGTACACAATGGTTTAAATTGAGCAATATACACTCCAGCCATCACATATGACGTATATTGTAGTTAGTAAGATGACATCAACATGGTTGGTGTAGAAATGCAACATTACGTTCAATTCTACATCAAACTACTAATAACCGTTTTTAACACAATTATATGCAGGCATTCCGTTAATCAATACCAAAAGCTGCTACCTTGACTTGGTGGGCGGCCAAGCATATGAAAATGACCCAACCAGCTATGCTGGTGGAATACTTATTTACTCAAGATCCTACTATTCCAAAAATGTCTATTGGATAGCAGTTAGACAAAAAGCAATTACTGTTGTGTAAACTATTAAGCTATGGTGGGATGGGGGATCCAGGACGAAATCATACTGTTGAGGGGACGGAGATGTAACAGCAGTAACATGCTTTCGTGGATGATCAGCAGTGTCACGCTGATGCTGTCAGAGGGTGTTATGAAAGCTGACAGCGATATGGGTCCACAGTCAAACTACTAAATAGGCTATATATATATATATATATATATATATATATATATATATATATATATATATATATATATATATATATATATGACCGGCCTTTGGGCTTCGCAGTGACGTAATAAGCCTTCCTTTTCAGATACCTCAAGAAGAACCAGACTTCTAAGGTGTGGAAAACCGGGAAGCGCTAACTATTCTCCAAACTCTGTCAGCAGTTAACCTCCATCAAATCACTATCTACCTTTCACTTCCTCAACTTCTAACCTTCTTTCACGTCTTTCGGTCAATAATTCTACATTATTTTCAAGTCGCTCCAGCTTTTCAGCTCTTTTCAGAAATCTGACTTCACGGAACATCATCTTGGGTCTCCTGAAACCACGCTCAGAACTAAACATTGGAGCTGACTATGTCCACACCCTCCGACAGTCGGATAACAACCTTCGCTGACCAGAACTCACCCATCTCGGGGCACGAACGTAAGTTGTGTTTGTGAGGCATGTGCACTATACTAAAGTGCGGTTATTCACTTAACTTACCCGGTCAACAAGGTCAATCCGAAAAATTCACCCCTCTAGTTTCTGGAGATTCGTGGTCTTGTTGGCGTATATATACCAGTAATTACTAGGACACAAAGCCAACTGCTCGATTGAATCCCAGCTGATAGTCCCCTAAATGCTCTTCCACTGAACGGCACAATGAGGATCAAAAAGAAAAGTGAAACCTGCTGTTATCTCTTTCTAATCTCTGCTTACGCACCAACTCACTGCAGTTCGGATGAAGTGCAGGATGGGTTCTACTGGAACTATCTAGCCTTCTATTAAAAGCTAAACGCTAAGATGTGGTTGTTGTAGGAGGTGGTTTCAATATGCAAGTGAGTGGGTTAAGTTAAGTGGAAAGGCGGCTCTTACAGAATCCCAACTGAACAGAATCATAATGGTGATTTTCTGTTACAACGCTGCCCAGACAACCACCCATTTTTGGACAGCGCGAACCTTAGACGTAAAAAGAGACATTCTCTCATGCGGCGTTCAACGACCTTAAATTAGCGGTGGAGATAGATAAATCATATTGCTATCAGTTATCGCTAGACAGGGTTAGTGGAAGAATGTCACTCCTACAGAAGATGTCTCGATAGCGATAGCGTGCTGCTACCACCACGTATATGTTCGAGCCTTAACGAACTTAGGAAAACTACAGCAACAAGGTCGTTGAGAGTCCAGCTTGAAGATGACAATACTGAGGTTCCTTTCAGTAAGAAACTGCATAGATAGCTATCGGAACAGAACATCAGTCACTCAAAAGAAAACCGAGACAATCTCCAATCTGCTGTAAAAACACAGTTGGAGATCCTAGCCGACTCTTGAAAGTGCCAGAGGACCTCAGCAGCCTCTTCTCAATTGATGGATGCAGGCGGAAGAACCACTAGGGGCTCCGAACGTAATGACAAGCGGAAGTAACTCAAATGTAAACTAATAAAAATCCGCGCAACGACCACAAAACGTGTTGGCTGGCAAAAGCTAAAGAGATGGAAAAGGCAACGGCGACAAGTAAGAAAAGATAGTTATTTAGATTTGTCAAGAAAACTGGTGTAAAGAGGTTGACAGTTCATGAGATTATAGCGGAGATGGAGGGGTCTGGGATTCACTTGCAGGGGAGACAACTGGAACATTTCCAGGAACTGCCCTCCAGCTACTACCACAATACCCTCCATCCAGTCAGACCCTAAATGTAACATCAAGACAGGGCACTCATCACCTGAATAAGTAGAGAAAGTTGTATTATTACTATTTATTTATCCCTTTGGGTTCCTGTTGAAACATAAGGATTCAGTAGCACGTCTCAATTTCACTCTCTTCTCTGCAGTCTTTTGAACTTGGCTCCATGACTGCCCACAAGCTTTCATTTCTTCCTCACACCATCTCCTCTGTTACCCTCGGCTTCGATGCCCGACTAGTTTCCCTTTTGGGTCCTACTCGAGGGCCTGGCCTGGCGCGTGGTGTCCCCTAACAGTCTTCTCAGTGTATGCCCCAATCTATCTCCACTTTCTTCCGTACATCCGTTGTGCAATGGGTTCTTGGTTGGTTCGTTGCCAGCCAGCTAGAGTTCCTTGTTGCTTATTCTTATTATTCTCCATCTCCAGTATCGAGTGGGAGTAGGCGGCAGCTGTCGATGAATGTCTATAGTTTGTAGGAAATGCTTTTCGTAACGCACCAAAATTCTGAACCATCACATAGAAGCACTGACTGACTTGACTGCGGCTTCAGTAGCACGTCACCATTGCACTCTCTTCTCTCTCTGCAATCTTTTAAACCTGGCTCCACGACTCCCCACAAGTTTTCATTTCTTCTTCACACGATCTCCTCCATGTCACTCTCAGCTGGGACGCCCAACTCGTCATTTCCCCTTTGGATTCCACTCGAGGCCCTAACATGGCGTGCGATGTCTCGGAATGGTCTTCTCGGTGTATGACCAATCCAATTTATCTCCACTCTCTTCTGTAGATTTGCTATGCGATGGGTTTTTGGTTGGTTCGTTGCCAGCCAGCTAGAGTTCCTTGTTGCTTATTCTCATTATACTGGCCATCTGATCTCCATCTCCAGTATCGAGTGAGCATAGGCGGCAGCTGTTGATGAATGTCCGAAGTTTGTTGAAATTGCTTTTCGTGACGCGTCAGGTTTCTGAACCATACGTTCACTTGAAAGAAGTCCCGCCATCGCTGCACTGCCTCTTCTGTCAACTTGTTGGTCTTTGCCTGTAGATCTTCGAGTTTCTGCGACAAGACATTAGACATAAACCATCATCGGCGGCGAAATCCAAATCTTCTTCTGGGGTCTTTTCACCAGTCCAGACAGCTTATACCCTCTTCTCACAGCTCCTCACAGTTGTCTGTTGCATGATCCAGTCGAGTGCGTTCGAGTCGACGAGAATCAGGAAGATGATCGGTGATAGTAGGCGGCAGACTTGTCTTACTCCTGTCCCCTGTCTTCACATCGAAGGCGTCACTGAGCTTTCCATTGTGAATGACTTGGCATGTAGCCCCATCATATAGCATAGCATATACCTGCTGTTGAATGAGGTTGATAAAGGCTTGTCACACTAAAACCGTAGTATTGAAGCAGCTACCTGCAAGATTATTTCTCGGTCGACGCTATTGAAGGCCTTTTCAAAATCGATGAAGTTGAGGTTGAGTTGAGTTGAGTTGGCTGCCATTCTGTACTCTGTTCTATGATGATGCGTAGCGTAGCGTTGCAGTTTGATCCACACATGATTTGTTCTACCTGAAGCCAGCTAGCCAGCCAGCCAGCCTGCATCTTCCGGTCGTAATTTTGAATGCAGCGCATCTTTTAGTCTCTTCAGGATGATGTGGCTGAATATTTTGCTTGCTTTGGATGGAGAGGGACAGCATCATGTTTCCGCGCCAGTTCTTGCATAGACTTGGTTCACCCTTCTTCGGGAATTTGACAAGGTAGCCCTTCTTCTAATCAATCGGCTGGTACCTTTCCTTTCTTCCTTCCATCCGTCCAAACCTTCTACAATAGTGGTACGAGCATGTCCTCTGCTGTTGTCTCTGTGTCTGTTTTCAGTGCTTCTGCAGGAATTCCATCTGGTCATGTTACTTTCCCGGCTCTCAGTAACTTTATGGCGTTCAGGACTCCACTTCTGCTTTTGTCGGAGGGCTTGTGTCCACTGATATTTCTGTGACTGGGTCACTGATGGTATTTCTGGACGAGTTGCAGTTGGTGGCGGTGGCGGTGGTGGTGCTGGTCGATTAAAGAGTTCTTTGAAGTGGTCAGCCCGTTGGTTCCTTTGTTTCTTCTTTTTGGTGCAACGAAGTTTCCTCCACTATCTTTCATCGCATTCATCTGTGTTGATCCCTACCCTCGCAGATAGTAACCTGGTTATTTGGTTATAATGTTGTCAGGTCTTTGTCTCTGTCTCTCCTACCAGCAGCCTGTTCTGCTTCACTTGCAAGTGTGTCTTTCCGTGCACTCTTCTTCACTTCTCTGTCCAGTGTAGTGTTTTGTATGTTGTGTTCAGTTCCTCTCTCCATTGTTCATCCCTGCACTCCACTGCACTGGTTTATCTTCTGCTTCACCATCTTTCTCTCCCTCCTCTATCACCTTCCATGTATCCGTTGAGATCAATTCCTTGTCTTGTTTCTTCTACCTAACACAGTTATGCAGGTTTTTTTCCACAAAGCTTTTAAAGAGTTTCAGTATTCTTCCACGTAGGTTCCCTCAGGGATGGGAATGTTGCTCAACGTCTCCCATTTCTTCCTGATGGCTGACTGATATGAGGATGTCGTTTGTAGTTTCGTCCTTCACTTCAGTTCAGTTCAGTTCAGTTCAGTTCAGTATCGATTCTGGGTGTTGAACTTGAACTATGGTCGGTCATCACCAACTTCTGTGAAGTCTTTCAGCTTGATTTTGAAGGTAGGTAACTTGCACTAGATAGTGAGTGGTGTGAGCCACCTACATCTGCTCCTCTTCTTCATCTGGTCCTGTGTCCAGTAGGCTGGCTGCCTCTCCACATTCTTCACACTGAAATGAAGTCGGTCTGATTTTGAGTGTAGTGTATCCTGGTGTCTGGTGAAATCAAATCCATGTCTCTGCCTTGTGAATATCATTGTGTTTGTACACACTGCCTGGCCTCCAATCACCCAATAGTTGAGTGTGCAGAAGTCTGTAAACAGTTCTCCATTATCATTCATTTCACCGAGTGCTTCTCGACCCACGATGAGTTCTCTTCCTGTGTTGTCTGCTCCCAGTTTGGCATTCGTGTCACCCATTAGAATTTTGGTGTCGCCATCTGAAAGGATAAGTGTTGATAAATTATACTTACGGTAGAGGTTCAGACAGGAGAGGTCGTCAAATATGACAGAAATCTCATCGAAATCACCTAATCTGAGTTAAGACTTACGGGAAAGAAAATGGTGAACACCATTTATTTCGTTATGAATTCCCATTTAAGCACACTTTTAACCAAAAGATATTAGAATTTTTCGATAGAAAGTGGGAATTCGACCAATAATTTTTTCTCTTCTCTTATCTTTTGACCCGATACTATCCAGTTTTCGCAGTCAAGTTTGAAATAGATAGATTACCTTAATTAGAGTGTTCACATAGAAATATTCCTCTGCAGCAGTAGACCAATCGGATAAGAGTACATTTGATTACAGTAACCCATGCAGTCTTTAAGGTTTGTGAATATGGTGCGCAGTCAGTCCATTGCTTCTAGCGATGGCTAGAGATAATTTATACAGGTTGGCTCTAAACTCGTTTAAAATTGGTGCAGAAATTCTTGTTCTCCAATGCTATATAATTTGCCACATAAAAGTATTAATACTTTGTCTAGACTGAAGTTGAATTATTAACAACCAAATAATCGGACAGGACAGTAACATTTTCAGGTAAAAAAAACAACAAAAATAAGATGCAATTCAGCAACCACATGTACGTTCGTTCAGTAGGCAATGAGCTACATGGATTGTGTATAAAGGCTGGTGATAGATGCTATCTGGATGTGTAAACGTCGGTAGATGAAGTGGGATTCGAACTCGTGACCGATTATTCGATAACCTGAACCAATAAGCTAAGACTCAGTTACACTTTAAGAGAATGCAGTTGAAAGAATAATGCGGTCATAATGGTAATAATAATAATAACAGAAGTAGGGTGGAGATTAACTGACTACATTGTAATGAAATATCCACTACTTACAATAATATACGCAGAGAATGTATCTGTATCACTAAATATGTTACTTGACGTACTCCAATTAGAAATCCTATGGTTTTCAACATAAGTCACATTGATAACGATACCTATATGAATCGAAGGTACGACTTAGCCTGGGAAGATTGCGTCTTTCTTTCACAAAAGGCTAATCAAACAATCCCTTGATTTGCTGCCTTACTATGTCCACCTCTTGATTCAAAAATAAATCTCCAAAAAGTGAGAATGAGAATAAAGACTAGGCCTTTAATATCCCTATTGGCTGATAAGCTAGCACAACTAACAGTTTTCGTTACTCACAGATGCCCCATTATCCTCATGATTTAAGCACTTCATCAAGACTGAGAGATAGATGAAAGTAGAAACTTGCACAGAAGTACATCTGTTCAACTTGTAATATTTTATCAACATTCAAAGAAGCGGATACAAAAAGATATATCAAAGTGTTCAAAGCTCCACGAGAAGAGGAACAACTCGAAGACAAAATTGAGTGAAAATATTCAAGCTTTAAAAGAGGTTAAAGAGTGAATACATCTGTACTATTGTGACACGTTCTGAAACATATCAACAAATGTCTCCAACCATCGATTTCAATGGTCTTACAGAACCCAGATATATAGTCTACAACTCCCTATATGGCATAGATCAACAGTCAGAGACTTTATCAACTGTTGCTACATCTGAATCTGGCTACCCACAGCCTTCTTCCAAACGAGTCACATATATGGCACGCCGAGGTAGGCAATGGCTAGGTATGCGTAACCTATGTCCAAGCCACCTCAGTAGGTGAAGGTTCACAACCTCATCCTACCAACTTTACTGTCTCCTCTAGTGCTTTCCAAATAACCTTCCCACTGCTCACATACTGATTTCATTATATGTGAGTGATTCCACAGACACAAAAGTTGACAGAAAACTACATTTTCTTCATATCCTCTACTACCAACGAACATGTCTCAAAGACACAAAACAGGACAGAACGATCTACAGCCTAGAACACTCGTACTCCAACAAGTAGTCAAATATCTCGACACTTAGTCCCAGAGATGGCGCAAGTCCGTATATCACAAACACACCATCTAAATACCAGCACACACCTCGTCAGAAACAGACACATTCGATATGATGCAACTCCACACGTAAGTGCAACACCCAACGCATTCTACTAATTCACTACCTATCCTTAAACTCGAAGCACTCATTAATCAGTCATGAAGTATCTATCATCTTACATCTGACAAGTGCGAAACGCATATACGATAGACATATACAGATTTATACAAAAGACATTTACATCACTCTGCATTTTGTCACCATCTCCAATCAACAGGATACTGTCATCTCTAGTACTACAACTTAATCACCTACTCTACAAGGAAGGATAAGCTTAAACCCTAAGAACTCAGAGGTACCCAACGTCATTCACATCTACACGCCATAACGAAGTTAAACAGGAAAGATAATACTGGACAATCCCTGGCGCGCACCACCGGTTGTCGTCTGTTCAGATGACAACACTCCACAATCCCTTAAACACCCATACGAGTTCGAGTAGAGAGCTGTGATTAGTACTATTCACTTGCTCAGTACCCCTCTCAGTCAGACACTGCAACAATATATCACGACAGAGAGAGTTGAATGCCACCCTTAGGTCAGAAAACAGAACAACTGTCGGCAACTAGCCGGTAGGTATGCCTGTGTTCCAGAAACTGTCGTAGAGTGAAAATATGATCGATGCACCCTCGCTCACGTGTGGGACCTGTCTGGCGTTTTCTAGCTTGCTGTTTTCGAGCTCCAGTTAGGCATCGGATAATCATGAATTCTAGGATCTTGGACACAATATTAGTCAAACTAATTCCCTTATGGTTGTCACAAGAACATTTCTCTTCCTTTTTATGTGCTGGAATGATAAGTGAAGTACACCACTTTGACAGCGCTACCACTGATTTCCATTCACTATCTAGTACCTTCGTCACTCTTATCAGTAATCTGCTACATCCAGCCTTGAAAACTTCAGGTGGCAAACTGTCAGATCCTGCTACCCTGCATCATTCCAGGTTCGATAAAGCCTTCTCAACTTCAAGAAGAATTGGAAGACCGATATCTGCGAGCCATACAAGTCCAGGTTGGATGTTGGGCAACTGAAACGTTGCTGGCAGCCAATGGAACTGAACTTTAGTCTTCTACCCGACGTTCTAGTCGTGTGTCATGAAAGGTTATCAGCATTCCATTCTCTACAGTGTTGACTTCATTCACCATAGTGTTTTTCTTGCTGGTATCCTTAATAAGCCTAAATAGTTGCCGTGTTACCCACAGCTTTCGTCACCAACTACTCCTCGCGATCGACGCTAAGATTCTTGATAAACTTACGTTTAAGTTGCTTTCGCTCTTTTTGTGATCAGAGCCAGCTGGAATCAGTCTTCTCTCATCACTCAGTTCGGACGCCGTCGCGGAAATCAAATGGCGCTTACTAACCTTTGGATGTATGTTACTAATTGTGCTTACCGCTATTTGTACAGCAGACTTTATATCACGCCAGGTTTCCTTAGGGTGAACATTGCTGCCATGTTCAGAAAGATGCCTAGCTATTCTCTAAATTCATACTTTGCGTCCCCATCCACTGAACGAGCACAGATGAGCCTCACTGATTCCTGTTTCCTGCCGTCAATAAGGCACACATACACGAACCCGCACTAGCGCGTGACCGGAGTCCAAAGTGGTACTCTTGAAACAGCCACAATCCTCCATCGATCCTCTCCAATGATGGCTCATAGCAATGCGATCTTCTTATGTGCCTCTCGTTATGCCTAAAGTTAGTGCTGGCCAGAAACAAATGATAGTAAGAACAAAATTGCGACAGACCACCACCACTGTCGGTTCGCCACTATACCATTTCGTAAATACCTTCCAGATGCCTCTCCGATTGGCGAAGCTCACCTTCCCTACTCCAGAGCTACAGTCACTTGCCATTATGATAACATCTGAACGTTTCGCTTTTTGTAGCAAAAATGAAAGCCTCTCATGGAATCCCTCCTTTGCACCATCCGGACTGCGGTCCGTGGGTGCGTAGGCGGAGATTACGAATAGGTATCACCTAGCCTCCAGATCCTTCCTAGTCCTTATAGATCAATTCAGTCGAACACCACATGGACGGGTATTGACTAGTATCCAGTCGAGAAGAACACTTTCTGCTCTACAACTCAATGCTATGCCTACACCAGGAAGAGCTAGACACTGAGTCTCCGGATACTCACTAGTAAAGTGGATTTTGAAGATTCACTACTATGGGTAGGTGAGGCATATTTAATAACCACACTCGGGTCTTGTACTCGTCTTATACAGCATTCATCCATGGCCAGAGATTCCAGTTTTGGAGAGCGATGCTTGCTGTCCGATGTAGCATAGAATTCAGTCATTGAAAACTCCTACATGAAATCGATGACATGGTCTAAGGAGGCTAGGAATGCAGTTTTGATGGCTTTGATCGTTGGCAATGGTCACAGAGTGAGTGTGTGTAGGGCGTAAGAGGCCTAATATCAGTATCAGGAGGTGAAGGCAAAGGAGGAGATAGAGTTGAGAAGGATAGGTTATGTTTAACTGAGTTTCTTGCACTACTGGAAGCGTGCGGGCTGTTGACACTTTCTGGCTCCCCACACTACAAAAGACTATTTCGCCTTAAGGTATCTGAAGGAGAAAAAAGATCTATGTGATTACAGGATCCATAGGATATTTGCTTGAAACCTGTTACATACGGGTTTTTGTGCGATGTTATTTTGAGGTTTGGTTGTTCTAATTCCGGATAGACATAACCTGAACCGCCGGTAACGGAAGACCGTGGGGTAGAGTAGAATGTGTTATTTTTGGGGCTGACCTTTTCCAACCTCCCCTTCCCATTGGGAAGGCAGCATCAGCTTGGCACTGTTGGTCATCTAAGGAAAATACCGGACTGCCTTCACTCCCCATCCAGTCAGAAGTACGACTTCGCACTCAGACTCCTCATCATAGTGCAGCAATTTACACTACAACAGTAACTGCTCTTTGTCTTACCACTATCCAACAAACCTTTCTAGCATGGCAGAACCCCGAGGGGATAAGCGTTGCACCAGCATAGCTCGTTGGGTCATTGTAATATCCAAGCCCAACCACCACGTCAAGGTAACCTAGTGGATAACGTCTTGGCGTTTGGAGGGATTGGTACTGGATTCAAGTCTCAATGAGCACATCACTCACTGGCGTGCAGGCACATCCAACTGACGAGTCTCAAACAAGAGGAAACGCGCGTCCTAGATTCTACTCCTAGCCACCAAACAGACTGAAGTGATCGTTCCTCATTAGATTTAGGTAGAAAGGCAGAAATGATGTTACCCACAATGACAACAAATTACCGGTGTGAGGAAAGATTAATCAGTCTTTATTTTGTACACAAACGTCAAGTAAACTTAATAATTGTTCATTCATTATTCTGAAGACTTCGGAAATATCTATTTAGCATCCAATTTTTATCAGGTATCCGACTACGGTACTTTTAAATATATTGCTCCTTATCAGGCACTAATTTCTCGGGACATTCTCCTAAAACCTAGTAGATAATCATTTCTCAGTCCTACCTATGAACTTGGTTTCACAAGTACAATGTATTCGGTAAATATGGTTGGAGGTGACGTGAGAAAGGGATTTATATACATTTACACTGACTACGTGAGCAGGTAGCATTGTAAACTGATATCAGCCTAGTAGAAGGGATGTTTCTTTTCAGTGCATTCTTTCACTGCCCATGTATTTTTCTGATATTTTTACCTCTCTTAGATGCTAAACGAATAAAACCTGACTACTTTTCAACAGCCAGATGTTTAGATTTTTCACTATATCCACTCCCATACTTCAGAAAAAAACCTCTTACAGAATTCATTCTTTTCAAAAATCTTTGAAGTGATAGGTAATTTCTCTTCCAGTTTATCTATTGTTTGAGCATAATTCTCTTACTTTGTTGAAAAGTGTCCTGATTAAACCTCATTTATAAATGATAAGAGAAAAACTATTGTAGTTGAGCTGTTGACCTGTTCATGGAACTTTTCTATTTAGGGTTTTTCCAATGGTACAATCAATGTTGCGTAATACACTTTGATCTAAAACATTTTATCCACTTTTATTTTTATATTCCATCGGAAATTCCATGTTAGAATGGGCTTGGTTGAGAACTTTAAACAATACGAGAATCCTACTAAAATGTCTCTTGGCATTTATTAGAGATAAAGAAGCTTATGAAATCAACATAATATAATTTAATCGCGTTGATGAGTTGTGCCCGATTCCAATTACTCTAGTTAGAGACAAAAGTAGTTTCTTTTTGACTTTTCTTAGACTTTCAATTGAATTCATTCGTTATTATGCTTAGAGATCAACAGAATTAAAGTTTCATCATGTGTAACATCAGACGAAGCCTATCAAATAAGCGTGTGATAATAGTTTGTTTACCGATTTAATTGGCTCTTTCATACTAAGCGGAATTCTCTACCAATTTATCCTGAGAAGAATTACCAACCTTGCAACTGAGTGTTCACTTTATGTAAATTTCAGTAAGCTCACAGTGCACACTTCTTATAAAGTAGTTACTGTCTATAGATCTTCTTCAACAATGACCAAAGAAGATACGAAAGTCCACAGGCCATCATTTTGATCGCATATATCAGTGACAAGTCAAAAACGTTTCTAAACTGTGATTAGAATTCTTCATTATTAGGTAGATGTGGTTATCAATAGAAAGGAAGTAACTATCACTGCTGACTCGCTAACTAGGTACATTTAAAAAACTGAACAGCATTCCATTTATCCCACTGAGCAAGTTTAACCCAGTGTCGGCGATGACGGTTACGATGACCACATCGGTATAGCTTATTACCTCATTAACAAGAACTCATCCCTCAACTCTACATCGAACATAGTGGAGTTGTGTCATGCTGGTTTATGCATATGGAGTCAAACCGCAAAATGATGAAGTAAAACCACAGTCCATCTAATGAAGTTTAGGTGATCAAGGACTATTATCAGCAAAAACACATCTTTGATTCATAGTCTAGTAAATGAGACTGAGCGTAGTGTTGCTCCATTCAACTACAATTATTTATTAGCAGGTGAACCAGAAATAAGAAAACAGTCTATGAAACGCTTTAACACTCTTTTGGGCACTCAGTGGACGATTTAATCAAAAGAAGCGAACCTGTGTGTGTGAATTAGACAATGAGTTGCCTAAAAGTAAGGAATAATATCCATAAGACAGATGGTTTGGCTCTTTACAGTATCAGACTATGATTTTACCACAATCACTGACAATTGGTGTTTCTAGGATACACAAAATCTCTGCACAGTTTAGGCAAAACGAAACAGTGGAAATGAAGATAAGAAACTTCCAGCTTGCTCCATTCAAACCGCTCTGATTGTAAACACTCATTACTTGTCTACACAGATGTCATTTTGAAAAAAGGATATCTAAGGCCTTCAAATCAAAGTTACTGCCAAAATGGTAGCAGCAAAAGCTGTCCCAAATAGCAGTAGGACTACAAACTTATGAAAGACCAATCTGAGGTCAGTGAAAACAAACACAACCTTAGACAGACTATCTGAGTATGATTGGCATGCGTTTCGCACCTGTCAAATGTAAGAAAGCATTCCAGGACTGGTCTGGCCCGCAAGTATTCCCAATTCAATGATATGGAATGAAGTGACTGAATGTGTCGACCACTTCACCAACTTGGAGAGTTGGGTCGGCCCATAAGGGATGGTTGCTGACGAAATCTCAGTTAGGATACAGAAGGTCCGTTTGGCATTTGCCAACTTGCGTCGTCTGCGGCACCGACTGATGAGATATCCGACTATCTATCAAAAGACGAGTATGCTGCGCTGTAGTTTGTTCTGTCCTATTTTACGGCTGTGAAACGTGGCCGTTAAAAGTAGGAGACATGAAACAGCTACAGTTTTTTTACCATAGGTGTCTTCATAGAGTTGCTCATGTGTGATGGAATCACTGTATGAGCAATGTTGAGGTCAACCAAAGGGTGCTAGGCAGGTGAGTCGATTGACTAGGTTATGAACCTTAATGAAGTGAGATAGCTTGGACAAGTACTGAGCATGCTGAGCCACCAACTTAGCTCGACGTGCCATGCTGGGGGAAGTTGAGTTCGGTCGGTAGAAGGTTCAGGGTGGCCAGGCCAAAACCTTGCACCACTCCACTAAGTCTCTTTCTGTTGGTCTGAGTCATGTGGGACGACGTTGACTACCTGGGTGGGGTCCTCAAAATAAAAGGAATCAGTGGTTGAGGACTGACTCTTGGTGATATGGCTAAAAATTGGGTCACAATGGTGTAAATCCCTTTTTGACATCTTCTAAAGCTTGGATTTTCTCACTGACCTTCATCTTCAGATTGTTTGTTTTCTCACACAACTTCGTCTTCTTTGACCACTCTTTTTTTACCAATCTGTTTTTTGTGTACTACTGCGAAGTGTGGTAACTTGAGTTGACGCACCTGTTTGTGAGGTTCTACGTTGATTTTGTCAGTCAATCTGTCAGTTAGATTGTTTATTTTGCATAACTTCTAAACACATTTTCGAGAACCAATTATATATATATATATATATATATATAGAGAGAGAGAGAGAGAGAGAGGGAGGGAGGGATTTGTTGATAAAACTTACTTCAAGTCCAATCAAAACAGAAGCCAAGTCGATATCCGATGCTTGCGGAACACCTCTACGACTTTGTTCCATTACACGGAGGACTTCATGGATTAAAAGTCGAGCAATTTTATTAAGATGCTTTTGAAGAAGAGTAGCTCCAGACTCTGATAGATTAGATACACCACACATTTCAGCACATAAAGTAGCAACGTCAACATTAATCTCTTGCTTTAAAGGTTTTTCGGACACTGTAGGTATAGATTTTGATTGTTTTTGAGCATTACGAGATAACTTTTGCCTCAAGCCTAGGGCTTTGCCAAGTGATGAAGGTTTTCTCAACAATTTATTCACTCTACGCTTTTCTGCAGAATCCATTTTGCAAAATCCAATAGATTGCAACTAATAAACACCCGAAAAGATGTGTATTTGAAATAGTGATCTAAAATGCAAAGAAATAAGCCATTACATAGCAATGTAGTATGCTATGAGCACAAAAAAGCTGCATCACAAACTCTTCTTTACACGCTTTGAAATAAACAAAATGTATAGTTTTAATTCTTTGCTTGTTATTCAACATTCACATTTAAATAGTATGATTAGTAGTCTAGTAACTTTCTGGAACGCTAACATTGTGCTCAATACATAAGTCCAAATTAATTACAATTGTACCTAAAAAACTAACTACAATGCACGGCTATAGCTCAATAGTCTAGGTCACCAGATTTCAACTAGTAGATTACGCATTCGAAACCCACTTCGTGTACAGAGGTTCGGACTTTTCGACTAAATTGTGCACTGGGTAATAAGAAGAGCAGTGAAACTCAGAGATGTATCTTTGAAATCTGTCTTTACGCACACACCGACTACAGTTCGGAAAAAGTGAAAGATGAGTTCTACCGAAAACTGTCTAGCCTCATACTGAAAGCCAAACGTCCACATATGGTTACTATTGTAGGTGACTTCAAAGTGCAAGTGATTAGGTTAAGTCAGACAGAAAGGCAAGTACTGGACACTTTTGGAATCCCAGCTAAATGAACACACAATGATGAATGCCTGCTGCAACGCTTCTTAGATAATTACCTGCTTCTGAACGGCACGAACTTCAAGCATAGAGACATTGACGTGGTCCAATGACTTCAAATCAACGGTCACCATTATCAACATAGGACCAGGCATTACTGCGTAACGGTCCGAGTTGCCACACCTCATATCAGCACATCAAGTAAAAAGGTAGTGAGGTGAAGGATGAAGATAAGTGAATGCAGTCAAAAGAAATATAAAGTACGAGAAGAAAGGAAAGAGGAGTGACAAAATAGTGAGATTCGGTATAGCGTTGTTAAGTGTGTATACATCTGCGCCACTGACTTCGGTTCTGAGCCATATCACCTAGGGTCTCCAACCACTGGTTCCTCTTGTCCCGTGGACCCCAACCACCTAGTCTGCATCGTCCTACATGGCTTAAACCAACAGTCAGAGACTTCATACATTGGTGCCATGTTTTAGTCTGGCCACCTCGGGCCTTTTTCCAGCCTGAACCCACCTCAGCCAACATTGTGTGACGAGGCAATCGGTGACTAGGCATACGTAGTACGTGTCCCAACCATCTCAGTCGATGAAGGTTCACAACCTCGTCGACTGACTTACCTCTTCTCCCTAAAACTCTACACCTAACTTCTGCATTACTCACATGGTGACACCACGGAATACGTCCTATACTACGAAGGCAACGGTGGTCAAACACCTGAAGCCTTCTCATGTCTTCCACTTTCAATGGCCATGTTTCACAGCCATACAGTAGAACAGAGCGGACTGCTGTGCAGTACACGCGACCCTTAATAGACAAACGAATATCACGGCGGCGCCATAGGTGGCGCAAATTGGCAAAAGCCAATCGAGCCTTTTGTATCCGTGCAGAAATCTCATCGGCAACTAACCCACCGGGTTGATCCTACTTCCCAGGTAAGTGAAGTGGTCAACACACTCAACCACTTCACTCTCTATTGTTAACCGCGGTACCGCTGAAGACCAGTCCTGGAGCAAAAATTTGCATTTGGGTGGTGAAAATCGCATCCCAAACATTCTCAAATTCCCACTCAAAGTGTTCAGAAGACTCTGCATCTTGTCAGCGTCTTCACCTAACAGGACTATGTCATCTGCATATTCTAGATCTAAGGAAAATTCACCTGTGATCGGGTCAACGTCTTTGTAATTAGGTGACGAGAGGGAAACCTCCATAAGAATATCTATGATAAAATTAAATAAGAATGGGGATAGTGGGCATCCTTGACGGACACCACTTGATGAGTATAGCTCCCTGGACAACTCACCATAGGCTCTAACATGCCCACAAGTGTTCGAGTAGAGAGCTTTCAATAAGGTGATGTACTTACTAGGCACGCCTTTCAGTGACAGACACTGCCATAAGACTTCTCGATCAACGGAGTCAAATGCCGCCTTCAGGTCGAGAAATACAGCTATTGTCGGGCGTCTGTAAGCATGCCTATGTTCCAGGACCTGGCGCAGTGTGAATATTTGGTCGATACATCCACGGCCAGGTCTAAAGCCTGCCTGGTTTTCTCGGGCTTGCTGTTCCCGAGCTCCACTCAGGCGTCGGAGAATTATAGAACTTAGGATCTTAGACACTATGTTTGTCAGGCTGATTCCTCTGTGGTTATCACAAGAGGACTTCTCGCCTTTCTTGAAGACTGGGATGATGAGTGACTTAGACCAGTCGGAGGGGATCGTATTTGATTCCCATATACTGGCTAACACTTCCGTTAGCCTGACTAAGAGAACTCTACCACCATTCTTGTATACCTCAGCAGGTAGTCCGTCTGGTCCTGCTGCCCTTCCCCGTTTCAGGCTACCTACCGCTTTCTCAACTTCTTCTAGTGTTGGGGGACCTGTCTCTATGTCCCATTCAGGGTCCGACTGGATAGCGGGCAGCGCAATGGTGGCTGGAGGCCAGTTAAACTGTTCCTCAAAGTGTTCTGCCCATCGTCCCAGTCGCCTTCCCTGCGAGTGAATCGCCGATCCGTCCTTCTCCGCTATAACCTCACTAACTGTTGTTGACCATTTCCCCCCAGTCTCCTTAATAAGTCTAAATAACTGTCTACTGTTACCGATCGCCGCTGCCTTTTCCATCTCTTTAGCCTTTGCTGCCCACCACTGTTCACGATCGTTGCGCAGACTTTTCGTCAGTTTATTTTTAAGTTGCGCTCGCTCTTCATTGTACTCAGAGCCTGCAGGGATGCATTCACGTGCATCCATTAGTTTGGAAGAAGCTGCTGATATCCACTGGCTCTTTTTAGCCATTATCTTGGAGTCGGCTACAGTCTCCAGTGCTGCTTTTACAGTAGACTGAAGATGGCACCAAGCTTCTTCTGGATGAGTGACAGTCTTTTGTTCCGATAACTGCCTAGCCAACTTCTCACTGAACACGGCTTTGGTGTTTTCGTTGTCCAGCAGAACTCGTAGTGGTTTTGTTGCCAAATTTTTTCTACGTCCATTGAGACGCAGGCATATACGTGCTCGGACCAACGCATGATCGCTGTCCAAACACGTACTCCAGAAGGAGCGGCAGTCTTCCACCGATCCTCTCCAGCGATGACTAATAGCAATGTGGTCAATCGCTGAGTCGAGCTCGGTGGACGCCAGGTCAGACAGTGCCTTTCTTTATGTCTGAAATTTGTGCTGGCTAAAAATAGGCGGTTATCTGAGCATAGTTGTAATAGGCGATCACCGTTATCTGTACGTTCAGCTGGGATTCCGAAAGTGCCACCTAAGTGCCTTTCTGCCTCACTCAGTCTACCCACCTGTGCGTTGAGGTCACCTGCAACAACCACTACGTCCGAACGTTTGGCTTTCGAGAGGAGGTTAGACAGTTTATGGTAGAACTCGTCCTTCACTTCATCCGAACTACAGTCAGTGGGTGCGTAAGCAGAGATTACAAAGAGACAACGGCGAGTCTCACTATTCCTTTTAGTTCTCACTGTGCCGTTCAGCCTCATAGCGCAGAGGCGACTATCAACTGGGATCCAGTCTAGTAGTGAGTTTTCTGCCCTGGTGCTTAATGCTATACCTACACCTGCAAGACCACGAGAGCTAGCTATCGAATCTCCAGAAACTCGAAGGGTGAATTTTGCAGATTCACCAGATTGGTCAGGAGAGGTCAGGTGAATAACCACACTTGGGTCCTGTATGCGTGTCTCACAAACACAGCACACATCCATGCCCGAGTTGCTAGAGTCTTTGCCAACGAAGCCTGTTGACGGAGGGTGCGGACATTGAAGGCTCCAATATGTAATTTGGAGCGTGGTTTAAGGAGACCAGGGATGCTGTTCTGTGGACTCAGATCGTTGTCGAAGGCTGCAGAGGTAGGAGAAATTGAAGATGATGCAGCATCATTAATTAAGAGACGTGAAGGAAGATTAGAAGGTAATGATGGAGGAGGAGGATAGCAGTCAGAAGAAACTTGGGTGCTGACAGAGTTGTGAGGGCGGTTGACACTTCCCGGCTGCCCACACCGTGGAAGGCTATTTCTTCTTAAGGTACCTGAAAGAGATTTGTGTGACCGCAGAGCCCATCGGACATCTGCTTGAGGCCTGTCACACCCAGCCTTTTGAGTATGATTATTTTGAATTTTTGTATTTTTGGGGCCGGATGAGCGAAAGGAAACGACAAGTGAACCAACACCGCCGGCCCGGCAGACCGTGGGGCGTGGTGGAGTGTGTTATTTTTGGGGCCGACCTTTTCTAACCCCCCCTTCCACTGAGAAGGCAGCATCAGCTTGGCACTGCTGGTCATCCAAGGGAAACACCTTACTGCTGTCACACCCCATCCAGCTAGCAGCAGTACGACTTCGCCCTCAGACCCCCATCATAGTGTAGCAATTTACACTATAACGGTAACTGCTTTTCGTCTAACCACTACCCAACAGACCTTTCTGGTATGGTAGGACCTCGAGGGAACAAGCGTTCCACCAGCATAGCTCGTTGGGTCATTGTGATATGCAAGCCCGACCACCACGTCAAGGTAGCAGCTATCGGTCGGTCAAATCAGCGGTGAACACAGATAAACCACATCACTATTATATATCCCTAGAGAGGATCAATGGAAGAGTGTATCCCTTTCTGCAGCATGGGATAAGACAGTGATCACCCGTTAGTTCGGGCACGCAAATGTCTAGGCCTCAACAGACGCAGGATAACTACAGCAACTAGACTATTACGAGTGACAAGCTCGACAATGAGAATACTAAGACTATTTTCAGTCACAAACCGACTAGACAGTTATCGGGACAGAACATCACTCATTCCGAAGAAGCATGTGCCCACCTCCAGTTAGCGTTAAACAGCGTTAAAGACCATAGCTGACTCCCGAATAGTGGTTAGAAAGAACCAGTGGACCTCAGCAGCCTCCTTTCGATGAATGGATGCACGTGAATGTATTCGTCCAGACTCCGACCACAATGACAAGCGGAAAAAACTTAAATGAAGACCGACAAGAAGTCTGCGTAATGAACGCAAACAGTGGTGGTTAGCGGAGAGACAGGTAACAGTAAATAGTTGTTTAGACCTATCAAGTAAACTAAGACAATCAGGTTAGTGAGACCATGGCGAAGAAGGACAGGTCTCTCAATCGCAGGAGAGACGATTTGAACGATGCGCGAAACATTTCCAGGAATAGTTCAACCGATCTCCAGCTACTAGTCCATTGCACGCCATTCAGATTAATCCTGAGTGGAACATTTAGATAGGAACCACATTTTTAGAAATCGAAGAAGCTGTAGGTAATCTGAATTGAGGAAAAGCAGCAGGGCCAAAAGGACTGGTACCAGAGGTATTTAAAGACGCTGACAGAGGATAGTTGGTCAAATTAACTGGACCGTTAATTTGTGTATGAGATTCAGATATGTTCCCCTCTCGCTGGTCTCCATTACTGATTTTGTCAGTCTTCAAGAAAGGGGGGGAATGATCTTGTGTTAACCACAGGGCAACTAGTTTGAAGTGTCTACATCTTAAATTCAATTATTGACAAGTGTCCAAGTGGAACTCAAGAAGAACGAACCAGGCAAGGTTATAGAACACAGGCACATTTACCAGCGTTCGTCAGTTTGCCCTACCTGAGTCATCGTCAGGGTGTCATTTGGTTTTCGTTTAGGGTTTAAATATGCTACACTACAGTTCATCTTGTTCTATGTGATTGTAAAACATGCCATTAAGAGAAGAGGAAATGAGGAGGCTTCAGGTGTTTGGCCACCACTACCTTTGTAACATTAACGAAGTTTTGGCTTCACTCTGCCAGTAATGCACGTGTCAGGCTTAACGTTATACGGGGAAGAGAAAAGTCAATCGATGAGGTTGAAAAATTTCATTGGCTTAGATGGCTAGGACTTGTGTTACGCATGCCTAGTCACATGATGTTACCTGAATTAAGTTTCGGTTGAGAAATGGTTAGGGACGACCAGACTAAAACATGGCATCGGAGCATTAAGTCTTTGACTGTTGGTCGAAACCATACAAAGAAATTCAGACTCCGCGGTTGAGGTCAGCATAATAACAGAAACCAGTGGCTGAAGACTCTGAGTGAAATGACTAAGAATAGATATCATTGGTGCAGATATATGCATATATTATTCTCATCTTCATCGTGATATCAGATTTAGGTATTGGCTTATTCCTCCTTCCTCTTTTTCACTACTCTGTACTACTTTCGACTGATACTTCTTGATTTCTGTATCTTTTATTTTAGTGATTTACTGCTTGATGCGCTGACATGAGTAGCAAATTGGACCGTTTTATTGTAACGTTAGGTTCCACGTTGATCCCGATTGACATACAATAGGTTTGGCCAGTCTCTTAGTACAAGTGTGGACCGTTGCTAATTTACGGAGACAGTTACTAACTTCAGTAGTAGCAAACATAGTAACTCAAAATACAAGCAATAATAACACAAAAAACACAGAACTCTACGAACTTTAACCTGACATGAACGAATAAGTGATTAGAATTCATTATGGAAGCGAACTAGACAAACGTTTTACCGTTGAAAGATAAATGATCTAATTTTCGGCCATTTTTCAATGATAAAAAAACCATTTGTTACTCAGTGCGTAAAGAATTTATCTCTTATGATATAATTCTGTTGTAACACAGACGGTGTACAGCGCTAAATCCCTTGAAAATGCCATTAATGACCACAAGTTGTTCTATATGTGAAATTTATCATCATTTGATCACGTTATGATGTTCCATTTTTGGAAATACGTTTTTAAGGAACTAAACAATATGCTAAACGAATATTCTACTACATCAGTCGCAAGCAGTGAGATGTGATGCAGAATAATAAAACTATCATACATAATACTACTGAATGTAGCATAGTAGTGCATCAAACAACACATTTTTGTTTCATAAACTAGCCCAACTGTATATCAACTAAAATCGCCACACATTATAAGCTCATTCAAACTGAAGTTAATAGGAGGAACGATCGAAATAAGATACTAACATTCCCAGGCAAACGAGCCGTCTTTATCCCAGCTGAGATCTCGCCAGCGACAGACATATTCATTGCGATGCAACTCCCAAAGTAAGTAGAGTGATCAACGCATTCTACCACTTTAATGCCTATTCGTAAACTGAAAATAGCCGTAGACCAGATCTGAAGCATCATCTGACATCTGACAAGTTCAAAACACATGCCAAGAAAACTGAGGTTTTTGTTTGGTGCGTTAAGAAAACCCTCAATTTTGTTGGCATCTTCATCTCACAGGACAATGCCGTCTGGATACTCCAGATAACCTCCAGAGAGTAGATTAATTCCTGTGAAGCCAAACCTGCCTAACGTTGTATCCATTAGTACATGTATAAAGAATTTTAACAGAAATAGTGACACCAGGTATCCCTGACGGGTACCACTGGTTGTCATTCATTTAGATGACAGCCCTTAAACAGCTACGTGAGTTCGAGTAGAGAGCTTTGACTATCGTTATATACTTGCTAGGTACTGTGTTCAGTCAGACGCTACCACATCTCTTGATCGACAGAGTTGAATATCGCCTACAGATCAAGGAATATGGCAATCTTCAGCCTGTTGTAAGTATAGCTCTTTTTCAAAATCTATGAAAGCATGAAGATGCGATCAATATGCCTTCGTTCAGGTCTGTATGACATACTTTACTGATGTAACCGATTATAAAAAGCTGTGGAAACAAAACAGGAAATAAGATGGATGACGACATATGGTGTTATGATTTAAATGAAGATTGGACATGAATGCATCTGACACACTGTAATCCATTTTCATAAAAGTAATTCTTGGCACAAGTTTACAGAGATGCAAGGAGAATGTAAGTCCATAAGCAATAGGATGCACTACTAGTAAACAGATATGATTCAGGTAACCAACCTAATAGGTATAAGGTAGCATACTGTGATCGACGTACAGTCAGTATGTTTTAGTCAACCGACCTACTACGTAGGTTGGAGGTTCTCTGAACAGCCTTGAATGTAGCTGACTCCCCATATACAGTGCGGCGAACGTTATTCATAAGGATGAGTATCTGTAGTATATGTCATGACGTCGGAAAACATAAGAAGTGATGACGAGCGCCCAACGAAGATTCTGGAGGGAAGACAGAAAATCAAGTGCAGATTTAGAGGGCAAGAATATGGCACACTACGATGCCTAAAAGGAGAACGTATCCTAATGTGACTACACTGTAAGCTTATAAATTATCATTACAATCTATGTTCACAGTATTTAATTACCTCTAAAAATCCTAATGGTGGAATTCTTTTCGCCTGCTTCCTGCATTCACTCAGTTTTACCTCAGGAGGCTATCTTTAGATGCGGTTTAAGAAACAGAAGTCAGCAAGGACGTAGACATCTGGTTTATTGAGCTTTTAGACAGTACTTAGTGTTCACCCTTTTCTTCTCAGTTAGAACCAAAAGCTACTCATAGAATGAGTTTAGGTAGCTAATTTACAGCGTCAGTAATCGGATGAGTTCTTAATAACCTATGAATAGTAAAATCGGTTACTCTCGCTTGGATTAATTTACCCATTACAAACTTCATATTGGCAAGGTCACGTTTTAACACGGTTCTCGAGGCTTTGTCTAATTACTCTCCAAATTTATGATGAATAATTTGTATGAGTTTAGCCTAGGTACATTTAGCTTTTTGTTTCGCGAAGATAACGCGAGTCAGAAAGGAGCACTTTTAGAACCAACTAAACAAATATGCAGACCCCAAACACATACAGTTCACTGACCGGATACAAGTGCATATAAGATGGAAAACCGTTCTCAGCCCAGATGAGGCTGCCTGCTGCTCCTTCGAGCAGTTATATTCACGATTAACTGTCCCGAAGGAATTGAAATATTGTCCTCCGTGGATAAACCGCGAAATCGGAAGCTTGGTGCTACTCTAGAAAAAGTGTAGGAGCCTTGCCACCCAATTCGGTACTTCCGGGGTGAAAAGGCATAACAAAGAAGCCCAAGATAAATATATCTGCTGTCTGTCGGTCTCGAATATGCAACGCTTAAAGAGATCATTTTCTTATGTGAACCATAAGAATAAGACGTATCATGGTATACCCGTCACAATCAAAGAGGTACAAAGTAAATATTCAGTAGACAATACAGGGGAAGTAAAAGCTATGGGTGGATATTCTGCTGAAGTCTTTACCCAGGAACCTTCTATGGACACTAATCTAACAGTAGAAGTATTGATGTCTAACAGAATCAACTCTGTGGACGTCGACTGCAATAATGTATTGAAGACATTGAGTACTCTGGATATCGGAAAATCAACTGGGCCGGATGAGCTGTGCCCAAAGCTGCTACGAAAGTTTACACATTGAGTAGCTGACCGACTGACTACTGTATTTAGACTGTCCCTGAGTGAAGGTACACCCCTATGACTGGAAGGATGTCATAGTCACACCTATTCACAAGGCAGGCTTCACGCACCACCCATCAAATCACAAACCGATAAGTTCGACTAGAACTGCAGTAAAAATCTTAAAAAGAGAAATCAAGAAAGTCATTACAGTTTACCTAAAGAGCAACACTATTGTCTCGTTAGTAGTATGGCTTCCGAAGAAGTTTCTCTTGCTTGATAAACCTTCTGATAGTCAGAGAAAGTTGGGTTAAGTCTAAGAATGATATGATACCTGGTGTCATTTTCACAGACTATAGTGAGGCATTCAACAAGGTATCTCATCCCAGGTAGTTTAGGAAACTGAAAAGCTTCAGAATCACTTGGAATGTACTTGCGCGGATCACAAAATTCCTTGTTGGTAGGAGATGAAGAGTAAGAATCAATTCTCAACTAGAGAGTGAAGTGACGCAAGATACGGTCCTGAATCCCCTGTTATTTCACCTATACATAAATGAACTGCCAATTATCACGAAATTTCACGTGATTTTCTGAGCTGATGCGAAAATATGGTAAGAAGTTAACGATGATGGGGGTGTACGTATATTTCAGACACCAAAAAAAAACAATTCGTTCACTTGGCTGTAGCAATAGCTGACACCTATTAACGTGCGTGAACATGCATATGTGGCCTATAGTTGGCAACAGCTACGATATTGTGGAACTCTTCCCTCAGCATTGACTCACAATGACCACAGCACACTGTCGATTGGTTGTAGCTCGGAGTTTTACGACACTGGGTATTGCATAAAACGTTTCCTAAAATGTCGAAAGATTTTCACCATTCCATACACATCCTTAGTTAGGTCTAAACTATAAAACTGTACACATGCAAAGAATGCTTATCTAAAATGTGGCTCAGACCTCCTGAAAAGAGTCCAGGGGGCCGCCAATGGTATGATCCCTGCGGTAGCTGGCCTGACAAACGAAGATCGACTTAAGGAGCTGAACCTCTTCTTTTTATCCTATCGCAGATAGAGGGCAGATCTAATCATACTATACAGGATTCAGAGAAATGATTTTGGACCTAATCCATCTTCCTTCCCACTAGGTCAGAATACCTCAGACGACATAGCAGGAGAATACAAAAGAAAAGGATGGACGTAGTCTCCGTAGAGTACTGGCTCTTGCATTGAGTAATCAACTCCTAAGGCCGACTCCAGGAAGAAGTGGTGTCTACATCCTTAGTCGACTCGTTTAAAAGAGGACTGCACAACCACACAGATCTACTGGGAAGGAATTAATATAGCTTGATAGCCTTTTATTCTAAACCAAGAAATCTGAAATTTTGCGTACAGCTGGAGTCAGAACAGTAAGCTTTCTAAGGAACCATTCGTTACACTTACAACCTGCACAACATCTTCCAAAGAGGGGATATAAAATGTTCTAACAAGCAATTTTCCTCCTAATCATCTAAACAACTTAACGGCCGCATTTATTAGTTAAACATAAATGTGTTGAAGGGAATGAGAATATCCTTCAGTGTTGATTGGAATATGAATGACATACTATTATCAAAAACTACATTGAAATGAAACTAAGTGAATACACTTGAAGAAAACCGCAGTTACTTTGAACAAATTGATATAACGATTCGGTTTGTGTGACTGAATGGAAAACAAACAAAAATCCTGCGCTAATTTACATTCAGACAAGATCAAAAAAGAACTTTAGCCAGAATAACATGAATTGCAGTTTGCAGAAACAGCGTTCGATCGAAAATCACAACCCAAGGTAGATAATTCTGGGTAGTACATTAAATAACTTCCTTACCAATGACTCTGATGCAATTTCAAACCATTTTTACTTTAAAAGACGCTTTCTATGGCTTGAGAATCTTAGATAAAGCGCAAAACTTCAACTGGCGTGTCTGTGTATATGTATACTATGGATGACCTTGAGGCAGCAAACTATTTCACTAGCAGTAGCGCAACATTTGTAGGTCTGACATTTCTTCAAATGGTTGTGGACAGAAAAGAAGAAGCTTTCGCTTAACTGGTTTCCGCGTCCACAATCCGTGGATCACTACTCCTTGTGGCCGCTAATCTGTAAAAAAAGAGAAAAAAAAGGCGGTTAAAATATGAAGATTCAATTAGTTCTGGGCAGATCCCAGACATACGTCAGGTGGGTATCCAGTCGGCGCTTATAAATTCAGGTGAAGCAGCCTGAATCACATCTTCTGGAAGAGCATCCCAGTCCTTAACAACTCTCAAGGAATAGATGTTGTGCCCAACATCTAACCTCCTATGTTCCAGGCTTAGTTTCTGTGCGTGTCCCCTAAGATTAGTGCTACGGCTAGGATCTAATAAGGAATGGAGTGGGTGGTAAGGTGTGCTGAGAATGTTTTGAGTCATTATCAAGTCTCCTCTAAGCCTTCTGTATTCCAGAGTATATAGATCCAGTGCAGCAGGCGTTCCCCGTATGTTTCCAACCGAAGTCCTCGAACAGATTTTGCCGAACGCCTCTGGGTGCATTCTAAGCTTAGTTTGTCCCTCCGGAGAGAAGGAGGAATACGTTGGTCTTGAACTCCAAGTGAGGCCTTATGAAGCTGTGGAAAATTCGATGGAAGCATCTGCGATCGAATAGTCCGAAAATTCGTCTGAGTTACCGTCACCAAGTCTCCACGAGATGCATTCCTGTCACAGCTGGCAAGGAATTTTTAGTCTTGAGGGGCTAAGACGCCCAAATCCTTCTCTATCAGTGACGCTTCCAGTTCCATGCCGTTGAGGCTATATACACGAGAAGCATCGTGTTTCACGTGTATTACCTTGCATCCCTCGGGATTTTACGCCAGCCCGTTAATGATTGCCCAGCTGAGAAGTTGAGTTAGGTCCTCCTGCAAAGAAACACTGTGGTATTCACTTTTGATTTCTCTCCAGAGTTTTACGTCATCGCCAAAAGGAAAGTTTTCTGAAGAAACCTGCTGAGGCAAGTCGTTCCGGTATATTAGAAAAAGGAGAGGCCTTAGTACCGAACTTTGGGGAACCATAACAATAAAAAGTACCGTTCAGTTCTCAGTCCTTGGTAAGATAGACGATAGACTAGTAGCCTAATACAATATCTGTGGCACTTATGTCGAACAGTATCTGGATAATCTTTGAGTGTGTTCCCTAAAGGCACTACAAACACTTTCTTCCGGTACAAAGTTCCAGTCATGACCAATCAGTTCGCAGCCCTCTTAGAATGTGACTTCTGACACTGAAACGCTAGTTACTGTTTGATAATTTATTGAATATCCACCGCAGCAGTCACTCCCCGTGTGCACTACTACAATCTAACTGGAACCGGCACAAAGGTATCCTCCTTCAGACTCTCCAACCACTTCAAAAGGGTCAGCCCGGGAAGCATACTTGTGGTAAACACCATCAACCTGAATGATCCTCCATATCTTGATCTCGTCAAAAATAGAAATGATGATAAGTTTGCCGTCTTTGATTCTTCGTCATTTCAAAGGAGAAAGAGTCAAGGTTCTAGAATAGTGTACCAAGGAACACCACTAGTGACCGGCTGCCATTCGAACAGTGTGCCATTCATCCTTGCTGCCTATCTTCTATAGTGTAATTATTCCCCGGGCTAGACTTGAATCCCATTATCAGTGGAAAATTCTCCTTCAATCCTGCCGGTAGAACTTTGTCAGAAACATTGTCGTTATCAATAAACAACTTGTTCGCGTGGGGTTTATCGTTTCTATCCCCAACTCAGTTTCATTTGTCAGCAGTAGATTTGTAAAACAAGAGCGCGCAGCCAGAAAGTCACTTCGATCCTGAAGTAAATCAGTGAATCTCTTCGGAGCGCGACCTTTCCACACCCCAGGTCTTAAAGACGGTTAGAGGAGCTGTTTCACTGAAGAAAATCTCCAGTACTTCTGTCTCTGGCAATTTCAAACGATATCCTAAGAATTCGCTATCTCACATTACTGTGTACCTTCAAGTGACTTCGCATCAAATACGGTTTCGACGTGGTCAAAGTGTCACCCCACCGCTACATGTGAACGCTTTGTTTTATAACACATGATTTATAGATAATACCGTGGCATCTATCCTCATCTGCGGCATCGATGTTCTAACCGCTCGTGTGCTTTGAAAAGAGTGGGGCTTTTCCAGTTGCAGATAAACGTTTGGCATCTTGGTGTTTACATACCGGAGCCTACGGCAGCTTCTACGCTCCCCGATTCACATAGGCAACAGACCTAATGAATAAAATCGGCTTCAAGACAAGGTCAATTTCCAAGTAGAGTCCGAAAGGAGCACTTTCGGAGCCAACTAACAAGTATGCAGGCCCCGGAACCCATGCAGTTCACCGACCAGAGCAGTGACTACATGTGCGAATAAGGCGGAAAACCATTCTCAGGCTATCGATGTTAAGGTTATCAGACTACACTTTAATCAGGCCTCCACATCAAACTTGAGAAACGGTAGGTAGTTCAGACTGGGCAACATACTAAAAAGCCAGTCAGTCATAGAACCAACTGTCTACACTCCACAGAGCAAAGACAAAGTAGAGCTCCTTGAAGGGCCAGTAGTCCTTCAAAGGGTGGAAGAAGGCAGACACTCAGAACCACATTACCGCCTCGATAATGATCCTGATAAGGTACAAGTTGGAGACCAAGCTGTGGCGGAAAAGAAACCGGTAGGTAAAGAAGCGGCAGTTCGTGTCGGAAACAGGTCTCGGCTACCTAAAGTCATGTTCAAGTCAACAGAGAACGCTCACAGACTTTAGAGAGCTGGAGCGTTTGTGCATAAGCATTTGTCTGTTGCCAATGGAAGCAAAAAACGAGGAGCAGAGGAACTGAAATCTAGATTAGGAGCAGAAGAGAAAGATCTTAAGGTAGTGGGCTTTCACGTGACGAGGCCTCAGCGACAAATGACGATGCCCTCGGGGACAGGACGAAAACTCATTTAAGTGGCCTTATCGTCTCGTACACAAATATATGCAGTCCGCTAAACAAGTGGACTGAGTTTAAAGACATAAAAAGCACAGAGAGTCCTGATATCATTGCTATCTCAGAAACTGAGCTGTCTTCCGAGATCAGTGACAGTGAACAACATTTACGGGGATTTGGTCCTTTTAGAAGTGATAGGTTACCAGGCGGAGGTGGTGGTGTCATCCATTACGCTAGAGTGTCGTGCTGTATGAGTCGCAGGAAAGGTTGTGCGCGAAAGTGGGACATGAAGTGCTGCGCTGCCCACTAGGGAGCAAGGGACAAGATGTTACCCCAATTGTAGTATATCGAAGCCCTGAACGTGGGCCACAAGACTTCCTCCTAGATAAGCTAACCCTCGGGTTAGGTAACTGAAGATGCTCAGCTGTAGGAGATTTCAACGCACCGTCAGCTGACTGGGACAGCCTAACAAAACAAGTATCATGTGGCTGATTTGACCACAGGTTAATCGAAACATCAATTTCCTCGGCCCTAATGTGCTGCATATCAGGGCAGCTACCTGGTGCAACCATCAGGTTTCTCTGCTGCTTGTTTCCCGCTTTATTTTTTAGAAGGAAAAACCTTTTCATATCCGTCAACATATTTTGATTAGCTTTGCGAATTTCTCCCGACAGGCAAGACAATGCCTGTTTTCCTCATCTACATGAGGTCGTATTGCAGATGACCAGATCGGAACCCTTTGGTCGCTGTTCATCAATCCGAATCTCTGCATCAGATATGCTGATGCACGCGTGTCATCCATGAAACTGTTGTACCTGAAAACGCCTGCAACATTTTCAACAAGGTTTTCGACTGTATCAAATTCGAAGCTGAGGAAGAAACTAATAAGTGTCTTGCATGTTTGGATCTTCCGATAACTGGAAGTCACTCGGGAAAATATGAAGGTGATTCATTTGGGAAACTACACAATAGGGATCAAATCCTCACCCACGGTAGGAAAGACACAGCAGCACACCAAGTCGTTAGCTTGAAATCATTGTCGACATGAATGGTGCACACTGTCGTGCATCAACCAAACGAAAACAAAAAGAAAACTACTTAATGACTGCTTTGCACAACGACAGCTATCCGCGAGTCTTCAAAATCTGTTTGCATATTTTGTCACCAGCTGATGAGTCACTTTCTGAAGCCAGAAGCAGATTTTCTGCCCTCACATGAAGTTCATCCCCGACATTTTGGCTAAATGATCGAAGCCCTTCGGGATCGGCGTGGTGCACAAGTCCAGAAATCCTCTTCACTCTCTGCTAAGTGGGCTAAAAATGTAATGACTAAGTAAAACAAACGGACACCGATCTGAAAATTAATTACAAAAGCTGCCTGAAACGCTACATTGGACGAAGTAGTCCCTGTCTTTGCACCCACCTACATAAACGTTACCTAGCAGCGAAGCGTCGAGAAACATTTTCGCCCATATCAATGCTTTCGGACAACTGTAGACATGTATTCTGCTGGTGAAATGTGGAAATCCTGGATACAGGAAAAAAAGACTGCTGGGGATCTCCTGGAGGACTGACGTTCATGTCAGCCAGCGATCGGCAGCCATTTTGACGGCATTTTGGTACGTCACCCAAAAGTAGAAAACAAGAGGGTCCACGTCGGCAGGACGAGCAATCGAAACAAGTATGGAAAAATGACACGACCTCAGCGGAAACAACCAATTGCATGCAGGGCCATCAGGACAAGCCTATAGATCGTTCGTGCAGAGAACCCTGTATCTCACCTCTTTCCCGAGTTTGTGCTGATGACGTTGTTTAGAAGACAAACGTCACGATCAAACCACCCAGCACGGGAAACACAACACCATCGAAAGTTATGTCGCGTACCTTGTAATTTGTGAAGGCTTTTTACCACCGAGTTAACAAAGAGTTCGTGGCTGCCCATGTACAATTACTGGTTTCAGCCTCTTCGGGCTTGTGGTCTATCACACCGCCAACCTCACTAGCGAATTCCATTGGTGTGGCTTGAAGTATTTGGACGGTCTGCAAAATACTGTGCGAGCAACCAACAAGGGCTCGACCGGGGCAACGACTTAGGAGATTTCTTGTAACATCACTAAGCAGCAAGTCCGAGGACGAATTCGCTGCGGTCGCCAAAATGTCACACCTTCTGTGACCACCCGAGTGAGATGGTGCACTGCCTAATGACTTTGTGCTAATGACAGCGAAAAGTTGATGAAGTATGAAAACAAAGCAAAATTTTTATTTTAGTCCAGCCTGTTCATAAGGCAAAGAACGCAAACGCCCAGGAAATCAAAAACTGACAAATAATCATCATCAACCAGCGAAGCGCTGTGATCCCCAAAATCCCGACCTAGGCCCGGAAAGGATTAATTCTATAGGTATGCTCAGCGTCAATCGATGAAACAGGGTTAAGGAACATCTAAAGGAAAACTTAATGGAGGAAGTGTCGCCGGCGACCAAAATAAAAAAGGAAATATTTCGGAAAATGAAATTATTTAAAAAAAGCTTAAACAGATCCAATATGCTGCTGTCGAATAGCATGCGATGAATGTCCAGGGCTCCACAGTAAGCCAAAACCAAGTAAATCATTTGGTAGTACGTTCGATTTTATAAAAAAGATGTTCACATTTTGACACTATTTCAATTGACAACAGTTAAAAAGAATCCTTAAAATAAATAAAAACTACCACCTTCTGCTCTTCAAGTTTTTAAATTGGATGAACTGTAAAAGGTTAGCAGAAGTTCTTAAGCATAGTATCAAAGAGTTGGGGCATTCATAACATGAAATTGAGTAAGAAAATCAAAAGACTGTTGATAAGTTGGTAATAGTAACGAGACAAAGAGTTTAGGAATATACTGAGTTAAATTCGCTCAATATAATTGAATTTTCTTTTTCAAAAAGTATCTGAAAATTGTTCATTTCGAAGATAATTTAATTTGTACGAAATCCAATCATGAAGTGTTCAATTCTTAAGTTGTTCTTTCTTTTTGTCAGCTGTAAATTCGATCTCAAATGACATTATCTATAGTTTTATTGGTGTTAGGAAGTGAAGTGTAAAGAAAATGACATCACTTTTATAGTACATTTAAACAAATGAATGGTGATACATAGATTGAGCATTGGACATAACACCACAATATAAACACACAGATAACTAATTGAATCCAAATATTCAAGCAGTTTGAACAGATGAGATGAATTGTAGTTAGTGGCATCTTGGTAAACGTGGAGATGACTCTTCCGTTACCAGACTGAACTTTATTTTTGTTGCATCAACAACAGCACATAGTGTGGATTAATTTGATTTATTATTACCCCTGTTATTACTACTATTCAGTCCTACTTTTTTCTGACAATACAAGGAGGAAAATACTTTTCCACTTCAATTCATCCTCACCTACACACTGAAACTGTATGTATATCCATCTCATATGTCCCGTTGTTCATGAACACATAATTACGATATCATCGACAACCTCTATAATTGATCCAGAAGCAATTAATACGACAAATTGGAGACAAGCTTCCCGCAAACTGTCTAGACAGCGATCTGTGAGGACTAGTTGCTGACAGAGGTTAAAAGAAGCAGAACACAGGAAGAGTGAAAGAGAGTGTATTTCCACGAAATCGAGAACCCTAAATTTTACTGGTAAGTGAATTACAGTTGTACACTTTAGATAGTTAGGAAAATGCACAAGGTAAGTGAAGTGAGTGATAGAAAGTAACGTTATTCTTAAATTTGTGACGCATTTAAAACCTTACTCGTCCACTCTCTAGCTTCGATTTTAGACTGCCTTATCTCACCTCAGTGACTTACCACCGTTTGTTGACTATTTCTTATCGTTAAGTGTAAGTAAATTATTGGTGCTTGTTGAGTCGACGGTTCACGTTTTTCCTCTTCTTTGTTCTTACAGATTCTAGTGGTCACAGCAAGACTTACACTCTTCTGGTTACCCCCTTGAAACAACCTACCTACTTGCTAGACGAAAACCCACCAAAAGCTAGTCGTTACAAATTGAAGTTTTATGTAGAGATTTACTCAGTCTTCACATCTCTCTATGTTATTTGAAACGAACGACGGTAATGAAGGTGAAGTGAGAACTTGGACCGCGTCCGAATTCGGATCAGCGACCACCGGGTTACAGGTCCGGTGCTCTACCAACTGAGCCACGAGGTCCGACTGATGACCAGATTTTTATTTCACTTCAGTCATCAAGGGTTTTGCCCGACTACCACGTGAATTTGTGATGCATTACTACCACTTGATCGTATTCACACTGGCTCCCTAGTCAGGACTATCGGCTGGTAGAGCACCTGGCCGGTAGTCCATTGGTCGCTGGTTCGGATCCTGTCGCGGTCCAAATTTCCATTACGCCTTCAACCATCACCCAGTGTAAATACTAATCTGTCAAACCATGGCTATCTCTGATAGTCAAACGATAGTGAACGAGGATATAATTAGCAATACACATCACATAGCATAATACCAGCAATTTCACACTATTGTTGACTAGTAATCATAGCTTGAAAAACAGTGATTGTGCAAGTAGGAGTGGAAAGTAAATTTGAGTATATATTTTCGCTTCATTTATATATCTGTGAGTGCATGTGTGTTGATGTTTCCCTTGAGGGAGTTTAATTCAGATTTTGCGACTATAACACCTCAAAAGTGGGAATCAATCGCCTCCTGCAGGATCAGCATCATGACAGCAAGACTCAACTCAAAATGAAGCAAAGTCACAATCATACAATGAGACGCTACGCTACACACCTACAAATAATGCAGATCAAGAGATGGAGGAGGAATTCTATGGGCGACTGAAATCAGTAATGGATAAGACCACACCCCATATGGCGTCACCAAAATTCATTCTAGTGGGTGGGGTGACGTGAATGCCAAACTGAGAGCAGACAACACAGTAAGAGAATTTAGGATTTGTCCTGGTGAGTACTTGACAGACGCGAAGACCAATCACTAATTGTTCGGACTTGTTATATACCCACGAATACGAGACCAAGGAAGAATACGATAGCGTAGTCGGATGGAATAGTATATTTGGATGGTTGTGCCAAAATACCGATGCGTTCCAACTAACTGGCTAGAGAGTCGAATACGAGCAGTGCAGGACAGCGTGCCAATTAGCTAGGATGCTTGACCGGTGCCTTCGGCTTAGCGAGTCCAGTTAAGCTATCAAGGTTAGCATCAATGTCGAAAGTCGTCAAACCCTAGGCTATTGATTTTGGAGAAGTGTGTGACGCTACAGTTCGCTCCCCCCAAATGGGTACGTTAGGACTCGAAAACGATACCAGCCGGAGGTAAAAACCCAGTGATTTCTCCGTCGGTAAAACTTTTCTGATGGGCTCACCGCGTGAGGGTGTCGTGGTGATTAAAAATAAGATTCAGTAAATCGAACTGTACGTCGATGGCAATCCTCAGTTTTCTTTGACGTTCCGTCCAGTGCTCGTTGCACCTGGAATAGAGATGAAAGTCTTTAATACCGTGAAAACGCTTCGTAAAGTTGGGAATTATGTGTCTACAAATATATAGAAAATAAAGTTTACGCTTGCTTTCACCGTTTTTTAAAAAAAGTTTCAGTACATGGTAGTAAAAAAATTGACATAACAAGGCAAAGTGTGAGATGACTTGCGCATAGCCGGTAAATAATAAAAATAGTGTCTCGGAAAAAAATTGTATATAGAAAATATTTATGGTTGGCACATTTTATTTCACACCGCTGAGTTGAATACGACTTTAAATACTGCGGGAACCTGACGCTTCGACCTGATCATGTTTTCTATTGTGCCTGCGGTTGTTGCAACTGTGCATTACCAGGCACATCGTCAAGAATTTCGATAATTGAGCTATCCGTCGGTCGACCGTAGCGAGCCGGAACGTCACTTATAATGGGGTTGCCTTCGAAATAAGCTGGTTTCAAACGGTCGATACTGACAGTATCTTCACGTCCGTCTCCCCCAATTATGTAGAATTTCTCGTGTCGCTTGATCACTTTGAATGGCCTGTCGTAGGGTGGTTCAAGTGGTCGACGAACAGCGTCGTGGCGAATAAACACATGTGATGTCTTTTGTAAACTGGGGTGAACGAAAACATCGGTAATTTGAGGTCTAACCGGAGAAGGCCTACCTGAACGCACTGCGTTTGTAAGCTTAGTCACGTACGATGCTCTGTCGGAAACATGTTTGAAAGTTGAAGGAGAAATAAACTCACCTAATAGGCGAAGAGTGGTCCCACAGACGAGTTCTGCAGGAATACATCCAGCATCAACTTTCAACGCGTCACGAATACCTAGTAGGACTAGAGGCAGAGCCTCGGTCCACTGAGGTATGTTTGCGGCTGAAAGGGAAGCTTTCGGCTGTCGGTGGAAACGCTATACCATGCCATTTGCTTGTGGATGGTAGGCTGTCGTTTGGAACCGGGTGCAACCTAAAAGTGCTGTTAGAGCGTGAAACAATCCACATTCAAATTGGCGCCCATGGTCGGTTGTGGCGTAAGATGAACATCCGAAGTTCGCAATCCATCTTTCGACGAAAACACGAGCTACTGTTTCAGCAGTAATATCCTTAATATGTACTGCTTCCGGCCACCGTGTGAAACGATCAACACAAGTGGAAAGGTAGGCACATCCATTAGATTGTGGTAGGGGTCCTACAATACCTACATGGACGTGGTCGAAACGCATGTCTGGGGCTAGAAAAGAGCCCAAAGGAAAAGAAAAGCTTTTCATGTGTCGCGTGACCTTGCACTTTTGACAGGCTAAGCACGACTGAGCCCACTCCTCAACGTCTTTGTTCATCCCATGCCAGCAGAAACGTTGTGCGATAAGCCTAATGGTGCCTCGAACACCTGGATGAGAGAGTTTGTGCAACGTACTGAAGAAGTTGCGTTGACAACTCTTCAGAACTATTGGGCGTGGTTGACTAGCAGAGACATCGCACAAAATTGTATCCTTGTCTGATCCAACCGGACAAAGCCGCACCTTGAGAGTTGTGGACGACAACTCATAATGCAGCTCAAGGCCTTCTTTTTGACGCCGAGCTAGTTCAGCGAGATCAACGCCGTCGATATGGTTTATCGAAGCTATTCGAGATAGTGCGTCGGCTACGGAGTTATTTGCTCCAGAAATGTGGCGGGTGTCTTGCGTGAACTGGGAAATGTAATCCAGCTATCGCGACTCACAAGGTGAGTATCTGCCTGATGCCGGGCCAAGAAGGAATGCTAACTGTTTGTGGTCTGTGAAAATAATGAAATCACGACCTTCCACAGAATGTCGAGAGTGGCGTACAGAACAGTACATAGCTAGGAATTCCCTACCAAATGTACTGTATATTGTTTCCACGTCTTGCAGCCGCCTCGAGAAAAAGGCCAACGGTTGCCACTGGTTGTCAGTCAATTGTTGCAAAACTGCTCCAATTGCTGAGTCAGATGCATCAACAGCAGTAATAAAAGGAGCATTGGGGTCATGATGCATAAGCATGGTTGCGTTCGAAATGGCTTCCTTGACTTTAGAGAAAGCAAGTCTAGCCGCGTTGTCCAGAGACACGAACTTCGTAGTTCCTCGAAGTAGATCTGTTAGTGGTCTCATGACAGAGGCACAGTTGGGGATAAACTTTCGGTAATAACTAACCAGGCCACTGAAAGTGTGGAGATGTTTCACAGTGGTCGGCCCTGGATAGTTTGTGATAGCCGCCACTTTATCTCTCAATGGGCGTATACCTTTGTTGTCAATGGTATGCCCAAGGAAGCTGAGTGATTCAACTCTTATTTCACACTTCTGTAAGTTGACTGTGATGCCATGTTTTTTAAGTCTTTCGAATACGAGATCCAAATGTTTAAGGTGAGTTTCCTTATCTGGACTCGCAATTAGACAGTCATCGATGTAGACGTGAGCAAAATTCAAACCACGGAAGATATCATCCATAAAGCGTTGGAATGTTTGTGTTGCATTCCGAAGACCAAATGGCATGCACAGGAATTCAGACAGACCAAACGGAGTAATAATGGCTGTTTTTGTAATATCTTCCATGGGTATCTGGTTGTACGCTTTGACCAAATCGATTTTGGAGAAAATGTTTATTCCGCATAATTATTATTATTATTAGTCCCTAGGGTTCCTAGTGCAACATAGGGCTTCAGTAGCACGCCTCCAGTGACCTCTGTTCTCTGAGATCTTTTGAACCTGGTTCCACGACAGCCCAGAAGCTCTCATTTCCTCCTCGCATGACCTCCTCCATGTCACCCTCGGACGTCCAACTCGTCGCTTCCCATGGGGATTCCACTCGAGGGCCTGACGCGTGATGTCCTCAGTCGGCCTTCTCAGTGCATGGCCAATCCATCTCCACTTCTTCCTGCATATTTGTTGCGTGATAGGTTCTTGGTTGGTTCGTTCCCAGAGTTCCTTGTTGCTTATTTTTCCTGGCCATCTGATCTTCAGCAGCGAGCGTAAGCAGTTGTTGATGAATGTCTGTAGTTTATTGGAAATACCTTTCGTGACGCGCCAAGTCTCTGAGCCATACAAGAGCACTGACTTGACGTTGGTGTTGAAAATCCGTATCTTGTTCCGCATGCTGAGTGCAGAAGATCTCCACACTGGTTTCAGGCTAATGAACGCCTGTCTTGCTTTTCCGATTCTGACTTTGACGTCCTCGTCCGTCCCGCCTGTAGTTGAAACAGTGCTTCCTAGATAAGTGAAGGAGGTTACTTCCTTCAAGTTTCTCCCGTTGACGGTGATTGGAGTTTGTTGTTGTTGTTGATGGTGGTGGTGCGGTATCTTCATCACTTCTGTCTTCTCTATATTCACCTGAAGTCCCGTCTTAGCTGCCTCTTCTATCAACTTGTTAGTTTTTGCCTGCAGATCTTCAAGTTTATGTGACATTAGGCATAAGTCATCGGCGAAATCCAAGTCTTCTAGGTTCTTTTCCGTCGTCCAGTGTATCCCCCTCTTCTCGCTGCCTACTGTTTGCTGCATGATCCAGTCCACCACAATAAGGAATATCATGGGGGATAGTAGGCAACCTTGTTTCACTCCTGTCTTCACTTCAAAGGCATCACTGAGCTTCCCATTGTGGATTACTTGGCATGTGGCATCTTCATATAGTTGTTGAATGAGGCGGATAAAGGTTTGCGGTACTCCGTAGTATTGAAGCAGTTTCCAAATTACTTCTCGGTCGACGCTGTCAAAGGCCTTCTCAAAGTCGATGAAGTTGAGGTAGAGAGCTGATTGCCATTCTATGCTCTGTTCTATGATGATACGAAGCGTTGCAATTTGGTCTGCACATGATTTGTACTTCCTGAAGCCTGCCTGTTCCGGTCGCAGTTTTGAATCCAGTGCGTCTTTAAGCCTCTCCAGGATGATGCGGCTTAATATTTTACTTGGGGTGGACAGGAGAGTGATTCCGCGCCAGTTCTTGCAAGCACTGAGGTCTCCCTTCTTCGGCAGTTTGACAAGGTAACCCTTCTTCCAATCGTCAGGTACCTTCTCTTCCTTCCACACCTTCTGCAATAGTGGTGTGAGCATGTCCGCTGTTGTCTCTGCATCTGTTCTCAGTGCTTCTGGCGGTATTCCATCTGGTCCTGCTGCTTTCCCACATTTCAGTAGCTTTATGGCGTTCAGGACTTCCATTTTCGTTGGGGGATTAATGTTCACTTGTAATTCAGCGGCTGCAGGTGGTATTTCTGGACGAAGTGCAGGTGGTGGTCGATTCAAGAGCTTCTTGAAGTGGTCGGCCCATCGTTTCCTCTGTTTCTCTTCTTTTGTAATTAAATTTCCTTCTTCATCTTTTATTGGTTTCATCTGTGTTGGTCTCTTCCCTGATAGCAACCTGGTTATTTGATACAATGTCGTCAGGTCTCTCTTACCTGCAGCCTGTTCTGCTTCACTTGCCAGTGTGTCGTAGAAGTGTCTTTTGTCTTTGCGTGCACTCTTCTTCACTTCTTTGTCCAGTGTTTTATACATTGTGCTCAGTTCCTCTTGTCGTTGAGCATCCTTGCACTGGTTTATCTTCTGCTTCACCATCCTCCTCTCCTCTATCAGCTTCCAGGTATCCGTCGAGATCCATTCCTTGTCTTCTTTCTTCTTCCTTCCTAATACTGTTGTGCAGGTTTCTTTCCACATAGCTTTCAAAGACTTCCAGTGTTCTTCCACACAGGTTTCTTCAGGGATGTTCCTCGATGTCTCCCATTTTGTCTTGATGGCTGCTTTGAAGATCTCCTTTGTAGTTTCATCCTTCAGTTTCCGAGTGTTGTACTTGAATTGAGGTCTATCACCAGCTTCCTTGAAGGCTTTTAACTTGATTTGGAAGGTTCCTTGCACTAGGTAGTGGTCTGAACCTACATCTGCTCCTCTTCTTGACCTTGTGTTAAGTAGACTGCGTCTCCATTTTCTTGAGATTGAGATAAAGTCGATTTGATTTTTAGTGTGTCCATCTGGTGAAATCCATGTCGCTTTGTGGATATCCTTGTGCCTGAACACACTGCCTCCAATCACCAAATCGTTGAATGCACAGAATTCTGCAAACAATTCTCCATTCTCATTCATTTCACCTAGCGCCTCTCGACCCATGGTTAGTTCTCTTCCTGTGTTGTCCCCTCCCAGTTTGGCATTCATGTCGCCCATTAGAATTTTGATATCGCCAACTGACGTCTTGTCCAGTGTTGATTGAAGTTGTCTGTAGAATTCCTCCTTTTTCTCTTGCTCTGCATTATTTGTAGGTGCATAACATTGTATGATTGTGACCTTTCTTCCTTTTGAGTTGAATCTTGCTGTCATGATCCTGGAGGAGATTGGTTCCCACTGCATGAGAGCCTTCGATGCTCTTGAGGACATCATGATAGCCACTCCCTCAGTGTGCTCGTGGTTGGCGTCTGGGTGACCGGAGTAGATTATTGATTCTCCAGTTGACAGTTTGGAGAGTCCACTCCCATTCCATCTGCTTTCGCAAATCCCAAGCACTTCGATGTTATACCTTCTCATCTCCCTTGCAATCTGGGCTGCCTTACTGGGTTCAAACATCGTGCGGACATTCCATGTCCCCACGTTTACTTTCGCTTTCATCGAGGGAAGAAGACACATCGGCCAATTGGCTTCCCGAAGGCTTTCACCAACTGGCGTCATTTCGCCTCTCCGATTCCAGCGGGGAATAAGTTTGTTTTCATTTTTTATATTTTGTTTGTGCTTTGAAGTTTCTTTAGCGGTTAGATTTGTTTTACGGGGTAGGGTTGCTAGCCCTATGCCCAACCTTCCCTCTTTACCCGGGCTTAGGACCGGCTAGTAACTAGTAAACTAGTTAACCAGGCGAGGTTCATTCCGCATAAGGTTGCAGTCAAATCGTAAACGTGAGGTGTCGGGTAGCAGTCCGGAGTTGTTTTGGCGTTAAGCCTCCGGTGATCACCGGTTGGACGCCAGTCATTGCTATCCTTTTTGGGAACAATATGCAATGGTGATGCCCAAGGACTGTTTGACGGTTTGGTAATGCCTATTTGGGGCATGCCGTCGAATTCGCTTTTCGCCGTTTTGAGCTCGTCGAGGGCTAGACGGCACGCTTTGGATGCTGCGGGTGGACCTGTGGTTGTGACGTGATGCATAACATTGCTGGTTATGCACGGAAGATTATGCTCCGGTTGCTGCAACTCTAGATATTTCTCCGGACTGCTTGGTAGGACGCGTCGCCTGATTGTTTGGTTCTAACGAGGACTAAACTCGGACCCATATAGGTGGTGCCGCCGATAGATAGCTTTGTGTTGTTATCTGTCAGTCGTCGACGGCGAGCATCCACGAGTAGATCGTAATGATTTTGCAAATCTATGCTAATGATGAGCATAGAGACGTCAGCCGGGAGGAAAATCCAGTGGATAGGTTTACGTAAACCTAAGTTGAGGTGGGCATACCGTCTCCCAGAGGTTGCAATCGCCTTGATGTTAGCTGCTTGCAGATTGCAGGATGGGTCGTGATGACGCTCCTTTGTCGGTGTGGGAAGAACGCTAACTTCTGCGCCGGTGTCGACGAGGTGGCGAACCTTCGTTTCTATGTCGGTGACGTGAAGAAAATGGCTGTTTCCACCGGCTACGGTTGCCGTGAACTGGTGCCGGTATGACCGCTTCCCGAGTTTGCGTCCTTGTTAAAACTGCATGGTTTCCGACATTTTCTGGCTTCGTCTCCGTAAGTGTTGTGAGACCAGCACTATGTCGGGTTTTCCACCCTGTTAGGTTTGGTTCTAAGGCAACCATGAGAGTTGCTGCGATGCGCTAAGATGCGTTTCTGTGGAGTTCTACGTGAACTAGTACTTCGATATCGTGCAACTGTTTAACAAAGTTGCACAGCTTGGTCACCTCTGAATCCTGGCTCTCTAGTTTGTCGCAGACAGAATATACGTTGGAGAAGGGTCTGCTAGAAATCTCCAGTGTTTTATCTGCGAAGGCTGACAGGCCATCGAGTGGAATGACTGAGTGTCGCCAACACGGTTTGCACCGGTTGTGAGTTTTCAGAGAAATGGTTCTTGGAAAAGGCCATCGTCGAATGTTTGTGCGCCGATTACTTCTCGCATGCATGCGAGGACTTCAGTAGCTGAGTGGCTGCCTAGCACGATGTTATGAAGTGATTCGTCTAGGAGCTGGCGATCTGTCAGATGGCTTTTTTTCAACAGTGGAACCTCGAGAAGTGTATGAGGATCACTTACTTCAGAATTAAACATATATGCCGTAACATGTCTATTTAATTCCCGCAGTAGTGACCCTTATGACAGCAGGAAATCGAGAATTACAATCTGAGACGCCCTGTTCTCGAAAATCGGCCTCGGCACACAGAAACCGTGTTTCCGCATTGTCTGGCCGATATGGCACGAGTTGGATAGTGTTCGCAGTCGGCTTAATACGAATAAGCTTGGGAGTGTGGCCTGAAATGAAAAAATGTAGTAAATGGATATATAAATGTTATCGAAATGAAAACAATACACAAACATAAAATGGAACAGGCTCACCAATTCAATATTTGCTATTGGTCAGGATATGTGACCACGTCGGGCTCACCAATTTAGGATTAATCCTGGTGAGTACTTGACAGACGCGAAGACCAATCACTAATTGTTCGGACTTGTTATATACCCACGAATACGAGACCAAGGAAGAATACGATAGCGTAGTCATGATCCTGGAGGAGATTGGTTCCCACTGCATGAGAGCCTTCGATGCTCTTGAGGACATCATGATAGCCACTCCCTCAGTGTGCTCGTGGTTGGCGTCTGGGTGACCGGAGTAGATTATTGATTCTCCAGTTGACAGTTTGGAGAGTCCACTTCCATTCCATCTGCTTTCGCAAATCCCAAGCACTTCGATGTTATACCTTCTCATCTCCCTTGCAATCTGGGCTGCCTTACTGGGTTCAAACATCGTGCGGACATTCCATGTCCCCACGTTTACTTTCGCTTTCATCGAGGGAGAGAAGACACATCGGCCAATTGGCTTCCCGAAGGCTTTCTACAACAGGCGTCATTTCGCCTCTCCGATTCCAGTGAGGAATAATTTTGTTATTATTTTTTATGTGTCGTTTGTGCTTTGAAGTTTCTTTAGCGGTTAGATTTGTTATCCGGGGTAGGGTTGCTAGCCCTATGCCCAACCTTCCCTCTTTACCCGGGCTTAGGACCGGCTAGTAACTAGTAAACTAGTTAACCAGGCGAGGTTATGCAATGAAAGATAGTGGAGGAAACTTCGTTGCACCAAAAAGAAGAAACAAAGGAACCAACGGACTGACCACTTCAAAGAACTCTTGAATCGACCAGCACCACCACCGCCACCAACTGCAACTCGTCCAGAAATACCATCAGCGACCCAGGCACAGAAATATCAATGGACACAAGCCCTCCGACAAAAGCAGAAGTGGAGTTCTGAACGCCATAAAGTTGCTGAGAGCCGGGAAAGCAACATGACCAGATGGAATTCCTGCAGAAGCACTGAAAACAGACACAGAGACAACAGCAGAGGACATGCTCATACCACTATTGTAGAAGGTTTGGACGGATGGAAGGAAGAAAGGAAAGGTACCAGCCGATTGATTAGAAGAAGGGCTACCTTGTCAAATTCCCGAAGAAGGGTGAACCAAGTCTATGCAAGAACTGGCGCGGAAACATGATGCTGTCCCTCTCCATCCAAAGCAAGCAAAATATTCAGCCACATCATCCTGAAGAGACTAAAAGATGCGCTGCATTCAAAATTACGACCGGAAGATGCAGGCTGGCTGGCTGGCTGGCTAGCTGGCTTCAGGTAGAACAAATCATGTGTGGATCAAACTGCGACGCTACGCTACGCATCATCATAGAACAGAGTACAGAATGGCAGCCAATTCAACTCAACTCAACCTCAACTTCATCGATTTTGAAAAGGCCTTCAATAGCGTCGACCGAGAAATAATCTTGCAGGTAGCTGCTTCAATACTACGGTTTTGGTGTGACAAGCCTTTATCAACCTCATTCAACAGCAGGTATATGCTATGCTGTATGATGGGGCTACATGCCAAGTCATTCACAATGGAAAGCTCAGTGACGCCTTCGATGTGAAGACAGGGGACAGGAGTAAGACAAGTCTGCCGCCTACTATCACCGATCATCTTCCTGATTCTCGTCGACTCGAATGCACTCGACTGGATCATGCAACAGACAACTGTGAGGAGCTGTGAGAAGAGGGTATAAGCTGTCTAGACTGGTGAAAAGACCCCAGAAGAAGATTTGGATTTCGCCGCCGATGATGGTTTATGTCTAATGTCTTGTCGCAGAAACTCGAAGATCTACAGAAAAAAACCAACAAGTTGACAGAAGAGGCAGTGCAGCGATGGCGGGACTTCCTTAAAGTGAACGTAGAGGAGACAGATGTGATGAACACACCCAACAACAACAACAGGCACCAATCACCATGAGTAGGAGAAATCTAAAGGAAGTTGTCTCATTTACTTACCCACCTACCTACCCAGGCACCATCGTTTCAACTACAGGTGGCGGCACAGGCGCAGATGAGGACGTCAAAGCAGCCAGGATCGGGAAGACAACAAGACAGGCCTCCATTAACCTGAAATAATCAGTGTGGAAATTTACTGCACTGCACTACACTCAGCATAAAGCATGAACAACATCCGGATCTTCAACACTAATGCAGTCAAGCCAGTCAGTGCTTCTATGTGACGGTTCAGAAACTTGTTGCGTTGCGAAAAGCATTTCCTACGAACTACAGACATTCATCAACAGCAGCCGCCCACTCTCACTCGATACTGGAGATGAAGATCAGATGGCCAGAATAATAAGAATAAGCAACAAGGAACTCTGGAAACGAACCAACCAAGAACCCATTGCACAACAGATGGGCAGAAGAAAGTGGAGATAGATTGGGTATACACTGAGGAGACTATTTGAGAACATCACGCGCCAGGCCAGGCCGTCGATTGGAACCGAAATGGGAAACGACGAGTTTGGCGTCCCATCTGCGTGTGACATGGAGGAGATGGTGTGAGGAAGAGATGAAAGCTTGTACGTAGTGGTGCAGCCAGACTGGGAAGACTGGGGAGGAGAGAGTGAAATGGTGATGTGCTACTGGAGCCGTATGTTCCACCAGGAACCCGAGGGACAAATGATAATAATAACAGATTGTATTCAACTCTCTCGCTAGCTCTCTGTTTATATTCATATAAACATATATAATATAAACTAGTGAATAGACTATACTGGTTGTGGCATTGAGAACATGATACCATTGTCCCAATACATGATCTCTGTTGAATTCTCATCAGGCCTAACCTTTAAATACTATAATTTTAACACGGAAAAGGGATATACGTATCACATGGTTGAAAATTTTGGAGTGACAGTGATAACTAATTTTTTTGGAATAACTTTTTGCATGAGGTATTATTTTATGAGATTTTATTTAGACTGCCATTGGATGAAGGAATTGGAAAAATTCGGAAAATCACTACTTGAACAGAGTATGTATTGAGGATATCAGAAAGGGTGTAGATAATTCATGAATACTAAATATATTATTGCTATGATAAAGCCTATCGAAACGAATGGCTTGGTTCTAGGTTGGGTAGAGTAACTTCGGGCCATGATAGACAAAGCGCTTGCAGTGCAGAGTTGTAGGGAAGTCGGTTGCAGTTGCCCGTGGGCAGTGTGTTAGATTACGCCAGCTTCCGCCCCGATATTCACGGGAATCGCAGCCGTGAATGACAATCAGTTATGTATAAGAGGCGACAGCCTTAAGGTTTGCCAGCGACGGTTAAAGCCATCACCTGCTAACTTACAAGTATTAGAGCTGTTTGGAGCCAAAAGCACACGGATTAGTGCGTTGGCCCCATAGCGTCTGTGATACCAACAAGTTTCAGGCGGAAAGTACCTCGGTTGCAATCTGATGTGACGAATTTTCGTGGCGGATAGGGAACGTCAGTGAGAAACATGATTCAGTGTCAGTCGATGTTCCTTCATCTCCTTGCGGATGCTGCAGAACTCTGCATTCAGTTTAGTAATCTGGGCAACGGCCTCAAAATCTGAAGGGCTCACTAACAGGCATGCATCTGAATTAAAGTTGGAACCAGTGGTCATACCAGTAACTGCCACCGTTCTGAGTTGCGGTCGCGTTGCTTCTGACGCCCTGTCCGCAGCTTCAGCTAAATCCCTTAGTGGAGGCTGATAGACAGCTGCAATGATGCCTTGAACCGACTGTCGAAGACGTTCGAGCCACAGTTGTTTCAGGAATGCTTCGTCGGTCTCAAAACCAGAAACAAGTTGTTGCATCTGGCATAGCATTCGCGTGGTCTTACGACCGCCTAGCTGAACAGCGCAGAAATGTTCCTGTACCTTTTGCTGGTCAGTCAGGGCTACACGTTTAATGAGGGCCTGCTTGAGACGGTCATAACGTTTTGGAGCAGCGTCACCAAGCAAATCTGAAATCTACTTCATAATCTGGGGAAGACTGGCAAGTACCAAGGTTTGCCTGGTCTCTTGTGAGGTAATTCGCTTAAGGGAGGATCGGGCTTCCAAATGGAAGAACCGGGCAGATGGTCTTTGTGTCCAGAAGGTAGGAAGCCGGAAAGTTATCGTTATCTGCACAGGAGAGTGATTGTTCTCGGTCACTGATAAGAGATATAATGAGGCGCGACGGTAATAATAGGAATATACAATGTAGGATATCCCACGAGTAAAAGCAATGCAAAAACAAAACCTTTGTACTAAAAATAAAACAAACGGGGCCGCTACTACTACGTAACGCCTGATCAACTACTCTAAACACGGCGTTCTCCAGTACCTACTTAATCAGCATGTAGGAGGGTGTGTTACTATTTCGTAACGTTTGACCAACCCTACTTAACTTGATGTGCTCCAGCACCTGCTTAACCAGTACCTTACCTAACGTGTAAGTACGGATAATGAAACGGAAATCATAAGAACTGGTTTCAGGAATATACTCGAAGAAGTAATATATTTATTTGGAATAAATGTAATGGTACTGAATAGGAGAAAAGTTGTTCAACTTGTCTGGCTATTATGGCTGAACTAGGGACTCTGAGTACTTGCGTGCTAACCAGCACAACGGGAGAGCAAAATGGGCCAAAGCCTGCTCGGGTGCATGCTCATTAAAACGAAACTTAAAACACCCAAAGCATCCGGAAGTGAGCTAGAGGTTTATCTAGTTGATTTAATTTAATCTATTTGTTTTGGCCCTGGTTGTATTTTAGTGCAAGGAACGTGCACTGCAAGTACCTCACCTAGCATGTAAGAACTGACAGCAAAGCGCAAATCAGAAAGACTGAGTTATTTAGGAATATACCCAAAAGAGCAATATATTTAAATAAAATAAGTGTCACTGATTATTAAGGAAAGAGTTTATCCAACTTATCTGGCTAATATAAATGAGTTAGGGAATCTGAGCTTGTGCATATTAACCAGCACAAAGGGAGCGCAGAATGGCATCGAAGCCTGCTGAGATGCATGCTGGTTAAAACACCTTAAGCATCCGAAGGTGGGATAAAAGTTTATTGAGTTAATTCAATTTAATTTACTTATTTTGGCCCTATTTGTATTTTGTTGCAAGGATGGTGCTCCACAAGACTGTACAGTTTTTGTAAAATAGAAGATTCAAAAGTATCATGTCTTCATTTTATTACTTAGTATGGGAATTTTCCGTTCGTCGAGTTCACATCAACCGACACATTAGAAAAGGTGGGGACAATATTTCAAGAAGAATAACAAATTAACACTATCAGATTAATTTCATGGATGTATGAAATTAATTACTTAATTAGGTAGTTTCTTCTAATTCAGAAGAAACTCACTGTGATTCAGATATCTGAAGTATATTTGAAACATACGAGCACTATTCATGACTTGATCAGGTGTTACGTATGGATGTAGCATACTTCCGCTTGGACAGTCACAAATCATCACACATAACATCACGAAGTTTTAATTGCTTAGGATGATAACTATGTAATCCTCTGAAACATCATGTGACGCTTCAAGTTTATATTGTGCAGCGTGTATCGTACCGTGGTTAATCGTCAAGTACACATCCATCTTAACCTCGCTTAGTCAACTAGTTCACTAGTTACTAGCCGGTCCTAAGCCCGGGTAAAGAGGGAAGGTTGGGCATAGGGCTAGCAACCCTACCCCGGATAACAAATCTAACCGCTAAAGAAACTTCAAAGCACAAACGACACATAAAAAATAATAACAAAATTATTCCTCACTGGAATCGGAGAGGCGAAATGACGCCTGTTGTAGAAAGCCTTCGGGAAGCCTATTGCCGAGTGTGTCTCCTCTCCCTCGATAAAAGCGAAAGTAAACATGAGGACATGAAATGTCCGCACCATGTTTGAACCCAGCAAGGAAGCCCAGATTGCAAACGAGATGAAGAGGTATCACATTGAAGTGCTAGGAATTTGCGGAAGCAGATGGAATGGGAGTGGACTCTCCAAACTGTCAACTGGAGAATCAATAATCTACTCCATATTGTCACCTAGACGGCAACCACGAGCACACTGAGTTTTCGAGTGGCTGTCATGATGTTCCCAATAGAATCGAAGGCCTTCATGCAGTGGGAACCAATCTCCTCATGCAGGATCATGACAGCGAGGTTCAACTCAAAAGGAAGAAAGGTCACAATCATACAAGGCTATGCACCTACAAATAATGCAGATGAAGAGAAAAAGGAGGAATTCTACAGACAACTTCAATCAACACTGGACAAGACGTCAGTTGGCGATGTCAAAATTCTAATGGGTCAGGTGACATGAATGCCAAACTGGGAGGGGACAACACAGGAAGAGAACTAACCATGGGTCGAGAAGCGCTCAGTGAAATGAACGAGAATGGAGAATTGTTTGCAGAATTCTGTGCATTCAACGATTTGGTGATTGGAGGCAGTGTGTTCAGGCACAAGGATATCCACAAAGCGACATGGATTTGATTTCACCAGATGGACACACTAAAAATCAAATCGACTTTATCTCAATCTCAAGAAAATGGAGGCGCCGTCTACTTGACGCAAGGTCAAGAAGAGGAGCAGGTGTAGGTTCAGACCACTACCTAGTGCAAGGAACCTTCCAAATCAAGTTAAAAGCCTTCAAGGAAGCTGGTGATAGACCACAGTTCAAGTTCACCACCCAGAAACTGAGACCAACGCAGATGAAACCAATTAGAGATGAGGAAGGAAATCTTATTACGAAAGAAGGGAAACAAAGGAAACAATGGGCCGACCACTTCAAGAAGCTCTTGAATCGACCACCACCACCACCTGCACTTCATCCATAAATACCACCTACAGCCGCTGAACCACAAGTGAACATAAATCCTCCAACAAAATGGAAGTCCTGAACGCCATAAAGCTACTGAAATGTGGGAAAGCAGCAGGACCAGATGGGATCCCACCAGAGGCACTGAGAACAGACGCAGAGACAACAGCGGACATGCTCACACCATACCACTATTGCAGAAGGTTTGCAAGGAAGGAAGGAAAAGTACCTGCCTGCCGAGTGGAAGAAGGGTTACCTTGTCAAACTGCCGAAGAAGGGAGACCTTGGTGTTTGAAAGAACTGGCGTGGAATCACTCTCCTGTCCACCCACACCAAGCAAAATATTAAGCCGCATCATCCTGGAGAGGCTTAAGGATGTACTGGATTCAAAACTACGACCAGAACAGGCAGGCTTCAGGAAGTACAAATCATGTGCGGACCAAATTGTAACGCTTCGCATCATCATAGAACAGAGTATAGAATGGCAGTCAACTCTCTACCTCAACTTTATCGACTTTGAGAAGGCCTTTGACAGCGTCAACCGAGAGGTAATTTGGAAACTGCTTCATTACTACGGAATACCGCAAAACTTTATCAGCCTCATTCAACAACTATATGAAGACGCCACATGCCAAGTAATTCACAATGGGAAGCTCAGTGATGCTTTTGAAGTGAAGACAGGGGTGAAACAAGGTTGCCTACTATCCCCCATGATATTCCTGATTGTGGTCGACTGGACTGGATCATGCAGCAAACAGTGGGGAGCGAGAAGAGAGGGATACGCTGGACTGCGGAAAAGAACCTAGAAGACTTGGATTTCGCCAGCGATGACTTGTGCCCGATGTCACACAAACTTGAAGATCTACAGGCGAAAACTAACAAGTTGACAGAAGAGACAGCGAAGACGGGATTTCAGGTGAAGGTAGAGAAGACAGACGTGAGGAAGATACCGCACCAACAACTCCAACAACAAACTCCAATCACCATGAACGGGAGAAACTTAAAGGAAGTTACCTCCTTCACTTATCTAGGAAGCACTGTTTCAACTACAGGCGGCACAGACGAGGATGTCGAAGTCAGAATCGGAAAAGCAAGACAGGTGTTCATTAGCCTGAAACCAGTGTGGAGATCTTCTGCACTTCTCTCAGCATGTGGAACAAGATCCGGATTTTCAACACCAACGTCAAGTCAGTGCTTCTGTATGGTTGAGAGACTTGGCGCGTTACGAAAGGGATTTCCAATAAACTGCAGACATTCATCAACAACTGCTTACGCTCGCTACTGAAGATCAGATGGCCAGAATAAGAAGAATAAGCAACAAGGAACTGTGGCTGACTGGTAACGAACCAACCAAGAACCTATCACCCAATAAATATGCAGGAGGAAGTGTAGATGGATTGGGCATACACTGATAAGGCCGATTGGGGACATCAAGCGTCAGGCTAGGTAGTCGAGGGGATCCTCATGGGAAGAGACGAGTTGGGCGTCCGAGAGTGACATGGAGTAGGTCGTGCGAGGAGGATATGAGAGCTTCTGGGCTGTCGTGGAACCAGGTTCAAAAGATTTCAGAGAACAGAGTGGAATGGAGACGTGCTACTGAAGCCCTATGTTCCACTAGGAACCCAAGGGACTAATATAATAATAATAATAATAATAATAATAATAATAACACATCTATCTTGAAAGTGTTAATAACTTAATACCCACAGTCTATGTTCCAACCTTATGTACTCAGATAATGTCTTCAGTAATTCTTTACTTCTTACTCAGAAAATATTTGTCTTCTGAACGATTATCATGACTCACTAAATATCTTTTTCACTGGATAACAGGATATAATTGCATCAATGTTTTCTAGAGGCTCGAAGTATGAATACTCAATAATGCCGCACAAGCTGGTAAAACTAATGAGGATTATGTTTCAGGAAGATGAAAATGATTCCTATGTGAGAGACAAGATAGTTGAATGTCCGGTTGATAAATATTAAGAAGGTGAAGAAAGAAAGAAAGGTGATAATTAAGGCGAAAGTAGCGAGATGATTGTATGACCAAAAGGAGAATTAAAACGGACTTCGAGCAACTCGACCCAGTATAGCAACAGGGGATTACATGTGTCAAACCACACCTGATACCCATAAGACAAGAGATAGCCCTTGCTCCCGATGAATAACGTTTTGGCTTTTGAAGGGATGGGTACCGGGTTTGAGTCTCAGTGGAAGCAAAATCACTCTGTGGTGCAGGTACATCCAGCTCCGAAGTCCCAATAGGACGAAACGCGCTTTCTGGATTCTGTTGCTAACCACAAAGCAGGTTAAAACATAAGGAAAATTCAAGCTGTACTAGGATATGAGACTGAATGTTCTTTATCTGCATACAGAGATGCTTAAACCGACTAACTACCAGTGCTACCGCCATACAGATGTTACGAAATCACATCTGTTTCGAACTGTTTGCTTTGACTTGATAGGTTATTTTGAAGGTGGACTCTGGTGAAGACACGTAGCAGGAATTGACTATCTATTCAGGAGCATAGGGCAATCCTAGTATATTCGTTGAAAAGTGTGCTTTTCGTGCGGCCAATAGATCAAGCTCCACAGAATCAGGTGAAATTGGAAATACAAGCTGAAAGGATCTGAAGTGGCAGCTTGTCCATAGCTCACGCAGGAATTATTTGCGATCTGGAGAAGTTGATTTGTGGTTTGGCAACAAAGTACATCCTTCTAAGAGATATCAACAACCTGTTTCAGTTGCCATATCATATATGAAGTCAGCTTTTACGAGTTCTTCAGAAATATATGGGTTCGCTTAGTTTGTAGCTCTATTTTTCAAATTTTATCATTAAACCTGGATAAACAGAGATTTTCTATAAGTACCTACAGAACCCTATTCAATTTATAATCAGCTGCGTCATCTGTTCAATTCTTCCTGAATCTTGGTGATAACTAGTGAATTAAAATTTCGTTTCTGCTTAATGGTGTCCAGCAGCAGAAATCTGCGTGCTGATAATTTTATTTTGATTTACTGTAGCAAACCTTTCATGTCAAAAAGAAAACCCCAGAAATGAAGATCTGCATTTTCTGTCGATTTCGATGAGAATCTACTCAACTGATGACAGTCAGTTGACTTCCCAACCATGGCCTGAATTTTTATATCTCTTCTGTAAATATATATATATATATATATATATATATATATATATATATATATATATATATATATATATATATATATATATATATCCGTCATGGAACTGTAGTTCATTACTGTTGGCAGTGGAAGTCCAGCTGCTGGGCTACGCGCTCAAGCTCTGCTCCATCTGCTGAGGTCTAGCCAGCCAGCTAGTATCTTTAGTTCTCATACAATACCTGAGGCTCATTGCCTACTGTACAGGCATACATGTGGTTGCTGAGTGTTTTTCGATATGATTCATCCATCGCTGAGTTAAACAAAGTGTTCTGTAGGTTTGCCGTAAAACAAACAGTCAGTCGAAAATCAAATGGTGACTTATCTTTACTCAAGCCTTTTGTCTGTTCATTGCACCTTTGAATTTGCTGTGAAAAATAAAATTAAACTTCATTAGCATTTATTTCCAATAATTTCTTGGTGCACTGAAGTCTTTCCTTGTGAGCACTAACTGGTTCGGCTGGATGTAATCAGGATCATGCTTACGATAGTATTTTTCAGGTCGATCGTATGTTAAGTTATCAAAATGATAAAAACATTCTCTTAAAACTCTTCATATATGTCTTCCTATTTCCATAAAGCATATAATAGATAAAAGATTATCTGAATAGTTCGCCGGGTCACTAAATAGGAGACTTAAATCTTTCAGGGTACGTTTTCTAGAGCAATCATTGGTTCATGGTCAACCAACATTTCCCAATGTAGTTACTGATAAATATATCACGACTGCGTACCACACTGACTAGTGTTAGGATCAGTGTACAATCTGAAACTGCACTATATTACTCATAAGTGATCCTAAGAGCCATCCCACCAGCTGCTGAAATAATAAATTTCGTTGTTTTGGCTTGGAAAGTAGTCTCTTTCCGTAATTCAAGCAAATGTGTGTTTTCCCTAAAGTCTGATTAGTTTTAGCCTTTGAAAAAAGTGTCAGTGAACAATTTAGTCAAGTTTACTGTTGAAAGATGAAACAGATAAAGTTTGATTATTGTATAAAGATAGCGAAAACTAAACCTCAGGATAATTACATTATGTTAGCTTTACTATAGAGCCAAGGAAAAACAACTGTTTGGAAAAACCTTTTTGTCCAGATAACACTGGCTTCATGATTTAGCAGAAACTCCTTTGGTAGTCTGTAGAAGATGAAGGCGTACTCCATGTAGTCATCAGTTCACGGTTCGATGGGCAACTGAGAAAGACATCTTACTGTCCACTCACAGAATGAATGGTCTTGATCAGATCCGCTCGTATGGAGCTAACGACGACTTTCATTTCGCCTTCTACTTAGCCAGGTGGATGGGTGTACTTTCAAACGTCTAGAGAGAGTCCTCTTAGTGCGTTCGAGGTGACTTACCGCACAATAGCAGTTGAATTTATATGCGCACATTTATGTGAACATTTGCGAGATACTTTATTTTTCGCTTGAATGTAGAATGATTCTCCTGGTAAAGCAAACTTTTAAGGCGTCAACAGAGAAGGTTCGTCGAAAAGAATGTAATGAATAAAGCTATTATAGATTACTTTATAGAATTGATGAAAAATCGCTAAGAAGGAAATCTAGATAAAGCACAAAAATATCTATGGACCAAATCAAATGATATTCAGATATGTAATGATGGGAATATTTGTAACTCATATGGATGATATTAATTGCATTGCATTCTCTTATCTGGACAGTTTAATCGTAAAGCTAACATTGTCTTTCTAGACACCATTAGTCAGAATTCAACTTGAAGTGAGTTGCAAGAATTAATTCGTCAGGGATTCAGTAGCCTACCCTGGTATGCCGTTAGTAGTTTCCCTTGGTTTCTGTATGATAATCGTACAGATTTTACTATTGGTTGTTTCTCTGTCGGACCTATGACCTTGTAGTTGTGCATCATTTTCTTTATTAGTTGACAGATTGAATTTATGTATATACATATATTGACTACTGATTAACCTGGATGGGAATTTTCAGACTTTATTTTTCTTTCGCCCGTCTACGATCTTTACATCTTCAAGATCAAATTCATGTCAGTAGTTGTTCAAGTTGTTCAAGTCGTTACATCTAATCACCTATTATTGTTTGCGTAAGCAAAGGTCACCCACTTCGCCAACAAACTATATGTGTTTAGCACATTTCTCACCCCCACCCCTCACTTCTCTTTTTGGTAGTATGTGTGTTAGCCCATAATCCCATTGGTTAACTTGACCAGAGTTTTTCCAGCTATGTTGATTTAATCTTTCTTCTACCTTTTCAGGAATGCAGTTTTCAAATCACTTCTCCAATGAATGTCTGTAATTAATATCATTCAATAGTTAAATGCAAATCGGTCATAGTCACTATGATAAACCAAGACAGTCTTCTGGTTTGTATATGTTCTTGTTGTCAAATACTACTAATAAATGTTGATAAACAGTATTATTTTATTGATACAATGTTTATTTACCTGTAATTAAACTATTCTTAACTGCATTCTCAATTAGACAAACCGACTTAAGAGATTTGAATATTTGCAATGAGTCATAAAAGAAGAAAAACTTCAGCGAATAAATTTTTTGATGACGTCATTTTTAAAAGATGTACAATGACATTTGAATACACTTAGTTATTGTGCACATGAATAGTGAATAAGTAAAATGAGTGGAAAACTTGCTTTTGAACATGCAGGATTCTGACTTCCACTTCTGTAATGCTAAAGCTTCAGCAGCGCACAACAGACGTTTACTTACACCTTTTGGAAGCTTCTTCTGAACTAAATGAATCTTCTAAAATCGTATATTTACTGTCGAATAGATATTGTAAGACTGAACTGAGACATACAGGAAAGTATTCATGTTGACGTTGAATAATAGACCTCTAGATATGCCCTACATACATAGCTTTGTAGGAGCAGGCGATGTGATATATGCATAAGTGATCGTTTTTCCTTCACAAAGATGTTCACCATTGGATGGTAAGTATAAATTATTCATAGGGATTCGTCATTGCAGAACGTCATCTGGTATGTTGACGTTGAGTTCAAAATTCTAAAGTAGCTTCTCTTTTATCTACCCCAGGGGTTTGTTTCGGGGACGCCGTTTCATTGAGCCTCCTTCCTGATAAATAGAGACCTTAGAACTCTAACTTCTTCCATATATTTGATGTCAAGAAGGAAATGCCTTTATCATCACCGAAAGCTACAGTATATATCCACGATTTTGACTGGAAATAATGATAATAATAGTAACAGTAGTACAACATATTGGAGCATCATTAGTTATCCCAGAGATAATCCTTATTGAATAACATGAGTAGCTAGAAACTTTTCACACTGATCGGTAGATTTTGTTAGCCAGTTCAGAGTGATCTAAACACCGGATGATCGCTTCCCTCGTTTGGGGGGCGAACTCATCAAATATGTATCTAAACAAACTCAGCTCACACAGAAGAATTGCCCAGACTTCCTGAATCTGGATGACTGGTTGACTTAGATCACATAGAAAGTGATAAGGTTTTAACCGTTCAGATTTTAATGATAAGTAATGATTAGCAGAGAACAGGAATGCGCATTAATACATGTGTCAGCAAGACACAAATTTCATCCATTTGGATCTCTTGATGAATTTGGATAAAGCAGGAAGAACTAGGTTTGCAGGATACATTGATGTAATTTATTTCACCAATATTCATCAGTTATCTGCAGCCTAACATGTAAATGTTATTAGAACCAAATTATATAAATTCACATCCTTCCAACTATTTGTTGTATGATAACACGAGGTAATGTAAATCTTCGGAATCCGAAGTATTCAGAAAGTAAAAAATCATAAAAAGTACAGAAAAAACATTGACGAATTATTCACCTGGTATTCATGAATTATCTACACCCTTTCTGATATCCTCAATACATACTCTGTTCAAGTAGTGATTTTCCGAATTTTTCCAATTCCTTCATCCAATGGCAGTCTAAATAAAATCTCATAAAATAATACCTCATGCAAAAAGTTATTCCAAAAAAATTAGTTATCACTGTCACTCCAAAATTTTCAACCATGTGATACGTATATCCCTTTTCCGTGTTAAAATTATAGTATTTAAAGGTTAGGCCTGATGAGAATTCAACAGAGATCATGTATTGGGACAATGGTATCATGTTCTCAATGCCACAACCAGTATAGTCTATTCACTAGTTTATATTATATATGTTTATATGAATATAAACAGAGAGCTAGCGAGAGAGTTGAATACAATCTGTTATTATTATCATTTGTCCCTCGGGTTCCTGGTGGAACATACGGCTCCAGTAGCACATCACCATTTCACTCTCTCCTCCCCAGTCTTCCCAGTCTGGCTGCACCACTACGTACAAGCTTTCATCTCTTCCTCACACCATCTCCTCCATGTCACACGCAGATGGGACGCCAAACTCGTCGTTTCCCATTTCGGTTCCAATCGACGGCCTGGCCTGGCGCGTGATGTTCTCAAATAGTCTCCTCAGTGTATACCCAATCTATCTCCACTTTCTTCTGCCCATCTGTTGTGCAATGGGTTCTTGGTTGGTTCGTTTCCAGAGTTCCTTGTTGCTTATTCTTATTATTCTGGCCATCTGATCTTCATCTCCAGTATCGAGTGAGAGTGGGCGGCTGCTGTTGATGAATGTCTGTAGTTCGTAGGAAATGCTTTTCGCAACGCAACAAGTTTCTGAACCGTCACATAGAAGCACTGACTGGCTTGACTGCATTAGTGTTGAAGATCCGGATGTTGTTCATGCTTTATGCTGAGTGTAGTGCAGTGCAGTAAATTTCCACACTGATTATTTCAGGTTAATGGAGGCCTGTCTTGTTGTCTTCCCGATCCTGGCTGCTTTGACGTCCTCATCTGCGCCTGTGCCGCCACCTGTAGTTGAAACGATGGTGCCTGGGTAGGTAGGTGGGTAAGTAAATGAGACAACTTCCTTTAGATTTCTCCTACTCATGGTGATTGGTGCCTGTTGTTGTTGTTGGGTGTGTTCATCACATCTGTCTCCTCTACGTTCACTTTAAGGAAGTCCCGCCATCGCTGCACTGCCTCTTCTGTCAACTTGTTGGTTTTTTTCTGTAGATCTTCGAGTTTCTGCGACAAGACATTAGACATAAACCATCATCGGCGGCGAAATCCAAATCTTCTTCTGGGGTCTTTTCACCAGTCTAGACAGCTTATACCCCTCTTCTCACAGCTCCTCACAGTTGTCTGTTGCATGATCCAGTCGAGTGCATTCGAGTCGACGAGAATCAGGAAGATGATCGGTGATAGTAGGCGGCAGACTTGTCTTACTCCTGTCCCCTGTCTTCACATCGAAGGCGTCACTGAGCTTTCCATTGTGAATGACTTGGCATGTAGCCCCATCATATAGCATAGCATATACCTGCTGTTGAATGAGGTTGATAAAGGCTTGTCACACCAAAACCGTAGTATTGAAGCAGCTACCTGCAAGATTATTTCTCGGTCGACGCTATTGAAGGCCTTTTCAAAATCGATGAAGTTGAGGTTGAGTTGAGTTGAATTGGCTGCCATTCTGTACTCTGTTCTATGATGATGCGTAGCGTAGCGTCGCAGTTTGATCCACACATGATTTGTTCTACCTGAAGCCAGCTAGCCAGACAGCCAGCCTGCATCTTCCGGTCGTAATTTTGAATGCAGCGCATCTTTTAGTCTCTTCAGGATGATGTGGCTGAATATTTTGCTTGCTTTGGATGGAGAGGGACAGCATCATGTTTCCGCGCCAGTTCTTGCATAGACTTGGTTCACCCTTCTTCGGGAATTTGACAAGGTAGCCCTTCTTCTAATCAATCGGCTGGTACCTTTCCTTTCTTCCTTCCATCCGTCCAAACCTTCTACAATAGTGGTATGAGCATGTCCTCTGCTGTTGTCTCTGTGTCTGTTTTCAGTGCTTCTGCAGGAATTCCATCTGGTCATGTTGCTTTCCCGGCTCTCAGCAACTTTATGGCGTTCAGAACTCCACTTCTGCTTTTGTCGGAGGGCTTGTGTCCACTGATATTTCTGTGCCTGGGTCGCTGATGGTATTTCTGGACGAGTTGCAGTTGGTGGCGGTGGTGGTGCTGGTCGATTCAAGAGTTCTTTGAAGTGGTCAGTCCGTTGGTTCCTTTGTTTCTTCTTTTTGGTGCAACGAAGTTTCCTCCACTATCTTTCATTGCATAACCTCGCCTGGTTAACTAGTTTACTAGTTACTAGCCGGTCCTAAGCCCGGGTAAAGAGGGAAGGTTGGGCATAGGGCTAGCAACCCTACCCCGGATAACAAATCTAACCGCTAAAGAAACTTCAAAGCACAAACGACACATAAAAAATAATAACAAAATTATTCCTCACTGGAATCGGAGAGGCGAAATGACGCCTGTTGTAGAAAGCCTTCAGGAAGCCAATTGGCCGATGTGTCTTCTCTCCCTCGATGAAAGCGAAAGTAAACGTGGGGACATGGAATGTCCGTACGATGTTTGAACCCAGTAAGGCAGCCCAGATTGCAAGGGAGATGAGAAGGTATAACATCGAAGTGCTTGGGATTTGCGAAAGCAGATGGAATGGAAGTGGACTCTCCAAACTGTCAACTGGAGAATCAATAATCTACTCCGGTCACCCAGACGCCAACCACGAGCACACTGAGGGAGTGGCTATCATGATGTCCTCAAGAGCATCGAAGGCTCTCATGTAGTGGGAACCAATCTCCTCCAGGATCATGACAGCGAGGTTCAACTCAAAAGGAAGAAAGGTCACAATCATACAATGTTATGCACCTACAAATAATGCAGAGCAAGAGAAAAAGGAGGATTTCTACAGACAACTTCAATCAACACTGGACAAGACGTCAGTTGGCGATATCAAAATTCTAATGGGTCAGTGACATGAATGCCAAACTGGGAGGGGACAACACAGGAAGAGAACTAACCATGGGTCGAGAGGCGCTAGGTGAAATGAATGAGAATGGAGAATTGTTTGCAGAATTCTGTGCATTCAACGATTTGGTGATTGGAGGCAGTGTGTTCAGGCACAAGGATATCCACAAAGCGACATGGATTTGATTTCACCAGATGGACACACTAAAAATCAAATCGACTTTATCTCAATCTCAAGAAAATGGAGACGCAGTCTACTTAACACAAGGTCAAGAAGAGGAGCAGATGTAGGTTCAGACCTCTACTACCTAGTGCAAGGAACCTTCCAAATCAAGTTAAAAGCCTTCAAGGAAGCTGGTGATAGACCTCAATTCAAGTACAACACTCGGAAACTGAAGGATGAAACTACAAAGGAGATCTTCACGGCAGCCATCAAGACAAAATGGGAGACATCGAGGAACATCCCTGAAGAAACCTGTGTGGAAGAACACTGGAAGTCTTTGAAAGCTATGTGGAAAGAAACCTGCACAACAGTATTAGGAAGGAAGAAGAAAGAAGACAAGGAATGGATCTCGACGGATACCTGGAAGCTGATAGAGGAAGGAGAGGAGGATGGTGAAGCAGAAGATAAACCAGTGCAAGGATGCTCAACGACAAGAGGAACTGAGCACAATGTATAAAACACTGGACAAAGAAGTGAAGAAGAGTGCACGCAAAGACAAAAGACACTTCTACGAAACACTGGCAAGTGAAGCAGAACAGGCTGCAGGTAAGAGAGACCTGACGACATTGTATCAAATAACCAGGTTGCTATCAGGGAAGAGACCAACACAGATGAAACCAATAAAAGATGAAGAAGGAAATTTAATTACAAAAGAAGAGAAACAGAGGAAACGATGGGCCGACCACTTCAAGAAGCTCTTGAATCGACCACCACCTGCACTTCGTCCAGAAATACCACCTGCAGCCGCTGAATTACAAGTGAACATTAATCCCCCAACGAAAATGGAAGTCCTGAACGCCATAAAGCTACTGAAATGTGGGAAAGCAGCAGGACCAGATGGAATACCGCCAGAAGCACTGAGAACAGATGCAGAGACAACAGCGGACATGCTCACACCACTATTGCAGAAGGTGTGGAAGGAAGAGAAGGTACCTGACGATTGGAAGAAGGGTTACCTTGTCAAACTGCCGAAGAAGGGAGACCTCAGTGCTTGCAAGAACTGGCGCGGAATCACTCTCCTGTCCACCCCAAGTAAAATATTAAGCCGCATCATCCTAGAGAGGCTTAAAGACGCACTGGATTCAAAACTGCGACCGGAACAGGCAGGCTTCAGGAAGTACAAATCATGTGCAGACCAAATTGCAACGCTTCGTATCATCATAGAACAGAGCATAGAATGGCAATCAGCTCTCTACCTCAACTTCATCGACTTTGAGAAGGCCTTTGACAGCGTCGACCGAGAAGTAATTTGGAAACTGCTTCAATACTACGGAGTACCGCAAACCTTTATCCGCCTCATTCAACAACTATATGAAGATGCCACATGCCAAGTAATCCACAATGGGAAGCTCAGTGATGCCTTTGAAGTGAAGACAGGAGTGAAACAAGGTTGCCTACTATCCCCCATGATATTCCTTATTGTGGTGGACTGGATCATGCAGCAAACAGTAGGCAGCGAGAAGAGGGGGATACACTGGACGACGGAAAAGAACCTAGAAGACTTGGATTTCGCCGATGACTTATGCCTAATGTCACATAAACTTGAAGATCTGCAGGCAAAAACTAACAAGTTGATAGAAGAGGCAGCTAAGACGGGACTTCAGGTGAATATAGAGAAGACAGAAGTGATGAAGATACCGCACCACCACCATCAACAACAACAACAAACTCCAATCACCGTCAACGGGAGAAACTTAAAGGAAGTAACCTCCTTCACTTATCTAGGAAGCACTGTTTCAACTACAGGCGGGACGGACGAGGACGTCAAAGTCAGAATCGGAAAAGCAAGACAGGCGTTCATTAGCCTGAAACCAGTGTGGAGATCTTCTGCACTCAGCATGCGGAACAAGATACGGATTTTCAACACCAACGTCAAGTCAGTGCTCTTGTATGGCTCAGAGACTTGGCGCGTCACGAAAGGTATTTCCAATAAACTACAGACATTCATCAACAACTGCTTACGCTCGCTGCTGAAGATCAGATGGCCAGAAAAATAAGCAACAAGGAACTCTGGGAACGAACCAACCAAGAACCTATCACGCAACAAATATGCAGGAAGAAGTGGAGATGGATTGGCCATGCACTGAGAAGGCCGACTGAGGACATCACGCGTCAGGCCCTCGAGTGGAATCCCCATGGGAAGCGACGAGTTGGACGTCCGAGGGTGACATGGAGGAGGTCATGCGAGGAGGAAATGAGAGCTTCTGGGCTGTCGTGGAACCAGGTTCAAAAGATCTCAGAGAACAGAGGTCACTGGAGGCGTGCTACTGAAGCCCTATGTTCCACTAGGAACCCAAGGGACTAATAATAATAATCTTTCATTGCATACATCTGCGTTGATCTCCTCTCTTCCAGATGGCAACCTGGTTATCTGATATAGTGTTGTCAGGTCTCTGTCTCTTTTACCTGCAGCCTGTTCTGCTTCACTTGCAAGTATGTCATAGAAGTATCTTTTGTCTTCCCATGCACTCTTCTTCACTTCTTTGTTTTATACCTTTTGTTCAGTCCCTCTCCTCGTTGTTCATTCCTGCACCGCACTGCACTGATTCATCTTCTCCTTCATCATCTTCCTCTCCCTCCTCTATCAGCTTCCATATATCCGTCGAGATCCATTCCTTGTCTTGCCTCCTCTTCCTGCCTAACATAGTTATGCAGGTTTCCTTGTTCTTCCACGTAGGCTTCCTCAGAAAAGGGGATGTTGCTTGATGTCTCCCGTATTTTCGTGGTGGCTGACTGATGTGAAGATGTCATTTGTAGTTTCGTCCTTCAGTTCAGTTTAGTATGGATTCTGGGTGTTGAACTTGAACTGTGATCTATCACCAGCTTCTTCTTTGAAGGCTTTCAACTTGGTTTTGAAAGTAGGTTCGTTGCAGTAGATGGTGAGTGTTGTGAACCTACATCCGCTCCTCTTCTTGATCTCACCTCGAGTTCAGTGGATTGCGTCTTTAATTTCTTGAGATGGAGATGAAATTGATGTGATTTTTAGTGCAGTGTGTCCATTTAGTGAAATTAAATCCATGTTGTTGCTTTGTGAACATCATTGTGTTTGTACACACTGGCTCGCCTCCGATCATCAAATCATTTAATGCGTAGAAGTCTGTAAACAATTCTCCATTCTCGTTCATTTCAGTGAGTGCTTCTCGACCAATGATGAGTTCTTGTAGAGTCACATACTTCCCCAAAATCAATAGCCTAGGGTTTGACGACTTTCGACATTGATGCTAACCTTGATAGCTTAACTGGACTCGCTAAGCCGAAGGCACCGGTCAAGCATCCTAGCTAATTGGCACGCTGTCCTGCACTGCTCGTATTCGACTCTCTAGCCAGTTAGTTGGAACGCATCGGTATTTTGGCACAACCATCCAAATATACTATTCCATCCGACTACGCTATCGTATTCTTCCTTGGTCTCGTATTCGTGGGTATATAACAAGTCCGAACAATTAGTGATTGGTCTTCGCGTCTGTCAAGTACTCACCAGGACAAATCCTAAATTCTCTTACTGTGTTGTCTGCTCTCAGTTTGGCATTCACGTCACCCCACCCACTAGAATGAATTTTGGTGACGCCATATGGGGTGTGGTCTTATCCATTACTGATTTCAGTCGCCCATAGAATTCCTCCTCCATCTCTTGATCTGCATTATTTGTAGGTGTGTAGCGTAGCGTCTCATTGTATGATTGTGACTTTGCTTCATTTTGAGTTGAGTCTTGCTGTCATGATGCTGATCCTGCAGGAGGCGATTGATTCCCACTTTTGAGGTGTTATAGTCGCAAAATCTGAATTAAACTCCCTCAAGGGAAACATCAACACACATGCACTCACAGATATATAAATGAAGCGAAAATATATACTCAAATTTACTTTCCACTCCTACTTGCACAATCACTGTTTTTCAAGCTATGATTACTAGTCAACAATAGTGTGAAATTGCTGGTATTATGCTATGTGATGTGTATTGCTAATTATATCCTCGTTCACTATCGTTTGACTATCAGAGATAGCCATGGTTTGACAGATTAGTATTTACACTGGGTGATGGTTGAAGGCGTAATGGAAATTTGGACCGCGACAGGATCCGAACCAGCGACCAATGGACTACCGGCCAGGTGCTCTACCAGCCGATAGTCCTGACTAGGGAGCCAGTGTGAATACGATCAAGTGGTAGTAATGCATCACAAATTCACGTGGTAGTCGGGCAAAACCCTTGATGACTGAAGTGAAATAAAAATCTGGTCATCAGTCGGACCTCGTGGCTCAGTTGGTAGAGCACCGGACCTGTAACCCGGTGGTCGCTGATCCGAATTCGGACGCGGTCCAAGTTCTCACTTCACCTTCATTACCGTCGTTCGTTTCAAATAACATAGAGAGATGTGAAGACTGAGTAAATCTCTACATAAAACTTCAATTTGTAACGACTAGCTTTTGGTGGGTTTTCGTCTAGCAAGTAGGTAGGTTGTTTCAAGGGGGTAACCAGAAGAGTGTAAGTCTTGCTGTGACCACTAGAATCTGTAAGAACAAAGAAGAGGAAAAACGTGAACCGTCGACTCAACAAGCACCAATAATTTACTTACACTTAACGATAAGAAATAGTCAACAAACGGTGGTAAGTCACTGAGGTGAGATAAGGCAGTCTAAAATCGAAGCTAGAGAGTGGACGAGTAAGGTTTTAAATGCGTCACAAATTTAAGAATAACGTTACTTTCTATCACTCACTTCACTTACCTTGTGCATTTTCCTAACTATCTAAAGTGTACAACTGTAATTCACTTACCAGTAAAATTTAGGGTTCTCGATTTCGTGGAAATACACTCTCTTTCACTCTTCCTGTGTTCTGCTTCTTTTAACCTCTGTCAGCAACTAGTCCTCACAGATCGCTGTCTAGACAGTTTGCGGGAAGCTTGTCTCCAATTTGTCGTATTAATTGCTTCTGGATCAATTATAGAGGTTGTCGATGATATCGTAATTATGTGTTCATGAACAACGGGACATATGAGATGGATATACATACAGTTTCAGTGTGTAGGTGAGGATGAATTGAAGTGGAAAAGTATTTTCCTCCTTGTATTGTCAGAAAAAAGTAGGACTGAATAGTAGTAATAACAGGGGTAATAATAAATCAAATTAATCCACACTATGTGCTGTTGTTGATGCAACAAAAATAAAGTTCAGTCTGGTAACGGAAGAGTCATCTCCACGTTTACCAAGATGCCACTAACTACAATTCATCTCATCTGTTCAAACTGCTTGAATATTTGGATTCAATTAGTTATCTGTGTGTTTATATTGTGGTGTTATGTCCAATGCTCAATCTATGTATCACCATTCATTTGTTTAAATGTACTATAAAAGTGATGTCATTTTCTTTACACTTCACTTCCTAACACCAATAAAACTATAGATAATGTCATTTGAGATCGAATTTACAGCTGACAAAAAGAAAGAACAACTTAAGAATTGAACACTTCATGATTGGATTTCGTACAAATTAAATTATCTTCGAAATGAACAATTTTCAGATACTTTTTGAAAAAGAAAATTCAATTATATTGAGCGAATTTAACTCAGTATATTCCTAAACTCTTTGTCTCGTTACTATTACCAACTTATCAACAGTCTTTTGATTTTCTTACTCAATTTCATGTTATGAATGCCCCAACTCTTTGATACTATGCTTAAGAACTTCTGCTAACCTTTTACAGTTCATCCAATTTAAAAACTTGAAGAGCAGAAGGTGGTAGTTTTTATTTATTTTAAGGATTCTTTTTAACTGTTGTCAATTGAAATAGTGTCAAAATGTGAACATCTTTTTTATAAAATCGAACGTACTACCAAATAATTTACTTGGTTTTGGCTTACTGTGGAGCCCTGGACTTGCATTGCATGCTATTCGGGACTTGTCAGCTGGATGTGTATGCATCTCTGTGTGTAAATTTCTTCTAAGTTTCAATCCAGGTACCTATCGCATCAAACACCTGAACTGTATCCACAAGGCTAGTAGGTCACGACAGCCATTTCTTGTACAAAGGGTCTAATGTGGTATTAGAGCTTGTTATGTCCAGTTATTGAGTAGTTTTCGAACCGAACTGGTCCATCTACGTGGATAGATCTCGTCTCAGTAGTCTAGTGATAATTCTCGGGCGTCCAAAGAGATGGATGCTTAGTTCGAGTTTCAGTTGGGACACTATCAGTCACCGAAATGAGGGTAAATCCAGTTGACTCGTCTCAAATAGAATAAAGCTTGCCGCCTGGATCACACTGCTAGCCACCAACCACCAGGTAAAGTACATCGTATTGGAACTTGAGACAATAGTTTAGCATGCATTGAAGGAGCCCATATTTTGAACGAAACGGATCATTTTGGTCTAAAAAGTAATCAGCAGCGGAAAGCAAGAAGCCGTAATGCTATTATCAAGTTGACGAGAAGCTATTGTAGGATGAACCAACAGCATAAATAATGAATGAACTTGATAATAAACTTTGATAAAACTTAGGTTGTAAGCAACTGGAAGAATCCTCCAAGTAGAAATAATAATAAATTACCTTCCATTATTCTAGTACCATTGTTTTTTCTTGCGTTAAACGTGAAGCACACAAGTACCATGAATATCTTAATAATAACATCTCTGAACAGACATAGACTGCCTTCAGTTATCTCATCAAATAAGACTGACCACAGCAGTAAACCTCCTCTCATAGTGATCGCACTACAAACTTGTTAGACGGAATTCAATCAAATTTTGGAACAAGAAAAAATGACACTAATTACCCTTTAGTGACCAGTTAAAATAAGACGATCCTCACGACTGTTTCCGATCCTTTAACATTATATACCGTGATGTTAGGTTACTTAGCCCAATGGTTACCCTGTACACTGGTCTACAGATTCCAGCCAGCGCATAGAGATTATGAATTTGGTGAATAACCCATTTACTTCATCCAGTTTTACAAGCAGTCTATCAGTAACATTTCTAACTGATACGAATTCTAACCACTGATGAAGCGGAAGTTCCCTCATAGTTGTCTTTAGTTCACCACATAGTACCTGTCAAAACATGTCTAACAAATGTATATTTACTGACACATTCTGAGTATTCCTCTTTGGCACATAATGAAACGATTGACAAGCTGAAATCAAAAATAAAACGTATCCCTAGTTTAACGAAACACTGATGTCATGCTAAATAATCAGACATATGAAGCAAAACTTAAGAACTACAGAGAGTGGACTTACGCTATCTTTCAAATGTGAGCTCAAGATCCTAGTTGACTTGTTCCCTTGACTGCACCCAATGCATACGAATGTGACTTGATACAACTTCCCTACTTACTTAGAATTCAGAGACCAGTTTTCGAAAAGCACCAAGAATGATGACAAAAAGTCAACATAGAGACTCTAATCCAGTTGATGCTTATTTGTTACTGACAGAGCGAATAGTTAGAATTAGTGAATAGCACAAATCAGATCGACGTTTATCTCCAGTTTCCACTTATCTAGTGATTGGCAGTAATTTGGATGTATATTGAAAAGGTCAACTCAAAAAGTTTTACACACTCCCTACTCCGCTCCATGGCGGTGACGCCAAAATGGGTTCACAGACGAATTCACAAGAGATAAACTGAACAAGCAGAACTCCAAAAAGGCTGTGTCTCTTGGTACCTCATGAAAAATAGCCTTCTACCGTGTGAAGAGCCGGGAAGTATCAGTCACCCTCACACATCTGTCATCACTCAGGCTCCTCCAGATACACTGTCCACCTCCTACATCCTTACCTTCTAATCTTCCTTAACGCTTTGCGACCGATAATCCTACATCATTTTTAACTTCTCCCAGATTCGCAGCTTTTGAATGTGATCTACGTTCAAGGAAAAGCACTTGCAATCGCCTGAAACCATACTCAGAACTACACATTTTAGTTCCCAATAGCCACACTGTCTGTCGAATCAGCCAAAACGCCTCGTTAATGAAAACTAGCATATCAAACAATGGATATGTGATGCGTTAGTGAGATACCCACACAGGATCGAGGTTCGGGTATTCACTTAACCTCAGCCCATTAATATGGTGAATCTGCAAAATCCATACTTCGAGTTCCTGAAAATGCGACGGATAGTTATTGCAGTCTTGCAGGTGTCTGTGTGGAATTAAATGATAAGGCAGGAAAAGCACTGCTCATCTGGATCCAAGTTCACAGCCACCTATGCGATGTTTGACTGAACAGCACAGTGAAGACCGAAAAGAATAGTGAAACAGAGTTTTTTTGTAGTCTCTACTAATGCACTCAGTAACTGCATTTCAGATGAAGCGAAGGATGAGTTCTACCGAAAACTGTTTAGCCTCTTACGAAAAGCCAAGGGCTCAGATGTTGTAGTTGTTACAGGTTACTTAAATGTACACGTAAGTAGGCTAAGTCAAGTGGAAAGGCATATTCAGTTGGTTGGTAATTAAAGAATCCCAGTCGAGCAAAGGGATAATGGTGAATATCTGCAACGACTGTCCCCATACAACCACATATTTCTGGGCAGCACGAACTTCAGATACATACGAGACATCATGTGATGTGATGGTCTCCGACCTCAACTCAGAGATGTACTGAAACAGATCATATTGCTATCAGTTCTCGCTAGAGAGGGTCGGTGGAAGACCGACGCTCCTCGAGCAACAAATGTCCGGACGTCAAGAGAGACTATGAGTTAGTTGGAGTACGTGTATATCTGAGCATATACGAGCGTAGGAAAACTTTTGCAACAAGACCATTGCGAGTGCAGCTCGACAGCGCGAACAATAAGCTTCCTAGAAGTGGGAAACTGGTTAGACATTTCTCGGAACAGAAGAACACAACTCATCCAGAAGAAGCCCGGTGACATATCTAGTCTGCTTCCAAAACAGCGATAAAGACAATAGCTGACTCTCAGAGAGTGGCTAGGAATAACCGATAGATCTCAGTGGCTTCTCAATTAATGGATGCATACAAACACATTCCTGCAGGCTCCCAGAGTAATGACAAACAGAAGTAACTCCGATACACAGCGATAGATAAATTACGCAATTACCAAAGACAGTGGTGGGTAGCGAAGGGTAAAGAGATGGAAAAGATAGTCGCGATAGATAATGGCAGATAATTATTTAGACCTATCACGGAAACTGAACCTCGCCTGGTTAACTAGTTTACTAGTTACTAGCCGGTCCTAAGCCCGGGTAAAGAGGGAAGGTTGGGCATAGGGCTAGCAACCCTACCCCGTAAAACAAATCTAACCGCTAAAGAAACTTCAAAGCACAAACAAAATATAAAAAATGAAAACAAACTTATTCCCCGCTGGAATCGGAGAGGCGAAATGACGCCAGTTGGTGAAAGCCTTCGGGAAGCCAATTGGCCGATGTGTCTTCTCTCGATGAAAGCGAAAGTAAACGTGGGGACATGGAATGTCCGTACGATGTTTGAACCCAGTAAGGCAGCCCAGATTGCAAAGGAGATGAGAAGGTATAACATCGAAGTGCTTGGGATTTGCGAAAGCAGATGGAATGGGAGTGGACTCTCCAAACTGTCAACTGGAGAATCAATAATCTACTCCGGTCACCCAGACGCCAACCACGAGCACACTGAGGGAGTGGCTATCATGATGTCCTCAAGAGCATCGAAGGCTCTCATGCAGTGGGAACCAATCTCCTCCAGGATCATGACAGCAAGATTCAACTCAAAAGGAAGAAAGGTCACAATCATACAATGTTATGCACCTACAAATAATGCAGAGCAAGAGAAAAAGGAGGATTTCTACAGACAACTTCAATCAACACTGGACAAGACGTCAGTTGGCGATATCAAAATTCTAATGGGCGACATGAATGCCAAACTGGGAGGGGACAACACGGGAAGAGAACTAACCATGGGTCGAGAGGCGCTAGGTGAAATGAATGAGAATGGAGAATTGTTTGCAGAATTCTGTGCATTCAACGATTTGGTGATTGGAGGCAGTGTGTTCAGGCACAAGGATATCCACAAAGCGACATGGATTTCACCAGATGGACACACTAAAAACCAAATCGACTTTATCTCAATCTCAAGAAAATGGAGACGCAGTCTACTTAACACAAGGTCAAGAAGAGGAGCAGATGTAGGTTCAGACCACTATCTAGTGCAAGGAACCTTCGAAATCAAGTTAAAAGCCTTCAAGGAAGCTGGTGATAGACCTCAATTCAAGTACAACACTCGGAAACTGAAGGATGAAACTACAAAGGAGATCTTCAAAGCAGCCATCAAGACAAAATGGGAGACGTCGAGGGACATCCCTGAAGAAACCTGTGTAGAAGAACACTGGAAGTCTTTGAAAGCTATGTGGAAAGAAACCTGCACAACAGTATTAGGAAGGAAGAAGAAAGAAGACAAGGAATGGATCTCGACGGATACCTGGAAGCTGATAGAGGAGAGGAGGATGGTGAAGCAGAAGATAAACCAGTGCAAGGATGCTCAACGACAAGAGGAACTGAGCACAATGTATAAAACACTGGACAAAGAAGTGAAGAAGAGTGCACGCAAAGACAAACGACACTTCTACGACACACTGGCAAGTGAAGCAGAACAGGCTGCAGGTAAGAGAGACCTGACGACATTGTATCAAATAACCAGGTTGCTATCAGGGAAGAGACCAACACAGATGAAACCAATAAAAGATGAAGAAGGAAATTTAATTACAAAAGAAGAGAAACAGAGGAAACGATGGGCCGACCACTTCAAGAAGCTCTTGAATCGACCACCACCTGCACTTCGTCCAGAAATACCACCTGCAGCCGCTGAATTACAAGTGAACATAAATCCCCCAACGAAAATGGAAGTCCTGAACGCCATAAAGCTACTGAAATGCGGGAAAGCAGCAGGACCAGATGGAATACCGCCAGAAGCACTGAGAACAGATGCAGAGACAACAGCGGACATGCTCACACCACTATTGCAGAAGGTGTGGAGGGAAGAGAAGGTACCTGACGATTGGAAGAAGGGTTACCTTGTCAAACTGCCGAAGAAGGGAGACCTCAGTGCTTGCAAGAACTGGCGCGGAATCACTCTCCTATCCACCCCAAGTAAAATATTAAGCCGCATCATCCTGGAGAGGCTTAAAGACGCACTGGATTCAAAACTGCGACCGGAACAGGCAGGCTTCAGGAAGTACAAATCATGTGCTGACCAAATTGCAACGCTTCGTATCATCATAGAACAGAGCGTAGAATGGCAATCAGCTCTATACCTCAACTTCATCGACTTTGAGAAGGCCTTTGACAGCGTCGACCGAGAAGTAATTTGGAAACTGCTTCAATACTACGGAGTACCGCAAACCTTTATCCGCCTCATTCAACAACTATATGAAGATGCCACATGCCAAGTAATCCACAATGGGAAGCTCAGTGATGCCTTTGAAGTGAAGACAGGAGTGAAACAAGGTTGCCTACTATCCCCCATGATATTCCTTATTGTGGTGGACTGGATCATGCAGCAAACAGTAGGCAGCGAGAAGAGGGGGATACACTGGACGACGGAAAAGAACCTAGAAGACTTGGATTTCGCCGATGACTTATGCCTAATGTCACATAAACTTGAAGATCTGCAGGCAAAAACTAACAAGTTGACAGAAGAGGCAGCTAAGACGGGACTTCAGGTGAATATAGAGAAGACAGAAGTGATGAAGATACCGCACCACCACCATCAACAACAACAACAAACTCCAATCACCGTCAACGGGAGAAACTTGAAGGAAGTAACCTCCTTCACTTATCTAGGAAGCACTGTTTCAACTACAGGCGGGACGGACGAGGACGTCAAAGTCAGAATCGGAAAAGCAAGACAGGCGTTCATTAGCCTGAAACCAGTGTGGAGATCTTCTGCACTCAGCATGCGGAACAAGATACGGATTTTCAACACCAACGTCAAGTCAGTGCTCTTGTATGGCTCAGAGACTTGGCGCGTCACGAAAGGCATTTCCAATAAACTACAGACATTCATCAACAACTGCTTACGCTCGCTGCTGAAGATCAGATGGCCAGAAAAAATAAGCAACAAGGAACTCTGGGAACGAACCAACCAAGAACCTATCACGCAACAAATATGCAGGAAGAAGTGGAGATGGATTGGCATGCACTGAGAAGGCCGACTGAGGACATCACGCGTCAGGCCCTCGAGTGGAATCCCCATGGGAAGCGACGAGTTGGACGTCCGAGGGTGACATGGAGGAGGTCGTGCGAGGAGGAAATGAGAGCTTCTGGGCTGTCGTGGAACCAGGTTCAAAAGATCTCAGAGAACAGAGGTCACTGGAGGCGTGCTACTGAAGCCCTATGTTCCACTAGGAACCCAAGGGACTAATAATAATAATAATAATAATAATAATAATAATAATAATAAATAATCACGGAAACTGAGGCAAAAGATCAGTCGCTAGTGAGACCATAGAGGAGGAGGATGGGTGCTCTATTCACTCCCAGCGGAGATGACTCGAACGATGGGCGGAACACTTTGAGAAACAGTTCAACTGATTTCCAGCTACTATTCATCTGCCTACTATTCACTTTAACCATGAATGAAACACTTAGATAGAACCCCAAAACTTACAGAAGTCGAGAAAGTTGTGGATAACCGAAAAAGAAGAAGAGTAGCAGAGCCAAACGGACTAGTCCCATAGGTATTTAAGGTAGGTGATAGCGGATTATTGTCCAAATTAACTGAACTGTTATTTGTTGCATAGGAGTTAGATACGATTTCCTCTGATTGCTCTAGATTACTGATCGTCCAAATCTTCAAGAAAGGTCAGAAGTTCTACTGTGATAAGCATAGGAGAATCAGCCTGACAAACATGGTGTATGCAATCCTAGGTTCTATAATCATTTTATATCAGAGTGAAGATCGAGAACAGAAAGCCCATGAAAAATAGGGAGGCTTCAGAGCTGACCATAGGTGCGTTGACCAAATTTTCCAATTCTACAGCACATGCACATTTTCCCACGCCTGATACGTGCTATATCTCTTGATTTAAAGGTGTTAGTCTATTCCATTGATAGAAAGGTCTTTTGGCAGCGTCGTTCACTGATAGGATTGCTGAATGAGCACATCGTTCTGCTGAATGGTCCGTATTCAAATTAACGTGCGCGTGTTAGCACCTTCAGTGAGTTATCGGTTGAGTTATTTAAGTTGAGTGGTGTCCACCATGGATATCCACGCTCTCGATTCTTATTCAATACCCAATTTTACCCGATCGATAGCTACTAACTTGAAGTGGCTGTCAAGTTGTATATCATAATACCGCAACAAGCTATGCTGGTGGAACGCTTATCCTGTCGAGGTCCTATCATGCGAGAAAGACTTGCTGGATAGTAGTTAGACAAAAACATTTACCATTGTAGTGTAAATTACTACACTATGATGGAGACTGAGGACGAAGTGGTGCAGCTGCTAGGTGGACTGGGTGTGACAGCAGTAAGATTTCTTCATTTGGATGACCAGCAGTCCCACACTGATGCTACCTTCCCTATGAGAAGGAGGGTGGCACAGAAAACGTCAGACTAGAGATAAGTGCACTCCTAATGCCTGCAAAGCGGGTTCACAGTCAGATTCGAAGGCAAAACACTAGACTCTCGAACTTGAGGAAAGGCCGAGTATGACCGACCTTAAACAGCTGTCGCTTCGGCTCTGCGGTCACACACCATTCGTTCTCTTTCAGAAAACTCAAGAAGAAGGATGGTGTAAAGTTTGAATTCTATGAGAAGCTTTCAATTTTGCTACAGAAAGCAAAACGCTCTGTTATGGTCCTGTCTGGTGACTTTAAAGCTTGTCTAAGGAAACTGAGCTAACCAGAGAGGTACCTTGATAGTATTTATGGAATTCAATGCCAGTAAACTGACAGCGGTGATCGTCTGTCGCAATTTTGTTCGGACAATCACTTGCCTCTGGCCAGAACTAATTTCATCAAGCGCTAGAAGAGACACCGTCTCGCATGGCGTTTGCCGACATCAAACTTATGATGGAGACAGATAGATCACATTGCTATCAGCCATCGTTGGAGAGGATCGGTGCAAGATTGCCGCTCTTTCCTGAACTCCTATCACACACTACTACAGGCTCTTGTATATCTACACCTTACTGGCCCCAGGAAACAAGCGATAGTAAACCCAGTCAATACTCGATTAGAAGATGAGAACATCAAGTCTGCAATTAGGGAAGAGATAGCTGAGCATTTATCTGAACATGACTGAAATGCTCATCCTGAGGAAATCTGGTGTGATATTAAGTCTACTGTAAAAACAGTGGTAAAGACAATTGGTAACACACGCCCGAAGGCTAACAAACGTCATTGGATTTTCGCAACCTCATCCAAAATGATTGATGAGAGAAGACTGATTTAAGCTATCTCTGATAACGATGAAGAGTGAAAACAACTTAAGCATGCACCGACCAAGAGTCTTTGCAATGATTGCAAGCAGTTCTGGGTAGTGTAAGCAAGAGAGATGGAGAGGCGACCAGTGTTGGGTAAAACCCGCAACTATTTAGGCCCATTAAGGATACCGGCAAGAAGAAGACAATGGTTAGTGAAACCATCACCGCAAGCGATAAAAACCTGATAACCTCCCAGAACAGACGGCTAGAACGCCATACGGAACTCTTTCAAGCCCAGTTCGATTAGTCCATAGCAACGCTTCAATTGCCCAACATCCACCAAGAACCTGAGTGGGAAGTAGATATTAGTCCTCCAACTCTCCTTGAAGTTCAGAAAGCTGTGTCGAACCTGAAACGATGCAAAGCAGCAGGACTTGACATTTTACTATCCCAAGATTTTAAGGATGGGGGTAGGAAATTTGTAACTAAATTGACGCAGGTACTAAGCAGTGTGCAGTACTAACAGGCAGCCCCATCACACTGGTCTATCATCCAAGTCTATAAGAAGGGAGATGTCTTCTTGTGAAAACAGTAGGGGAATTAGATTGACTAACATTGTGTCCAAGATACTATGCTTCATAGGTATCCGAGGTATAACTGGAGCTTGAGAACACCAAACTCGAGAAAACAAGGCAGGTTCCAGACCAGGGTGAGTCGATATCTTCACCTTCCAACAGACATAACTACCAGCGACGACACTTGCCATATTTCTTGACCTGGAGGTGGTATTTGACTCAGTGGACTATGAGGTGTTGTGGCAGTGTCTGACTAAAAACGGAGTACAAAACAAGTATATAACGCTTACCAAAGCTCTCTACTTGAACTGACACGACCATACATAGGTCTATGAAAAGTTATCTTCAGAATCGACGACAACAAGTGCTCTCTACCACTACTATTTAACTTCGTTATAGACATACTAGTGGACATAACCTCAGGTATGTCTGACTTCACAGGGATTAACCTATTCCCTGGAGATCATCTGATTAGCTTGCAGTATGCAGACTGTTGTCGTGTTAGGCGAAGACGCTAACAATATGCAGGGTCTTCTGAGCACCTTGAGTAGAAATCTCAGTATGTTTGAAAAGCGCTTTTTAATCTGTCATACGTAAGATGACACTTCAAAACTGGTCTGCAACGACTCCCAGTTTAAGAAGAGGTAATGAAGTGGTACAATGCGATGGCCATTTCACTTATTTGGGGAGTTGCACCAGCCTGAACGGGCTGATTACTCATGAAATTTCAACTAAGATACAGAAGCCCCATTTGACATTTGTCAACTTGCTTTACTTGTGGTGCCGACTGGCGAGATATCCAACCAGCTATCAAAGGTCAAGTATACTACACTATGGTTTGTTGTCTCCCGTTATATGGCTGTCAGAAATAAATGTAGAAGATATGAAGCGGTTACACGTTTTGATCAGTTGCCTTCGCAACATTTCTCCTGCAAGGCGGAATCATTATGCGAGTAATACTGAGGTTGGACGAAAGGTATTAAAGAAAACAAGCGAGTCGATCGATGAGGTTTTGAAAATTCAGCGACTAAGATTACTTGGACATACATAGGGCATGCCAAGGCACCACCTACTTTGAAATGCAATTCTATGAGAAGCTGGATTAGGTTAAAAGAAAGCTCAGAGTAGCCAGACTAAGACGTGATACTAGTTCATAAATTCTATGACTGCTGTTCTGAGCCGTATGGTGTGGTGTAGACTACCTGGTTAAGGTCCTTGAAATCATTGGAATTAATGCCTGCAGACTCTTGATGATACGACTGAAAATCGGTCACAACGTATTTACTCCTTGACGTTGAATATTTGCACTAGCCTTTACCTTCAAATTGCCCATTCTCTCAACACAACTTTGTAGATTGTGATTTCACTTTTTTCTATTCACTTGTTATTTGTACACTACAGTGAAGTATGACAACTTGATTCCATGAACTTGTGTGCAAGGATCTACGTTGATTTTGTCTGCAAGCTTCGGTAACTGAATCAATGCCGCCTAAACACCAGAGAGTAGTTTGACTCGTTCGTAGTAGACTTCAGAAATAATATACCCAAATATATTCGAATGTGAACTGGTTTCATATTCAGTCTATTGGTAAAGAAGAATAATAACTTAGCAAGCTTATCGGAGTTCAAGTATCGCGATTAACCATCAATGAGTAAAATCATCTGAAACATATAAAGTGGTAAAGTTTTCCCAATGACTCTGAACGGTGGCAGGATGGTGAAAGTGGAATAGATTGGCAATGGATCAATAGGAACATCAATATATACTCTTTAAAGTCCACTAAAGAAACTAATTCAAAACAGTTTTGCTTAATTTGGACAAACTGATAATTATGAGTCACTGCCAAAAAAGCAGGGTACGCGGTTGGGATGACAAGAGAATACCTTGAGTCTCAACTCAATTGGTATTTAGTCATGCTTCGATTGCTCACAATCCAGCAGCAGTCTGATTGTGACATTAATATCGACCCACTTAATTTGATTTTATACAAAATTAAGTTGCAGCTGGGAACAATTACTAGTAAATTGACTCAAATATCAACTGTTATGTGGAAATCCATCTGTCAAAGTCCCACAAGATCTGTATTCGACCAATGCTTATATAGAGCTTAAAAGCGGCAAACTTGAGAAAATCCTGAATATCTCACGATTGATCGTGAGATGAATTGTCTATTCAATTAATCAGTAAATTTCAACATAAGACTAGGGACTACTTCGTAACAGTCTAACTTGACACACCTTGTATCTGCACAAGTAACAAAGCAGTAAGATGAAGAAAGAAATAAAAATCGACCAAGACAGTGGAAAATAGTAAGAGAGAGGAAGGAGATAATGCTGAATTCAGCATTGCGATTAAGATGAAAGTTAGGTATATCTGTGCCACTTACACAGATCCTCGACAATATCACCAAGTCTGCAACAACTGTTTTCTCTTGTCACGTAGATCCTGACGGCTAGTCTGCACCTACCAATATAGCTTTAAATCAGCAGTCCAAGTCTTTATGCAATGTTGCTATCTCTTAGTCTGGCCACCCCGAGCGTTTCTCAGCCTGAGCATGCTTTAACCAACGTTCCGCGACGAGGTAGACAGTGACAGGCACGAGTATCACATGTCCCAGCCGTCTGAGCCGACCAAGGTTCACGGCCTTAACAACTGGTGGTCAAACAGCAGGAGCGTCCTCATATCTTCTATCTTCATTGACCGTCTTTCAGAGCCATAGAGTAGAAAGGAAAGAACTTCAGCACATGATATTCAACCCTCAATAGGTAATTGGATATCAGGGCAGTGCCATAGATGGTAAAATCTAATCGAAACTTTTGTTTGCGTGCAGATTTCGGCGGCTCGTACGACTTCCTAGTTGAGTGAAGCGGTCAACGCACTCAACCACTTTACTATTCATTGTTAGACGAGGCAACACTGATGACTAGACCTGGAGCAACATCTGCATTTAAGTAATAAGAAACGTATCTCAAATTGACACTAAGGGTGTCGACAAGACTCTGCGTCTTCACATAAAAGGACTACATAATCTGCCTGCTCTGTAGCCACCAAGAATTCTTCTGTTATTAGATCGACTCTGGGATATCAGATAACGAAAGGGATCTCCATAAGAATGTCAGTGAAATAACTGATCAATGATAGGAAGGGTGAGCGTCTGTGAAGGATACCACTAGATGTAAGCAGCTCACGTGACAAGTCACCATAGGCTCTAACAAGCCTACGGGTATTCGAGTACACCGTAATGCACTTCCACGCCTGCCTCCCTTCATTAAGTGAGCAATACTACCGTAAGACCTCTTCACCGAGGAAGTGATATACCGCCATCAGGTCGAAAATGGCAGCAAGCATCGGACATCGATAACTGTCCTTGTACTCCAAAACGCGACATATGAGAATATCTAGACAATAAACCCGCGACTAGGTCTGAAATCTGTTCAGTTTTCTCATGTAACCTGTTCTCCAGCTCCACTCAGACACCCGATGATCATAGGAACCAGCACTTAGTGCTGCACCGACACTTTCATGACCGCGAGAACTAGTCATTGAATTACTACAACAGTGACTGCTTTCCATTTTACCACCATCCAACAGACCCTTCTGGCATGATAGGTCTTCGATAGGACAAGCGTTCTCTCAGCATAATTCGTCGGGTCATTTCGACATATAAGTTTGACCACTACGTCAAGTTAGCAGCTATCCATCTGGGTGTATGTTCGCAGTAGCCTTATCGCCTGATATGACGAATTTAAAGGTAGACATATTTCTGACTCAATACTATATGCTATGATGGATTTACGGCATTCGACGTTCAACCCACACATCTAGTATCGTTAACTCTCATAAATCAAATGTGGCCTATTGCCTCCTGCACGAAGTCGCCAAGTGGACTGCGTAATTGTTACTCCATTACTCCACTGGATGTGTTTACACTTGCATAGCACAACACAGTACATACAGTATTGTGTTGTACGCTTGACCGCTGGATGAGAGAAGTTGGTGTATTCTCATCATCAGAAATGGTCAGTATTTTGATCATTGACTGTACGTTTCTTTGTTCGTACTGATGAGTAACAACACATCCAACCAAATGTATACAGATAAAATCGAAAGGACAGACATCTCTATTTATCTAAACAATAGTACATAGTGTATATAAATTACGCAATAAGATTAATTATATATATATATATATATATATATATATATACACGCACAATATACAAACAGAATACATACTATTTGACCGGCATAATTTCATACAAAGACAGTAAGGAATGGCAATCACATAAATAATTTTTGTTCTGTTTTATACAAACAGTAAAGAATTGGAAATAAAACTGTTTCATTCGTGTGACTGAGTAAGAAGAAATCACATAGATCACATCAGAAATAAACAATATGTGTATATATGTGTGTACTTCAAAATATCAACAGCTTAGGTTGTTAACTCCGACTTTCTTGTCTTTGCTGAGGTTCGCTTAGATGTGGAAGCAGGAGAACTTGAGGTATTACTGCCAGTAGCAGAGGTAGTGATGGAGTGATAACTTGAACCCTCTGAAATGGCTGTAGAAGTACTAATACTATTATTCTGACGACTTTTTTCCCAAGTTTTCGTCTGTTAGTTGGTGTTTTCTTATTTCCTCCGCCTGCAACACCGCCACCACTACCTCCACCACCACCGAACAAAGATAATGACGAGAGAAACTAAACGGAAAAACCAGTATATTAAAACAATCATAGACACACTTCAAATAATACTGTAATTTGTTTCAAATAAAATCATTTAGAGAAAAAATGGTATAAAGTAATTGGAATATTCGTTAACGATGAACATCATAAAGATTGCAGTAGGTACAGAAGACTTTATTCAAAAACCGAAAACTTGGTGTAAAGTGTAAGATGTCACCTTTCAATCAATGAGTCACAGATTCAGACAACGCTCCACTCATCAAGGTTTGGGAAGTCAGGTAGTATCACTGTCCATCACACAATGGGCGTGGCTCATTGCCTACTGCGCAAATGTGCACAAGGTTGTTGATTACATGTCTACTCAACTTGAAAGTTTATAACACTCGACAAGTTTCCAGTAGCTCATGAGATGAAAATATGTTTTTGACAATGGAGATAAATCATTTGTCTTTTAATGTTGTATACCCTGTAAATGACAGAATTCATGAGATGATATGCAGCTGATATTTGAACACAAGACACCATTCAGGTCATGTATTTATTTAGTAGTATAGTAACTTTTATACATTGATTACATCATCAATTCCAGTGGTTCATTTATATGATTGAAAATCAAAAGGTAAGATCTGACAGTATAAACTTACAACTTTGAAACTATTTTCGGAATTTTTCAAGAGTTTGAAATCACCACTATGGATACTGACGGTCGCAGATGTACTCACTCGTCGATGTCTTCTAAAGCCTGAATATTTATGCTAAGCTTTACCTTCAAACTGCCTATTTTCTCTCACACAACATTGTCTACTTTGATTTCAGAACTTTTCTATGCACCTAATCTTGGTATACTATTGTGAAGTGTGAAACTTGAACCGATGCACTTGTGTGCGAAGTTCTACGTCGATTTTCTCTGTCTGGATACTAACGGTCTTCACGGCTTTGTGACAAGCAACAAAGTCTCTCCAAGATTTAAGGAGATGATGATGAATTTATCGGTCAGATAGTCAATATTAACATGAGATCTTACAACATTTCACAACGGTCCAAGTTTACCATTTCTCATAACAGTACATGAAGATACAAAACAAGACGGAAAATAGAAAACATGTGATCAAAAGTCGTAGAAATTCAAGCGGAGAGAAAACGTGGTGGCATTTCTAATAACTAAATGTGATATGGTGGTTAGGATGGTGACAAGGAGTCGGAATGCATCTGTGACACTGCGGTCGACTCTAGACGATATCACCTAGATTTTCCAACCATCGACTTCCGTTATCATGTGTGTACGCCTGCATGAATGAAATTCCTATACTGCTCGACAGTAGTCATATGTTAAATGAAATGAAACTGACCGCAGTAAAAAAGATCAATATTCACAAAATGACAGAATAATATAAAAGTGTTTCAAAAAAAATAGAATGATACTGCTCTACTTTGCAAACCCTATTGTTCTGATTATGTTCAAATGCAATCAAAGAAATGATGGACAGTCGCTATCAGTGGAGTCCAGGACGTACATTCCATCCTACATAGGACTCGTCAGTGAGTGGTTCTATTCGCAATAAGACTGGGACTCAGGGGCGGGCGTTTTAAACGTCAGAGTGTTAAATACTAGGCCACCGAGTCATACTAAGAGAGAAAGCACCAAGACGAAAGGTATAGAAATAAAGAAAGCAGTCAAAAGTAGTAGAAAGTCGTCATAACACAACGAGGAGTACGAAGATACTGAATTCAATATGACACTCAAGATGAGCATAACGTGTGGAAACATCTGAGCGACTGACATCGATTCTGAACCATTCTATCACTTACAGTATCCAATCTCTGGTTTCTATTGTCACGCACACCAAAATCACACGGTTTACATTCCCTGACTCGGTTCAGGCCAATAGTCAAGGAATTCACGTACTGACGCCATGTCTTAGGCCGGCCGCCCCTAACCTTCTTCCATCCCCAACTTACTTCAGTTTACATCGTGTGACGGGGTAGACGGGGACTAGGTATGCGAAACACATGTCCCAGTCACCTCGGTGATCAGGGTTCGAACCGAATCAAAATGTAGTAAGCAACCTTGTACACATTTGTGCGATCGGCAATGACCCACAACCATTGTATGAAGGCTTAAAATACCAAGATATATGGAAAATGGTACGAAAGAAACGCTATTTGAACACCTGAAGCCTTCTAGTATCCCCTACCTTCCATGGCCGAGTATCACACATATAGAGGAACAGAGAAAACTGCAGTTCAGTTCACTCGACTTTCAATAGACAATCCGGTATCATCACAGCGGTGCCTTAAGTGGCGCAGAATGGTGAAAGCTAATCAAGACTATTCTATCCGTGGAAAGATTTCACCGGCCACTGACGCGCCACGGCTCATCCGACTCCCCAGTTGAGTGATCAAGGTGCTCAACTACTTCACTGCTTATTATTAGACAGAACACCAACGAAGATCAGTCCTAGCGCAACAACTTGCGTTTTATTGACACGAAATCATCCTAAACATCCTCAAATTGACACTAATTGTGTCCGGAAGACTGCATTGTCAGCCTCTTTACCTGCGTATAGTAGATTTACCAAAGATTCTCCTGTGATAAGACCAATCCATATGAATCCAAACGACGAGAAGTCTATGACAGAATTGAATGAGAATGAAGGGAGCGGATATCTTTGAAAAACATTGCTCGAGGTACATAACTCATCAAAACCTCCAACACGCATATGGGGGTTCGGGTGCCGAGTCTTCACAAGAGTGACGTACTCACTCGGCAATACTTTCAGTAAGAAATGCTGCCATAAGACCTTTCGATCGATAGAGACGCATACCGCCTGCAAGTCAAGTAATACAATCAGTGTCGGGTGTACGTGTGTGTTTCAGAAACCAGTGCAGGGTGGATATCTGGTCGATACACCCACGACTACGTCTGAAATCTGTTCAGTTTTCTCGTGCAACTTGTTCTCCACTCAGACACCCGATGATCATAGGAACTAGAATCTGAGATACTATGTTCATTAGACTGATTCTCCTATGGTTACCACAAGACTCATCTCTTTTCATGAAGACTGGGACAACCCATGACAGAGAACAGTCAGAGGGGATCATATGAACCCCATGCACTAGGTAAAACTACAGTTAATCCGACCACTAAACCTTAACCACTGTCCCTAAATACTTACGGTTCTAGGCGATCTGGCATCGCTGTCCTTTCCCGTTTCCCCATAACTACAACTTTCTCGACTTCTATAAGTACTGGGAGTGTTATTTCAATGTTCAATTTAGCTTCCGATTGCTAGCGCATAGTAAGCCAGTTAAACTGCCCGTTAAAGACTTCTGCCCATCGTTCTGGTCGGTCCTGCTGCAAGTGAATCACAGACTTATCCTTCTCTATTATCGTCTCACTAACCACTGACATTTTCGTCCCCGTTCCCTTAATTAGTCTCAACAAGTGTCTACTACTAAGTATCGCCCTGTATTTTCCATCTCTTTAATCTTCGCTAACCACCACTGTTCACGGTCATTAACTAGACTTCTTTTCAGTTCACCTTTTAGTCGCTTCCGCTCATCATTGCGCTTACAGCCTCTGGGAATCTCTTCACGACCATCCATTCATTTAGAAGATCCCGACATCCACTGCTTCTTTCCAACGTCCTTCCGTCAGTCATCTACCATCTCCAACTATGTTTTGACAAAAGACTGCAGATGTCATCAGGCTTCTTCTGTCCCCACAATTATCTAACTGGTTTCTCACTGATGATAACAACCGTATTGTTCTCATTGTCGAGCTGCACTAGTAATGGTCATGTGGCTAGAGCTTTTCTACAACCATTGAGGCACAGACATACATGTGTTCAAACCAAGCTGTAGTCGCTATCCAAGCACGTGCTCCACAAACAACAGTAGTCTTCCAACAGCCATCTCCGGAGACGACTGATAGCAATATGGTCTATCTGCGTCCACCAATGAGTTAGGTGGTTCGACGTCACGTCAATCAATGTCGCTCTTTATGTCTAAAGTTTGTGGTGACAAAAAATAAGTGGTTATCTTACCGCAGTTGTAGCAGGCCACAGCCGTTATCTCTTCATTCGGCTGGCATTCCGAAAGTACGACTCAACTATATGCCTTTCTGACTGACTTGGCTCACCCACTTGTACATTGAAATCATCTGCAACAACAGCCACCTCTTAACAGTTGGCCTTCAGTAGGAGGCTAGACAGTTTTCAGTAGAACTCATCCTTCGCTTCATCCGAACTGCAGTCAGTGAGTATGTCGGCAGAGCATACAAAGAGAACGGCCAGTTTCACTATTCTTCTAGGTCGTCAATGTGAAATTCGTTGAGAGAGCGCACACGCGATTGTGAACTTGGATCCAGTTGAGAAGTGTGCTGTCTGTCTTAGCACTTAATGTTGCACCGACACTTTCACGACCGCAAAAACCCGGCTACGAATCTCCAGAAACTCGAAGGATGACGTTTTCAGATTACCCGTATTGGTTGGGTGAGGTTAAGTAAATTACCACACTTAGGTATTGTATGTGTGTCTCACAAACACAACACACTTATGGCCAAGCATGTTAGAGTTTTGATCAGTGAAGCTTGTTGGTAGACTACAAGGAGGGTGCAGAAATCGAAAGCCCTAATTTGAAGTTTGGAAGACGGCTTAAGGAGACCAACAGCGCCTTTGTGTGAACTCGTATTGTTGTCGGGAGCCGTAGAGCTGGGAAAAGTTAAAGATGGTATTGGATAACTAACTGGAAGACGTTAAAGAAGGTTAGGATGTGGAAGGCAGACAGTGATCTGAGGGGATCTAAGTGCTGACAGAGTTAAGAGGGCGAGTGACACTTCCCGGCCCCCACATTGTGGAAGACTAGTTCTTCTTGATGTATCTGAGAAAGAAGGGTTGGTGCGTGACCGCAGAGCGCAAGGGTCAGCTGCTGGAGGCCGGTCACACACGGCCCTTTTAGAAGTCAGACACCCTGATTTTTGCATATGCGACTAGGAATACAGGTCACATCACTGCAGACAAAGAGATCAACGTAGATATAAGCTCTTACAAAATTGAAGCAGTTCAAGTTAACACATTTCACAGGCCCACCCAGAGATAAACAGAATGACGTTGAAATAAACAAAGAGGAAGATAGAACAAATTGCAAGAAGGAAAAATACTGGATTGTTAATTGAGTATATTTTCTAATCAAATAGTAGTTAGTAGATAATCGTAGATCTTCCAAGTTAAAGTAAAATATTTATTGTGAACAGCGTTACGAAGCACAATTATCCCACAAAAACTGTATCACTAAGGAACCCTTCTAGACATTATGTTCATCATAGTGTAGTGGGCATTGGTGATAAGAATGGATGTAAGTAGTATGTGTTGAGAGGGTGGCAGAAATCATAGATTACCAGCAATGGGTAAGGATTCTGCCAAGAGAAACTCAAGAGACAACGCAGGCGTATGAAGAGTAAATCAAGAGAGAAGCAGCAGAGGAAATGAAGCACATTTTGCAAATGACGGTTTTAGGTCAAGGCGTACCCCATTTAACGACTACTCTTCCATTACATCACCAATTGCTCCATTACCCACCCCACGTGCATACACATACATAGGATCAATATAATGAAACGAATGCAGCATCCTTCATGGACTGACACCGGTTAAAGAACCACTTCAAATCAAGGAGCACTGGACAGCAATTTCGTCTAACTATGGGATTCCTCGGCAGTGGGCACGCACAGACTCGCCAGGGGATGAACCCAAGACCTTCAGGTCTCAAGGCGAGGAAGATACCATGCAGCCACACAGATTGGAATCCAATGACCAACATTTTCCTATTTCTGCCAAGTTGTGACACAGTGAAGATCGCTCAATGTCATCGGCGAGTATTTGTCCTCCCACCCGACCTAGTTTACTTCACAGGTCATATGAAGCGATAGAGACGTATTCTCCTTGTCTTAGCCCATGTCAATAAAGTGCAATATTCATTTGCGAAAAAACAAATATCAAGGCATGAGAGTCGATTGTACCTTTTTACACAAAAAGATTGGACACTTTTTGATCTACTCAACTGTATTTGCTGCTTAAAATATGCGGATTTTAGAAAAGAAACAATGAGTGTACAGTGAGAGTTTGAGTCCAAAAAAACTAACTTGTATGCATGTACATCTTAAATAAAACCGCACTATACTCTTTTCCTTAGCAGTCACGTGCTCTACACCCAAAGGGTGTGAGGTGCCAATGACACTACTCGACTGTCCAAACGTCGATGAGTGGAGAGGTTCGAAACTGTGACCCACAGGTTATAATTCAACTGCTTATACCAATAAGTTACAGCTCTAAAACAGAATATAAGATAATGTCACACACCTTCAACTGTTAACCATCACTAGGAAATCAACATAACCATATGAAAAATATACATATTAAATCTTTATAGAAAGATCCTTACTTCACTCATATCGGGCATTTGTTGTTGCGGATTTAATATATTCATTTGCTGCATTTCTTTTTGTAATTCAGGGTCACTTGTATTCACCAACTTTGTGAGTACCACAACCAATATCAATGGGACTAGAACATAGAGAACATTTGGATTGAATAACAAATCTAAAGTGCGCAGTTGTTCACGAGCCTTTAAGGTGTAGGCAACAAAAAGAAAGGGAAAAACAAAAATAGTAGTAATAAGTTGCAAATTACGAAGATTGTATTCATAAGAACTGATGTGAAAAAAGTATGTCCCAATCAAATAAGCATCCAAAATATTCTAGTCTTCAGCCACCAATTCCAGTTTTATCCAGACCCCAGTCAACAGGTCTACACTTCCTACGTACGATTTAAACCAATAAACATGGACTCCGTGAACTGATGCCGTGTTTCAATCTAGCAGCCTTTAACATCCTTCCAGTTTAAACCTACTTCAGCTAATACTGTGTGAAAGAGTAAAAGATGACTAGACATGCACAACACACCCCAGAAATTCTATCCATCAACTGATTGATCTCTTCTTCCCAAAACTCAACATCTGACTTCTGCACTATGGCACAAAAATTATGCTATGAAGGTAATGGTGGTCGGACACCTGAAGCCTTTTCATGTCTTCTACTACCTTTAATGGTCATATTTCACAACCACATAGCAGAACAGAACGACAGTGCAGTTGACACAATACTTGTTAAGCAATTAGATATAGTGCTGGTGACACAAACCGCGTAAGTTGGCAAACGCTAAGCTGACGTTTTGTGTCCATGAGTCACTGACCCACCAAAGCTGATACAACTTCCCAAATGAAGTGGTAAACACAATCAACCATTCCGCTCCCTAGTTTAGACAGGGCACCAAAGAAGACCAATCCTGGAGCTACAATTTCCATTTCGGTGGCGCATTCCAAACAATCTTAAATTGCCACACAGTGTGGTCAAAAAACTCTGCATCTTGTCAATGTCTTCATCTAACACAACTATGTTATCTGCCTACTCTAGATCTACAAAAAATTCTCTTGTGACGACGAGAGATAGACCTCCCTAACTACGTCTGTGATATAGTTGAATAAGAATGGAAACAATGGAAATCCTTAACGGACACTACTCGACGTATACAACTCACCTGATAACTCACCACAGAATTTCATTAACATCTTGAAATCTGCTGGTAACCAAAACTAACATTCAGGTTACACAACATCACCTGATTTCAAAGATATGCACGTTAGTATTGCTTTGTTACCCTTAGAAATATTCAACGTTAAGTTTGCGGACAACACACTTTCCCTGCATTTAATTAGCTAACAAACAGTATTTTAAAGTTAGAGGTACACTTTAAGCCCTAAAAGTACTTCTTAAAGATTAACAGGAGGCTGTATATCAAACTCATTCTTCGTAGTGAGGTGTTGAAAATAGTTCAAAAACTTATATCTAGGTAACTGTATAAATACTGGCACAACAGATGAAACTTCCTACTGTACAGCGTTGAAAAAAAGAAATGCACATGACAGCCATGCATACATTTATACAATAGGAAATGAGTTATACCTATGTGTGACAGTTAACGATACCAACTACCTGTCAAAAACTCCGCAAGTGTAGCCGGATTCGAAGCCATGACCTAGTGGTTGAAATCTGAGTGCCTGAAACAATGCGTCAAAGCTCCTCTTATACAACATACGCTAATCTGGATTACTTTCAACACCTTCAGAAAGTCAGTTTGACCTTTGAAAAGTTGAATGTAAAACGTTTCAGTGCACGCAGTTTTACACGATATATGTAAATCCTTATCCTTCGGGAATGAGAGGATTTTCTACAGCTTTGTACATTCTATCTTCAATGCATTTTTATGCTCGATGAAAATACCTCATAAATAACGATAGATTAGAGGTGGCATTGTTGGAAATGTGAATTTTAGCAGTTACTAAACTAAGCTCACTCTATCACAAAATCACAAAAAAATGAATGGACAAATCAACCTAGAACGTGGCACAAAAGTGTAATCGGTTCAAATTGTTGCACTTTGTAGCAGTATATAAAAAGAAGTGGACAGTAAAAGAATGACATAAAAGTAGACAAGTGTAAAAGAAAAGAAGGAATAAACACATGAACGTCAATGGAAATATTCAATACTGAAGATAGCAAAGAGTGCATACATCTTTACCGTTGTGACCGACGATAAAATTAACCACTGAAGTGCAAAACATCGAAAAATTCCCTACCTTAACATAGTATTTATCGTAGCAATTTTCAGAGTAGGGTTTTCTGGTTTCCTATACTTCGCAATAACTTGAAGGACAAGATCTCATAGCTGGTTACCTTTATTTGTTTGTACTAGTTTACCTGCTCCTGTGGGACTGGATATATCGGTTGCTTGATACAATTCCTGTTCAAAAAGGGTTCAAGAACACTATCCTGAGTGACTAAAAGGATGTATATTATCGAATCTGTAAGAAACACGATAGTGGAACACTTGCGGACACCGGTTATTCAACCTCAACAGCACCCTCCTCTTTAAAGTTTACTTATGAAGTGAATAGAAACCTGCCAAATTCCGTATGTTTTCGTCTCCTTTGTGTAGCTGAAGCTTTACACACATAAAAAGCTTGTTCAACGTTTCCTTCTTTCATGGTCTTAAGCTCTAGAGTTTCAAAACATTCCTCCTTTTTACTCTCACTCTTTGAATTTCTTTCACATTATCAACTATTCCTTGTTGTCATGCTGACCGTGGTAACAATGCATTCATTAAATATTTTGTCGTGCTACGCAACTCGCTATTGAAACTTAATCATTTTCACGAAATCCCACACTACTCCATCAGAACAGTTTAGAGAATCACGCACAGAGAAATGCTGATAGCTCACGCTTCATATTAAAGTTGGTGCCGATGATGTTGTTTAGAAAGCTTCACGATCAAACCATTGAGCTCAGACAACGCAACAGTGTAACAATCATCCATTTGAGCTATAAGCATTCTCAATATTCATTTTGGTGGTTATCTCAGCGTTACAAGATACCAATGACAGGGATTTTACTGCTAACTATTGAAAATGACAGTTGTTGAAATGCGATGGTGCAGATTTTTGAGAAGTCAATCAAACTACCAGATGTATAATTCTGTTGGTCACCAGAATGTGTTGAAACAATGTCATTCAGGAACTACATGTTGATTTTTCAACGAATCATCAATATTAAATCAGGACATTATAAAAATTAACAGCAAAACGAAAATCTGGGAGGTGACAGGATTCGAATAAGAGCTCTGCCAATTGAGCTACGAGATCTGAATTTTACCTTCAATCATCACCCAGTATCAATAAGTCTGCCAAACCACAGCTATCTCAGATAGTCTAATTGATAATTAATGTGATGCTCCCCTCTTTCTAGTTCAAGTAGATTTGGATTGGGATGACCAGTCCTGGCTGGGTAGCCAGTGTGAACACGATCAAGAGATAATAATGCACCACAAATTTACATGGCAGTAGGCAATAAACCAGGTCTTGTAGCTCAGTTGATAGAGCACCGGACAGGCGACTCACAGGTCACTAGTTCGAAACCTGCAGCGGCCCAGATTTTCGTTTCACCTCCAATCATCAACTAGTAACAATAATAGCAACATTATAATTGCTAGTTTTCAGAATTAAACGATTGTTAAACATATAAAAAAAAAAGTAAAATATTTGTTGAATTACAAACCTTAAAGTAAACTGCTTTTCCAGCACTGGAAAGATGTAATGGATAAGGGATTTCTTTCACAGCATTCGGTTGTGGAGCAATAAGTTGACGTGCTCGAATTCGGCCTTTAGAGCTTATGTCAACACGAACACCCTGAAGAGAAGAAGTATGATGTGCAGCAGCTTAGTAAATTCAAGCAAAGTTCTGAAGCCAATCAAACGTCTGCATTGAACCAGTTTGTCAAATGGATACTGTTTTTGATCTTGACTTTACCCTCATGATCTTACATTATGAATCATGACGACATATTATTTACAGTCAAATTAGACAGTGTTAAATAACTCATCTGCTCATCAGAAAAAAGTTGTAGTAATTTCACTCATGTTAGCATCGATTTACACACAGCAAACTGTAAGGCCGCTTTAGAGTGACCAACAGGGTTTCATAATACCAACATACATCATGTGATATATCAACGGATATGATGCAACATACATTATGAAGATTTATACTAACCATACAGATCTGTCTGGAGTTAGTTACATGGAAGTACCAGCAATTATGAACCCACACTTCATGAAAGTGTTCAGATTTAATGAATTCATATATTTCAGTAGCACTCGTCAGCTGGATACTCTACATACTTGATTATATATACCGTCAAACAACAGGAAAGAATATATACACATAAATATATAACGTAGACTGAGACAGATTTAGGTGTGACAACATAGAAGTGAACAGTTTTTTAACGGGTCAAATGGTAATACAAAGGGTAGAAATGGATATTCGAAATTGAATGGGTTAGGGATAGGTTAATTGAGTTTGGATAATAGTGGATTTCAGGTAGGAAAATAATCATGTTAACAATAACAGTGTTGACACAAGGGTGAGAACTGAATCGATCGAGCGTCGATCACGTCATTGAAGACAAGATAGTTAACAGTATTTATGCAGACATAATAAGAAATCCAGGTTTATATTGAGATGAATAATAATAACAATGGTAATAGGAATAAGGTTAATTAGGCAAAACAAATCAGGGAAGGAAAACAAAATATCACATGGGTGATAATTAAGAGCGAAGAGCAAAAAAGATTAAATATGATCAAACAATTAAGATGATTTAGTTGGCTGCCAGGACGCGGGTTTCAGGCAATATTGAGGAATCCTCCCATAGGAGCGCATATACGAATAGAGGCCGAACAATCCGATCCAATGAAACAACGAAGAATTACAAGTATGTCAATAAATAGTAATGTTTAGACAATGTTGTAATTCCTACCATGACAAATTCAAGCTGAATACCATTTCCTTCTGAATACAGAGGTTTGGTTTGACAACTAGAATCGTGCAAGCTTCTGCATATCCAAGCAACTTCTTATTTTACTGTCTACTAATAACCGTAAAGGACTTACAAGTATCAATAACATGTCCATAGTCCATTAGGTGTTTCGTTAACGAGCTCCTCGGGTCTTCGTCTCGGCATGCTTCAACCATTCGGGTAGACAGACGCCTCTCCATACGACCAATGTATTTGCTTCCGGAGGTACATTCGAATTAATACATGAATTCAGATGTGTCGAGGATCGGAGCCCTATCTTTCCAGGATTGCTGAAGTACCATTTTGGTGGTGCTGAGGAAAACGAGTTTAGCAGCGTAGTAAGTACTTCTGACAGACTTCTCTAGTCTTCGCCTAACTACTTCTAGCACGTCGTCACCTTTGAATGCCAAGTGATATAGACTGGTTTCTTCTAGACTGCTGGGGACGTTGTTCTGCTACCTACCCATTTTGTGTGCTCGTTGATAAAACTTTCTGGGTACCCATTCTTCACTAACACGTTTTTCAAAGTCACTATTTCGTAGTCTAATGTGCTGTCAGAACAAATTGAGTGACATGAATTGAAGCTTTTTAGTAGTGCTTCTGCCTCCGCTTCGCTATTACGTATAAAATGAATATGTCATCCATGTAGTGCTGGTACAGTTTTTGTCTGACGAATGAAACTCTTTAAGCTACTATTTTCCAGACTTGATAAAAACAGAGCAGCAAAAGGGGGACCCAGAGGGCTTCCCATTGCGACTCCATCAGTCAGGTGAAATAACTGTCCGTTGGACGGAAACTGGATGTTCTTGGTGCATAGATTTAGAAGCTTACTCACTACAACTACATAATCAAGTAATTGTATTTAAATATACATTTAAACTAATGGCAAAACTGTGAGAAGAGAAACCAATTTGATACCTAATGAAGATATATTATCATCCAGTGTCATCTACTTGGCTTTGAGGACCGGATTCAAATACTACTCCACCTTCTTTTATCTGTGCAGCTGAGTACTATTATAATCCCCTATACACAAAGTGTGACTATATAACTTACTGCATAAACACCTGTAACAGGGTTGAGTTGCATTAGGATAAGGAGATTCGATCCTCTAGGAAACGGGAAGATATGGGACACATAAGTTTTTCGCTATAAATGCCAATGATTGTACTCCGACTGCACCAAATGCATACCAGTTCAGATCAGTCAATAATGCAAACGGTAGGGAATAAAAAATCTACCAGATGAAGTTATACAGGAGTTAAGTGCTCATTGGTTGGGTTATAATATTCATAGACACAAGCCAATAAAGTGTTTTGAACTATTCCTTCCCACCGATGTAAGACAGTTAAGTCAATAAGAAACATGATTGAATTTAGTGAAGTTAAACAGTCAATTTGTTCTAAGATGTTTTATTTCCAAAATGCCTTATAACCTGACCTTATGATAGGCAAGATTTATATGACAGTCGCCAAGCCATATATACTTTTGCACTTATTTTGTGATTACCTACCAAACTAATCGACTGTCGTACAGCAGCTGCTGTTGTCCAGAATAATGGAGATGGAGAAGAATTTGAATCGAAGACTCATTACTTGGAAGTCAAGTGATCGCTCGGGCTGAAGCAGGTGGAGCGGGAGTGGAACTAAGGACTGCTGGCTTGGAAGTCGTGTTCCTAAGCCAATGAGCAATATCTCATATATGTAATGCCCTTAAATGATGGATAATCACCTTTCCGTAAACACAAGTATGAGATAAGATCGCTTTACAACAAGCTACATTGATCATGGTTACTCTGAAAAAACAAGCAAATTCATAATCTAAAAGTTAAACAGATGTGCAACTAATAGGATTAAAAGAGGTCTACATCTAGTCTGATAAACCAAAACCTATACTTTTTATATACGAATGTACAAGTGACATCCAGACAGTTGTGTTAGGATACAGGTTAAATACTAAACATATTCCAGTCATTCATTTCTAATCAAACCAAATATATACATATTGATCAAATACAAAACATTCACCTGGAAATAATAAACTGGATTGATGGCTTCAATAATATACGAACCAGAGGGGACATTAGTCACTGCAAAACTACCGTCTGCCTTTACAAAACCAACAAACTGGTCACCAGCCACATTAATTCTTGTATTGATATGCCAGTCTGGGGGGCTTCAGGTGGTACAACAACAGTACCTTCAATAACGTAGCCATACGATGCGCCAAAATGTAAAACTCCGAGCAACACGCAAAAAATGATTTGTCGCATGAAGAATAAGGTATGCAGCAGAATTTTACTACAAAAACTACAAATGAGATTAAGAAATTTTGTATAACCCTTCGTAGAAAAATCTCAGTTGTGACGCGACTGGAAAATAAAAGATGTATCAGAGGACTAAACTGAATGAAAATCAGAAACAGCATACTATATGCGATCTAAGCCATCTTTACATGCAGAGGTTGTCATTCAGACAGTATCACAGAGCTCCACATAACAAGTGTGGCTCATTATTTAGCAGACGACTGTTGGCAGTTGTTCAGTTTAATTTGCATTATATAAGAGCACAAAAAATACCAAATGTCATTCAGCATCAGCACGGCATCAACACGTGACGGTCTACGTTACCACATCATATATTAGCACATCAAGGTAGAAAGCAACAAGGTGAAAGATAAAGAAATAAAGCAGAAAATATTCATTATTGGTAGAAAGCTGTGAAACGACAACGACCAACAATGAAGCAACAATTAAATTTGGTATGATGAATAGGATGTGCATAACGCGTGGATCTATCTGAGTGACTGACATCGATTCTGAAACATTCCATCAGCTACAGTCTCCAATCACTAGTTTCTCCATTTACGCCGACCAAAACCACGCAGTCTACATTCCCCTACTCAGTTCAAACCAACAGTCAACGATTTCGTGTATTGATGCCATGTTTTAGTCGAGCCACTCAATCTTTTTTCCCGTGGACCTACTTAATTTAATATTGTGCGACGGAGCAGATGGCGACTAGACTTGCATAATCGAACCTTTTGTATCCGTGGAGATTTTGTCGGTCAATAACCCAACAAAACCGATCTGACTTCTTAAGAAAGTGAAGTGGTCAACGCGCCTAACCAATTTACTCCCTACTGTTAAACAAGGCACCTTGGAGTAACAATTTGCATTTCGGCAGAACTGCGGAGAAACTACCTTTAATGAACAACTTGAGAAGTTAGAGCTCATTCAGGCTGATCTGCAGTATTTCGTCAGCCAGATCAGAGTGACCTAAACACAAAACAAAATGCCCGTCCAGTGTTTGGATCACTCTGATCTGGCTGGGGAAATACTACAACACAGCCTGCGTGATTTCTAACTACTCAAGTTGTCCAGTTGTACGTATGAGATAGAAGCAGCAGCTGCATCTGGTGATTGTTAGTTCTTCCGGCTACACAGTTACATACTGTCAGTACTTTTACCTCAAGCAGAAAAAATAGTCGAGAAATATACATTAGTTTCTAATTATTGTTAGGAAAAGCTCTATTTTCTGTGTTATATAATTTTTTCACTAAAAAAGGGAAATGGCCGCTTTTCTAGTAATATGTTCAAGGTCATTTGGTGGTCACTCAAGAACGGCAAGATCCCATAGTTTACTGCAGGTTATAAGACGTTTAAGATTAGACTACCAGATAAGGAACAAGTTCAAAATACTCATTACGAAGTCTCATTTAACGTGGAAGGCAGTTTATGCATAAATGTCATACATTAGAGGGAGAAATAAACGTGAAATTGGAGTCCGATCTTTTATGTTAGATGATAAGGGTTCAGATATATTAGCGGTACTTATTCAGTCAAAGATCATCTTTCAACTACACTAGTAAGGTCCTTTCAGTAGACGTTTATACATTATATATAAATGAGTCCAGTGCATATGGCAAGAGACAATCTTTCAGGTGCTAAACAACCTCAAACCCAAAAAGTGACAAGGTCCTGATGGGTTACACCTAAGATTATCTTACTTAACAGCTGAAATGTAAAATCGAAATAGGATCTGTAACTCACTCAGAAGTTCAGAAGGCGGTAAGCCACCTAAGAGAAAGATAGACTTGCACCATATATATTTACAAGAGGTGGTCGAGAATTACTGTCTAGACTGAAAGAAGTGTTACCTGGAATATAGGAATCTGGTATAATCCGCTTTGGTTGGTCTCAATGACTGATCGCTCCAGTCTTCAAGAGAACAGAAAAATCATCTTGTGGTAACCACATAGGAATCAGTTTGGCGAGTATTGCATCTGAGATTTTAGATTGTAAAATCACCAGATGCCAACGGCTGAAGACTTTTGGCGACATGGTTGAAAAAATGGTCGAAGTAGCGCAGGTATACTCCCTCTAAGAGGAATTTTAGAGCCTGAAGTATGGCAAGTAGAACTGATATACTTTTGTGCGGAGTTCTATCTTCCCTGTCTGCCATAAAAAAGTGATGGATGCATGTAGTTTTGAAAATTTTTCTCACAGATTCGCACACCACCGGAGCACATAGTTCCTGCACGTTTATTTGACAATATAAGAGATTAGATATCCAAAGTAGTAAAAATACCAAGAATTTAAACAAATCAGCCTAAAACCCGCAAGCTGAATTTCTGCAAAAACAATTGGTCTACAAGGTTTTTTTCAAAAACCATGAAAATTCACCTAAGGCATCTGAAATTTCCTGAAGACGATAGGATCACACTTTAGTTTACTTCGGGTGAGCATACATTGTTTGCACGCTGCGGGTCCCAGCTAGCATTTACTTGGGGCGCACTTTGTAACATTAGGGCAAAAACCCTATAATTTTACTTTGGGCGCATTTAGGGGGACGCACGAATTCCCCGAATGTTACAAACCTTTTACCCGAAAGTGTCAAAAGTCCCGAAGTGCGCCCAAGTTCCCGAAGTGTCTGCAGTGCACCCAAACATTTGTAATAATCCATATCCCAAGTGATGAGAAGGCATAATCCGTTCTATTTTTAGCTGATTAGTTGACGTTTATGTGCTATATGTCTTTTTGTTATAGAAGTCAATAAAATGTTAGCGGCCAAGTAAAATATTTGCAAAATTTAGGGGGAGTACCCAAAAGTTCCTAAGTGCGCCCGAGGTACCTTCGGGTAAAACCCGAAAGTTACAAAGTGTGTCCGAAGTGAATGCTAGCTGACGTTTCTATGACACCATTATTCTTATGTGCCCATAAATAATACGCAACAAGCAGTTTATCTAAAAACCTACATACTATTGAGAGTAACACATATTTATGGTAAAGAAAAATCCACTATGCAAACCGACTTTATAACGCTCACCTTAAGATTCGCACCAAAAATATTCAATGCTCCATTTTCCAATATCTGTTTCACAAGCTTGTGCAAACCAGTTGATTTCTTATTGCCCACTCCTTGGTCTTGCGGAACGACTCCACATCTTTGGCGGATTCCGATGCAGTAGATCCAGCCACTCATCTGCTATAGCTCTGGTATACAGAACAGGAGGTGAAGTGTCGGTTGGTTCGTCTTGGACTGCGGTGTAGTTGGCTTCTTCAGATGTCGAGTTGCCAGACAGTTGTTCGGACTGGTCGTTAGAGGGAAGTACGGATAATGAAAAGAAAATCTAGAAAGGAAAATTTGTATGAGTAAAAGGGAAAAGAAAAGCGAACTGATGGAGTAATCTGCTGATACCCGAGTTAGTCGAACAGGGGTTCAAAGATATGAAGAGCTAAGTTAGGTGAGGCTAACTCATGCTAAGTTAAAGGGCTGAAGAAAGCTTAAACGGTTACAATAGAAAGAAAAACCGTTGTGGATGTAAAGTAGTTGGAATGGCGTGACAGCAGTACATTTCTTCCGCATAGTTCGTATTCCAGTTACAAACTTTCAACAGATGAGGTGGAGACTACCGCTGCTGGTAGTGCATCCCATTGCACACAGACTCAAGGCGAGAAGAGGAGTGAACACAAATGAGTTTTTGATCTTTGGTGGGCTAGTCCCTTCGGGTTTCCATAAGGATCACCACGGTAGCCACTCGGTAGTAATCCTCTGCCCGGGTGACTTGAGTTATTCAGTATTTTGTAAGCCAAGTCACCTCGTAACCTTCGGTAGCTAAGGGAGTGTAGGCCAAGGTCTTTCAGCCCATCCTCATATAATTTTCGTTGTATCCCAACAACCCCTTTGTGGCTCACCTCTGAACTTTCCCCGGTAGGTTTGTGCCTCTTTTAAGCTGTGGCGGGGCGAAAACATTATGGACCTCTAAGTGGGGTCGTACGTAAGTCTTGTGGAGATTCAGAAAGAGCTCTGGTGTGAGGGCTTTAGTCGTCTACGCACAAAATGTAGTACACCATATGCTTTTGAGGCATCACCTGGATAATTGGAACTGGTGTTCAGTTTCTCCGTCACCGTGTGGTGTGGGATAAACATGAATCACAGAGAGAGTAAGATACCTTCTGGGGACCAGGATTTCGGAAAAACGTGGACCGGTACTTATCCAGATTAAACGCTAGTTTGTCAGTTGTTGCCCACTTATCTGGTATTTTGAGGTCGTTTTGTAGAGCACTTGATTCCACTTCGAAAATTACTGCCCTCCGTAACTTCATATCGTCAGTGTAGAGGGGAATCGGAGAGCTGATATGCAGCAAGTCATTCATGAACAGTAGGAACAACAATGGACCCAGGATTACTCCTTGTGAGACACCAGACGATAACGTTCCCCAAGTTGAGTGGACCCTGTTGATTTTTGTGCAGAACTTCCTACTGTCTAAGTAATTCCGCAGCCACGATAGCACCCAGCCGCGGATACCCAACCCAGCTGTTTTGTGTATTAAGATGGTGTGCGAGGCAGTGTCAAAGGCTTCTGTGAATCCAGAAAAATCTCGTGGACCAGACGTTGCGATCCCAGGATGCTATCCAGTGAGCGTGCACCATCGGGAGTTTGGAGGCACAGGACCCGCCCTTTCGGAAGCCATGTTGAGCGTCACTGAGTGCTTTCTTGGTGTCCTGAAATTCCCTGATGCGGTCATCTACCATGATTTTTGATATTACGGGCGGAAGTTCTATAGGTCTATAACAGTCTGGGTTCTGCCTCTCTCCTCCTTTGAAGATAGGGGAGAGGATGGCCTGCTTCCACTCTCTTGGGGGTTTCCGTTCTCCCAAGGAGCGTTGGAAGAGACTGCAGAGTGGGCCACTTAGGGCACTTGCACATTCGCTCAACACAGATGGGCGATTGCTGTCGCACTCTGGGGATTTCCCTGCGCTTAGCTTTGATAGTTTGTCGAGAGCAACAGCACGAGTTATCTGTACTTCGTGTAACTCTGCGACGTCGGATAACTTTGGGGGCTTTTCGGGTAGTAGGCATGCATACTTTCCTGATGGAATGCTGGGCTGTGTATCACGCGTGGTGCCTAACATTCTGGCTATCTCCAGTCCTGAGAGGTTTCCTCCGTTTGAACCTTGTATGACGCATGCCCCTTGGCTTGTCGATTTTCTCTTTACCATGAGTCGATATAGGTTTTTCGGGTTTACCTTGAATTTGTTGGCGAGGTTGGACTGGAGCGACCTCCCGTCTTCCCGCACCGTGATGTTGCTCCGATTTCGTGGAGCTATATATGCGTCGTGATCGTCCTCTTCTCCAGAGAGCCTCCATTTATGCCATGCCTTTCTCTTGGCTTTTATGAGGCGCTTTGTGCCCCATTTTAGCTACGGGGCCCACTTTCTGGGCGTTGTTACCACGAGATTGCGGCCATAATGATGTTTCTCAGCAGCTCCCAGTGTTGGTCAACCTATAAGGATCACCAATCCACTGGCCATGGAGCTCTCGATAGGCTTTGGTTCGTTCCTCCATAGTTCGCCCTGTTGTGACAGAGGTAAGAATGAGGTCCCTCCCACGGTAAGTGCTCACCGATTGCCGGGTCGGACGCTACCATTGCATGATCGCTGCTTCCAGGAGGAGTTTGGATCTTGACGTTTTCAACCAAAAGGTGGTCGCTAGCCAGCAGGTAATCCAGTTTGGATGGTTCGCCATCTGACCCCAAAGGGTATTGTCGCTAATTTTTTCGCGCAGTCCAGTCATTTAGATGGTATTTTGCAGTTTACGATCAACCTTCCGGCTCGGGGTCGTGCCACCTTGCTCTGGGCTGAGTTGGGCGTTGAAGTCGCCAGCTATTGGGATCTTGTCATACCACATAGTCAACACTGTGGATATTATTTGGAGTAGTTTCTGGCTGCGTTCGAAGTTGTTATTGGGGGACCTATAGATTCCTCCAACTACCTACTTAGTATGTTTGACCGTGAAGTGACACCGGATAGAGTCTAGGAGCTCTGTCGGTACAGTGTCAGTGGTTCGTTCACTTTTGAACCAACTGTTCACATATGTTGAAGCCCCACTCCATCCTTGTGTTATCCGTCTATTCTGAACGGAAACATGTCGTCTACGTTAGCTTCTGTGTCGCTAATGTCAGGTGATAACCATGTTTCCTCCAGAATTACGAATTTCGGGACAAGGTCAAAACAGAGGGATCGGAGCCCTGACATTTTACTTCGGGGTCCTCTCACGTTGCTGTAAAGACACTTGGAAGTACTCCTCGTGAAGTGAGATGTCCCTGGGTTAACCAGTGATATGGGTCCGGACATAATGTTTTTCACTGACTGTCCAGTTCCAATGGAACTGGCCCAGTTAAGGCTTGTCCCGGTCCGATTGGTACAGCCGGCGTTATGTGGAGGTTGTCGGTCTGGCTCTCAACGCGTCGGCTTAGGGTGATGGTGGCTGGAGCACTAGGAGTAACTGTTGTCCGTTGTCGTCGCAGTATTCTCAGTCTGCTTTCACAGCACCGAACACTCCCGCTCATTGCCCTCTTGGCTTTATACCACGTCTCTAGGGCTCTGGTAAGAACTTCTAGGGATTCGAAGTTGACAGCCATTAGTCTAGGCGAGGTCGTGGTTGTCAGATGCAAGGGGCGTGGGAGTCTGCCAACTGCCACTGCTGCAACCCCACTCAGCTCCATCCGAGCTGATAACCACTCCCATTGTTGGATGTCATGGGTGTACTTGTCACCTGCAGTACCGGTCACCATTTCAGGCACTCCATGTACTACCAGGGTTATGGGTTTTAGTGGACCGGCTGCTTCACGAGATGTCTTTCTTGACACCCATGATTGGTCAGGCCTGGCTCTTATGTTGGACGATGTTGGTGACCAGGGTGTGTGGCAGTAAGAGGAACCTTTCGGAGCCCCTGGTAGAGCCTAGAGCCACGCCTATTGGTGGAGGCTTCCCTGGGGGTGGATGGGTGCCTTTGTACAGTCGACACAGTTTTGCCTCGGGAGCTCCCAGACCTAGCATGACACTACGGGAGTTCCACTGCTGCCTGTCATACTTGTCTTTATGTTCCAGAAGGCTATTGTTACAGATAGGAACGTCTAATAGAACGACAGAGCTAAATAGGTCACGGATGCCAACATTATCCGATGCTATGGGTGCGGTTTCACAGATAATTCGATCTTTCTTCCCTACCCTGACCCATTCGTTATGTTGTCCGCTAGTTGCTATCGCTGATGTTGTTACAGGGCTTGGGGGATGTAGCTGCTTTCAGTGTAGGCCGTTTTGTTCGGCTTAGAACCCCTTGGACTTTTGACCTACGATGGGCCATTGCCGAAATTCCGTGAACAGTAGATCTCCCCGACGGTAGTCGTTTGGACGAACACCTGCTTTTTGATGGTTACTGGAGACTTATCAGTTACTCTGACTAGGCCTGAAGCTGAATGCGGTCTCAGACGGCACAGTGGGCAAATATACCAGAACCCCGTGCGTGGGCTGTGCGTCATAAAGGTATAGTACTGATGTGGTACTTTTCTGCCACATAGGCAGTACAACCACCTGTTGCAGCTGTTGCACTCAAACGCTGCACACTTTTGGTTGCAATGAGAGGACATGTGTGGCATTTGTCGTCATGTCCATGAGGTTTGTCCAAGTGCTTTCATCTTACTCCGACGTTTCAGCCTAAAGGTTCTTACCGGGGGGTCGTGATAGGTGCTGGGTACAGCGTGGGGGTCCGTGTCTACCTGACCAGGGACAGGGACCTTTGCACTTGTGGGAGGATTGGCGGTCTGGCTAACTTAGAGTATTACAAGCCGTGACCGTTCTGTTGAGCCGGACCCAGGTGTGCGTTCGTATCCTCATTAGCTTTCTCCGTCACGTTTTGACGTCCCAAAGCTCCGGCCCTAGTAACTACTGAAAATGAGGTGGTCAGTGACTACGGTGAGACTGTACCTGAAGTGTTTCTAATGCTAGTCTTTTTCGGGTTCAGCACACTTCCGCCACGCATATTAATAAATAGATGAAGATAAAAACAGTTTTAATAAAAGGAGTAGAGCAATAAGACTGCGAAGCAAGTAAACAGGAGACTTTCGACGCTACCTTTGATGGTCTGTAACTGTGATTCTGTCAAACTCCAAAAGCACCAAGTTCCGGACGTAGTTAGTGGAATGTGTCTTGTTGCAGATGCAGCAACCTCAGCTATGACAGTTGGTCGAGACAGCTGCATCTACCATACAGTTACTGGTCTGGAGCGTAATAGTGGTGATGAAGAAAGCAATGGTGTGCTCTCCAGAGAAATTGTTGCAACAACGTTGAATGAGGAGTTGAAAGCTCCCAGTGGATGGCGGTAAATGCGGATTTTGTCGAGATGGATGGAGACGAGCAAAAACGCGCCACCATTCGAGCGGCACGCTGAAGTGTGGAAGTGTGTAAGAATACTGATACTTCTGAACCATCGAGTCTTACTGTCTGCTTAGTCTGCCTAAGAGAGTGCGAAGGCCCTTGCTACTTTCTAGCATATACCCCTTATAGATATCCCCGAAAACTGGCCGTTCATCTTTTCTGTAGATTGCTTGGATGTGTATGAAAAATATCGACCTGTTAAGGAGGTTAGCGGTTTTTATACAACACCTGTCTATATAATTCAGTATGAATTAGCAAAATGGAAAGGAAAACGTTGATTTTGTGATGGAAAAAGGAAGAAAGTGGGTTAATCATGTCCATGGAAAATGTGCATTGTGAGGAGAATTGATTCACTGTAAATATATTTGTGGTAAACAAAAACGACAGTTGTGCTAATTACATATAGTAGTATTTTGCGCCGAAATGGTACCCGTGATCGCTCAATTTCGAACTAATTCAACGCGCAATCCAAGGATTTTCCACGAAAGTCCAGTGTGATTTCCTGGAATGATGAGGAGTCAGTAGATAAATACTTCCCATGTTCATTAGTTAGGCCCGCCAAGTTGGGCACCAGACACATCTTGCATGAAAGACCTGAAGGAATACAAATCTTCAAAGTAGTCAGACTACGGGGGAAAAGAATGACTAACCTCTTGAGAGGAGGAATTTGAAGGTAGTACAACGAAAAAAGAAAGAGGGGATGTGTTCCGGATTGCCTCATCTAAACCAAAAAATTAAGATACCCTCATCCAACCAGACTCCCACTTCAAAGACTGAGTAAAAAGGAGGCAAGTGAACGCTGAACATAAAGCTGGAAACACTAGTGAGGGAAATATCAGAAAATTGAAGGTTTACCGGGTAAGGATATTCGGGGAAAGAGTGTTTCCGCTGCCTAAAGAAGATGGCCGGGCAGCCGGCTAAACACCGCAAACATAAACAACACCAATCTTCGGACCATTCATAACAAACTGACAGAACTGGAAACTGCAGCATGTGAACTAAGTTCTAATGTTTTGACCGCTACTGAAACCTGCCCAAAAAGCGCTCATATTTTGGGCCACTTCTAACGAGGTATTACTGTGTAAGGACAGATAGGGTTGTGAGTCGCAAGAATGGCAAAATATTCCTCGTTCGTGATGGTGTCCACGTACGATCAGTTGCTTTGAAAGCACATGAATGTAGCATCTGGGAATTGGCCGGTTGCGAGCTGATTTCAGGCCAAGATTTCTGCACTATTGAAGTAATTTACCGTAGTCCATCTTGTCTTGCAAACGACCTCGCGCTAACTAGTATACATAAAGGGAGAAGTAACAGAGGCATAAAAGTTGGAGACCTGAATGCTCCGCACATAGACCGGACGGAGCTCACGGTCTTAACCTCGTGAATTCGCGTCCAAAGCGACCCACTCACCAACTTGACCGGATAGTTTTCATTCTCAAATTAGTGATTTAACATAGGGATGCCAGTTTACTCATCACGACGTTGATACATGTTGAAAAACCTCCAAGATTTTATGGGTCCTGAATGTTACAGAACGGGGCCATGAAATTCCATTCCACTATAGCGGTGCCAGAATTTGCGTCGCTTGGCCCGTGCCGCCTGTAGCCGAAGCGATGTTGCCCTGCCCAGGTAGGTGAAAGAGACTACTTCCTTTAGGTTCCTCCGTTAATCGTGATTGGTGCCTGTTGTTGATGCTGTTGTTGTTTGGGTATCTTCACCACCTCCGTTTTCTCCACCTTCACTTGAAGTCCCTTCTCCGCTACCTCTTCTCTTATGTCGGCCTGTTAGTTTCCGCCTGTAGATCTTCGAGTTTGTGCGTTAGGATGTTAGACATAAATGATCATCATTAAAATCCAAATGCAGCCCCTTTTTATCGGTTCAGCCAGCGTATGCCCATCTTCTCGCTGCTCGCTGTTTGCTGCATGACCCAGTCCACCACAATCAGGAACATTATGGGGAATAGTAGGCATCCTTGTCCTACTCCTGTCTTCACTTCAAAGGCGTCAGTGAGCTTTCCATTTTGGATCACTTGGCATGTGGTACCATATGGCATAAATCTGTTGAATGAAGTTGATAAAGGTTTGTGGTACTCCATAATGTTGAAGCAGCTTCCAAATTACTTCTTGGTCGACGTTGTCGAAAGTCTCCTCAAAGTCGATAAAGTTGAGGTAGAGTTGACTGCCATTCTATACTCTAGTCTATGATGATGCATAGCGTAGTGTTGTAGTTTGGTCCGCACGTGATTTGTTCTTCTCGGAGCCAGACAGCCTGTTCCTGCCGTACTTTTGAATGCAGAGCATCTTGTAGTTCCTCCAGGATGACGTGGCTTAATATTTTACTTGAGGTAGAGAGCAACATGATTCCATGCATGCTACTGCAAAGACTTAGGTCCCCTTTCTTCAAAAATTCGACAAGGTAGCCGTTCTTCCAGATGGGCGGTACCTTTCCTTCCTTCCAAACCTTCTGCAGTAGTGCTGTGAGTGTGTCCACCATTGTCTCCGCTCCTGTTTTCAGTGCTTCAGGAGGAATTCCACCTGGTCCTGCTGCTTCGCTGGATTTCAGCGGTTTTGTGGCATTCGGGACTTCTGCCTTTGCCGGAGGGCTTGTGTCCACCGGTAGTTCTACCGTTGCTGGTGGTATTTCTGAACGAGTTGTAATGGTCGATTCAAGTGTCTTCTGAAGTGGTTAGCACGTTGTTTCCTTCGTTTCTCCTCTTTGGTAACCAAGCTTCCCACACTTTCATTGGTTTCGTCTGCTTTGGCCTCTTCCCTAAAAAGATAGCAACCTAGTTGTTTGATATAGTGTTGTTTCCGTCTCTCTTACCTGCAGCCTGTTCGCTTCACTTGCAAGTATGTCGTAGAAGTATCTTTTGTCTTCCCATGCATTCTTCACTTCTCTGTCCAGCGTAGTGTTTTATAGGTTGTGCTCAGTTCCTCTTTTCGTCGTGCATCCCTGCACTACACTGGTTCGTCTTCTGCTCCACCATCTTCCTCTCCCTCCTCTACCAGCTTCCACATGTTCGCCGAGATCCATTCCTTGTCTTGCCTTTTCTTGCGATCTAACACGGTCATGCAGGTTTCTTTCCACGTCTCTTTCAAAGGGTTTCGTTGTTCTTCTATGCAGGTTCCCTCAGGGATGGGGATGTTGCTCAACGTCTCCCATTTCTTCCTGATGGCTGACATGAAGATGTAGTTTGTATTTTTGTCCCTGACTTCAGTTCAGTTTCTGTTCTGGGTTTTGAACTTGAACTATGGTCGATCATCACCAACTTCTGTGAGGTCTTTCAACTTGATTTTGAAAGTAGGTAACTTGCACTAGATAGTGAGTGGTGTGAGCCACCTACATCTGCTCCTCTTCTTCATCTGGTCCTGTGTCCAGTAGGCTTGCTGCCTCTCCACATTCTTCACACTGAAATGAAGTCGGTCTGATTTTGAGTGTAGTGTATCCTGGTGTCTGGTGAAATCAAATCCATGTCTCTGCCTTGTGAATATCATTGTGTTTGTACACACTGCCTCGCCTCCAATCACCAAATCGTTGAATGCTCACAAGTCTGTAAACAATTCTCCATTCTCGTTCATTTCACAAACGAGTGCTTCTCGACCCATGATCACTTCTCTTCCTGTGTTGCCCACTCCTAGTTGGACCTTCATGTCACCCCACCCATTAGAATGAATTGTCATGTTGCCATCTATGGTGTGGTCTTATCTATTACTGATTGCAGTTGTCTGTAGGATTCCTGCTCCTTCTCTTCATGTGCATTATTTGTAGGTGTGTAGCGTAGTGTATCATTGTATGATTGTGACTTTCCTACCCTTTGGGTTGAATCTTGCTGTCATGAGGTTGATCGTGCAGGAGGAGATTGGTTGCCACTGTATGGGAGAGAGCCTTTGATGCTCTTCAAGGGGACATCATGATAGCCACTCGAAAACTCAGTGTGGTCGTGGTTGTCGTGTGGGTGTGAATATCGGAGTAGATTATTGACTCTCCAGTTGACAGTTTGGAGAGTCCACTTCCATTCCACCTGCAGATTCCTCACAGATTTCAGGCACTTTTGTGCCATACCTTCTCATCTCTTTTGGAATCTGGCAGCGTTGCCAGTCAGCTTGAAACATTTTGCGGACATTCCATGTTCCCATTACCACTTTCGCTTTCATTGAGAAAAGCGAGGACACATCGGCCAATTTGCTTTCTGAAGGCTTCCACCAACTGGCGTCATTTCGCCTCTACGACTCCAGCGAGGATTAAGTTTGTTTTTGTGTTTTATATTTACCTTGTGCTCTGAAGTATCTTTAGCGGTTGCGTTGGTTTTCCGGGGTAGGGTTGCTGGCCGTATGCCCAGCCTTCCCTCTTTATCTGAGCTTAGGACCGGCCAGTAACTAATAAGCCAGATAACCAGGCGAGGTTGCATAAAAAATGGCGGGTCGAAAAACTTTGAATTTAAGAATGAATGTCAAATTTCAAGTCAAAGTACTCGACTGGATATGTCTTTATATACTCCGAGAACCTGGCGTTCGACCTGGTAGTGTGTTCGTTGTGCCAGTGGTTGCTGTCACTGAGCATTACCAGGCACATTGTAAGAAGTTTCAACATGTCAGCTACCATTTTTGTAACCCATATTAATCGGTGATGCTCAAGGACTGTTTGACGTATTGATAACACCTAAGTCGAGCACGTGATCGAACTGGCTTTTCACTGTTTTGAGCTCATCAGGGGCCACATGGCGTACTTTGAATGCCACAGATGGACCTGTGGCTATCATGTGGTGCTTAACACTGCTGGTTATGCACGGAAGGGTGTGCTTCGGCTGTTGTAATAATTGATATTTTTCAACACTTCCTGATAGGAAGCGTCGCCTGATTGTTTGGTTCTGTCGATGGCAAAACTCGGACCTAGGTAGGCGGTCCTGCCAATAGATAACTTTGTGTTACCATCCGCCAGGCGCTGATGACAAGCATCTATGAGTAGATCATAATGGTCCAGCGAATTCATGCCAACGATGAGCACAGAGACGTCGGCTAGGAGAAAGATCCAGTAAACAGGTTTACGTAGACCTAAGGTGAAGTAAGCTTACCTTCTCCCAAATGTCGCAATCACCTTGACGTCAGCTGCTTGGAGATTGAAGGATGGGCCATTATGGCGCCCCTTTGTGGGTGCGTGAAGGAGGCTAACTTCTGTGCCGGTTTCCACGAGGTAGGGAACTTTCGTTTTTATATCTGTGACGTAAAGCAAATGGCTTTCTCCGCCAGTTACTGTTGCCGCGAATGCTAGTTGCTGTGATGGGCTGGCACGTGTTTCTCGGATGTGCTACGTAACGTAGGGTTTCGAGTTCGTAGCAGCTGTTAAACTGAGCTGCACGGCTTGTTTGCTTCTAAATCGTGGGTCTCAGGTTTTTCACAGACCGAATATACGTTGGTGACCGGTCTGCTAGATCTTCAAGTAAAGCCACTGAGGTGTCACTGACACGGTTTGCATCGGTTGTGGTGGTTACGAGAGAAACGGTTCTCGGAAAAGATCATTATCGAGCGTTCGTGTGCCCATAACTTCTCGCAAGCGTGAGAGGACCCCAGTGGCTGAGTTGCTACCTAGCTCGATATCGCGAAGCAATTCGTCTAGGCGCTGGCTATCTGTGAGCTCACCTTTCCTCAGTAGTGCAGCTTTGAGAAGTGCATAGGGACCACTTCAGAACAAAACATACGAGCCGTATCATGACTGTTTAATTACCGCGGCAGTGAACGTATGACAGCAAGAAGTCTAGAATGAGGATCTGCGACTCCTTGTTCTCGAAAATCTCCCTCTGCATACGAAAACATGTTTCGGCATTGTCCGGCCAGTATGGCACGAGTTGGATGGTATTCGTCGTCGACTTAATAAGGATAAGTTTAGGAGTATGGTCGGACGTGGGAAGAAGTATATGGATGTATAAAGATTATCAAGATGAAGACAATATACAGGTGAATAAGTAGAACGGTTCATCGATATAAGATATATTCTTGGTCGTTCTTGATTGTTATCGTGTCGGGCTCACCAATTTAGGAAATGTCCTGGAGCGCACCTGGCAGACGCAGTGGCCAATCGCCAATTATTCTTACTTCTCATGTGCCCACAAATACGAGACCAATAAAGAACACAATAGCGTAGTCGGATGGAATAGTATGTTTGCGAGATCGTGCCAAGATACCGATACCAAACTGCCCGACTGGAGGATCGATCACGAGCAGTGAAACGTAACACGACTGCATGCCAAATTGCGAGGGTGCTTGACCGGGTGCCTTCGGTTTAGCGAGTCCAGTCAAACTATGAAGGTCAGCATCAACGTTGAATCTCGCCGAACCCTAGGCTATTGATTCTGGGGAAGTGTTTGACGCTGCAGCCCTAACAACATGGGTTCACAAATTAGTACTTCGCACTACTGATCTGCTAAGTGCAGCAGATATATGGACGGGTACTGTCGACTGTTGAGGTCAAACTAATGTCGTTTATCCAGGCTTTATCAAGGCTTTTAACTGTGTTGATCGCGACCGCCTTACCGACAAGTCAAAAGTATTCGCATAAGATGACCTATCATGGACTAGTCGCTTTGTATCCATGAGGTACTTCGCCAAGAAACCGAGTATGTTTTCTTATATCTGAAGGAAATGAATGTCCGAATGATGTTCCCCCAGATTAAGTACTGGGGCCCCTGCTTTTTCTGATATGTATAAATGGCTTGCCTCAACATGTTTCTCCCTAAGTCATTCTTTTTGCCGATGATGTGAAGCCATGGGGAGAGGTCAAAATCTAAGAAGAAAGTGTTCCTATACAGGGAGATTTAACTGAACTTTAAAGCTGGAAGTCAATAACGGGCGCGCATCTAGTCTTGGAAAATGCAAGGTGATACACGTAAAAATACGATTCATGTCATGCATAAAGCTGCAACGGCATGGAACTTGAAGCTTCGCTGAGGGAGAAAGATTCAAGCTTTATAGTCCCTCAGGATTTCACATCCTCTGAGAAAGTGGCAGAAATGCATTTCGGTGAAACGTGGCCTCAGTGACGCTTAGATGAATTCTAAGACACATCTCCCCTCTAAATTTTCGACAACTTCATACGGACCAGCCTGGAGTTCAGAATGATCATCTCGGAGGACAGACATAAAAACCAAGCCTGTGAAATATTAGGCCAGATATCAGCCACAACTTCTGCTTCCTAAAAGTTGTTAAACCCTGAAACGTGCCTCAAGTAGACGTGATCCAAGCTACTTCATTCGCTACATACTCAAGATGTGGGTGGAATCTGCTCAGAACCAGCAGGCTTTTCCAGTTTTGACCACCGATGTTCACTCTCTCTTTGGTTGTACACGGGACAGCAACGACACAAACTAGTTATCCATGGATTCTGGATGCGGAATCCAGTCAGATGAAATCTTCTTCCACTCTTTCAATGATTATATAAACCACTTGAACCCATACGAAACCATCCTTGATGAAGTCCTCATCTTACAGGACCATCATATGTTGGTTTAAAGTTTTGCCACTCAACTTTTCATCAGCATTGAAGAAATCACCGTTTCTCAGTGAATCGCGGTAGAAGGGAGGAGTTGATAGAAGATTAAGTGCATCCACTCAAGGCTACCTAATTGACCCATGGGATTATGTGCGCATATAAGAAAGAGGAAGAAGTCTATCACCGGTAGAATAAGTATCTGAATAACTTTAAGAGTATCCTTCACATGAATAAATCGGTGGAAAGTAATAATGCAGCAATCCCTCACATAAAATGCATGCAATCATGGAGGCTCGTCGTCATTCATACTAAAATAATCGTTATTTTTAATCATCATTAGTCCAAACCGTTTGCTTTGTTCAGTTATTCGCTTTCACCGGCGGAACTTTCTGTCTTTTGTGGTGGTTGAATTTCACTAGTAACTGGTTGCCTACATATGCTGTAGTAAGTTGTACATTGCGCTGAGGCAAGTAATTGGATCCGTTTTGCTTTAATTCCGCTCCCAGGATTGGACCCTCAGGTAGCTCCTCAGGCCCTCAAATGTCGTGCAATGGGTTATTCCAATAATATTATAACAGTATTTTTGAGACGAATGAGGATTTTAATTTAGAGGTAGTATTCACCACGGACCGACATCATTTGGGGGACCGTTGAAGACCTAGGTGGGTCAGACAGCTGTTTCGTAATAGTATGGAGCTCTTCAGCGGTACACACCAACGAACTGGCTAGGGATGGATCCCAGGACCCCTAAGTCTCATGCCGAGTGCGTTAGCCATTCAGCCACTGGGCTGGATTTCAGTGATTTACAGTTTCCAACTTCCGTCAATTCACGATAATTGTGACTACCACCCAAGGTCTTCAGTTGGTATCCGCTCCCCTGCCGTCCGGTTGGCCCAATAGGTCACGGCTTCCTAATAGAACTTCGTGGTATCCAGTCGTGAGCATATCACTTATAGGCACTATGCAGTAATTTATTTTTGAGGTGCATGTGGATCCATGGATTCTAGATGAGGAATCCAGTTAAGCGAAACCTTCTATTCCGTCAACAACCATTTGAACCATTCCTTTGGAACATTGTGCGCGACTGTCTGAACGCATAATTTCAAGTTACATTTGCAGCCGGTTACTCCTACAGTGAAGTATATGTTTCTGTTCAGGTAAAATAAACACCTGACCGGGCACTATATTTAGCACTGTAACAGCAGCGATGTGGCTCGACCGACTGGATGAAAGTCCACTGAAGGTACGAAACTATGTTGAGAAGCCATCATAAATTGTAAGATAGTTTGTTGCAGTCTGTGATAAGAAATATGACACATTGGACTGAAAGTAGCTTTTCCTTTACACTGTTTTGTTTTAATAGCTTTCAGAAAGCAGTGCACAAGCTGGTAATCTGTTTCCGCTGGGTAAATGAGAAGGCGTAGGAGTTCGAACTCTCAGTTGCCTGTCGTCCCACAGGAAGTGATAAAGCGGCATCGTTCAGATCCTCACACAGCTTTCAATGGGCTTAAATTTTTGACTTTGCCACTCATTTTAAAATATCGGATATTATCTCTAGTTGAAAGTACTTTGTTATACAATTTTTATCCTGTCGTAGTCACTGACCTGATAAATATGTGGGATACTTCAAAAGGATTACGGATGATGGTAGGAGCATACTGTGCAAGCAGTTGTTGCCCACAGTTTTCACAGTTTTATAACCCGCACAATCATCCTCCAGATAGTCTTAGACGGTTTGCTGATTTTTACAAGTTTTCTGGTGAGTAAAGCATATCGTATGACGTTAGTAGGAGGTCTTTTCCGTAGAACTTGTCAACATTTCTCTCTGCGCCGCAAAATCCAATTCCTGGAGTTCCACCTACGACGTGTAAGTTAATCACTTACTAAATTAATACTATCTTGTTTTTACTTTATTCCCATAGTGTCACCGAGTAAATCTACGTAGCGCAGCTTCTATTTAATTTTGCCTCTAGTACTGTGACACATATGTGTATGAGTGTATGTCGGGCGAAAATAATTTACATATGTGTCAATCATTTCATTTGAATACTTTCGTTTACACTTACTTTTACCCTCACTTTCAGTATATATGAAATGGTGCAGCTTCCTTTGTTGTTCACCCTACATCTAGCTTTGCCGTTACAAATTCAGCACCAAGATCCGGTTTTGTTCCGCTGCATCCCAACAGTTTACAGAATTACTTGCACCATATATTAAGCGGCGTTTCTATTCACTGATTATGTCTTCTTTGTGCATATGTTGGTCTGGTGATAAGTTTATGAGAAAATCAGCTCTGGTTCGAGTGGACATATTTGTCAGTTTAGCCATCCCACATTGACAGCTTACAATCCAGATAGAAACGTTACAATTAGTCCTCTTTACTGAAACTCTGTCGAAGACTCACAAGAAGAATTTATATCAAATGGGCCACCTGCAACCCAGTTCGTTTATGATGCGCTCCTCCTCTGGGCAAATCATCATGCTTTTGCCTCAGCTGTGAGGCTGCTTTACTGCTGTATTATCTAGAAGGTGAAACTAACTGCAGTGGAGTAAAGATTTATGAACCATATCTTTACCAAACTTTATGCAACAGTTTGCTAGTCATGTACTTATGATCGAATTAATCTTGTTTGTTGACCATCAGAAGCGCCAGGGGGTAGTATCACCATTATGAATGATAAATATATCACCCCAGAAACAGGCGTATAGTGTGATAGCTAGGGTAAAATTTACATTATTTCAAGGCCGTCCTTGTGGGGTCAAGACTAGGTTGAATCTTAATTTATCAACCGGAAACTCAAGACGTGATCCTTTTCCTGAAACGAAAGGCAACAGAATTGGCTTGAATCATCTTGAAAGCCGAATTACGCACTTTTGCATATTTTGTTCATCCTGCTAAGCTTTAAACCTCTCAGAAGTCTCCCATCACATCATCCAACCTTGTCGGTTATTTCTTTGGATCTAGTTATCTAGGTTGTGTAGTGTGTGTGTGTGTGTGTGCTATCTCAAAGGATTCCTTTCTTACGTTAAGTAACAACATTGACAAAGCTAGAGAGACCATGTAATTACAATCCTTATATCCTGCCACCTTTGAGCCACTAGGAGCTTGTACTGCCGTTTAAAGTAGCTTTTATGGTATCATCACCAACATGAAGATGAAAAAATAATAGACTATGGTAACCATTATTTTGATTATTTTCAGCGTGTCAGATGAAATGTAATGATTCTCTCCGAGTTATGGCGAAAGACCACTATATTAAAAGCCATGTGTCAGTACACTTTCCCGTTTACTAGAAGTTGATGTTTCTGAATATAGTCTCATCAGTATTCATGTTGTTTATTTGTCTAATTCTTTCAAGAGCTTTTGAGGATCTATCTTTTAATGCAGAGATAGTAGGTCTTATATGTATTTGTTAGTCTGTCTTTTTGTAGTTGTCTGAGAGGTTGTGAGGTTGGCGGTCAGGGTTCACAGAAAGGTAGAACAAAATCTTCAGACATTCTAAATAGCACGGTTAAATGTCAACGGTATTGGTATGTAGGAGCCAGACTTTTATTACGCACCAAGTCTTTTCTTATTTCCCTTTTTGTTTATTCCATGTTCCATTTCAGTGTGTCATCTCGTTGCCAAAATTCCTGTCTCTGTGACATTTTAAAGTAGCACTTGATGAGATTTCGCAACACTAGTCCATATCACTCGGTTCCTTTTTAACGCTTCGCCGTATCATTCTACTCTGCAGATGAAAAGGTCAAAATTTCTATGTCACAAAGTGAGCCACTTGCCGGAACCAAGCAATACATACCTAAATGCCAGCTAGCTTCATTGTGCAGTGAATATTGGGTTTCTCACAAGAAGCATTAAAAATTTTATGCTACTTTACTTCTTGTGATGGTTCAATTTATATATCTTCATAAGCTATGTAGCGAGAACTAAGTTCCACTAAACTGCATCTTGGAAGCAGTACGACCAGATAAATTAGTTGAATTTTCTGCGACTTTTGAAGGGAAAGACATTTCTAAAGTAAATGCGTGCATAATGAGCAGTTTACATTGTATTTTCATCCAAACGCTAAAGTTCTGTTTCAAGACCACAAAACTTTTAACTGCAAAACCTGTCCGTTTTTCGAAACCTTACTGCTGTTGAACTTAATCTCTTTTAGCACATGCCTAACTCAAATCAATCTCCAAGTAATAGCCTGAATTCTCAGAGGCAAGACCATAACCTTAACGTCTGCAGTGCGGGATCTACCTGGTGTCAAGCTATGGATTTGTACGGTATCTTTTTAAAAGAATTCACAGATGGCTGGCCTGAGCATGACACTCAGCAAGTTTTCAACAAACTGGTGCACGTATGCTTCAGTGAAAACTTCTGGTTTCGCCTTTCGTGCATCATCAGTCAGAGGCCAGGTAGCTATTTACTTGTTCATCCATTCTTGACCTTTCGAAAATGATATGCATGTTACTGGTTAAGTGTGGCACAACAAGGTTTACAAGATAAACTCAAGCAAATCATTAAAGGTTAATGATTGCATGCATGGGAAGTCAAATGTCTTCAGTTTCTGGCTGCAATTTAGAATCTTCCATGTATTCCGTCTTCATTGACTAGTTAACTGATGTGTTCACGTTTCTGTCATTAGATAGCAATCAACTGACTAAGGCTGTGAAGTCCTTACTGTAGTCAATGTAATAGTTGAGACTGACACTATTTACTGAAATCATTGGACACAACTAGGTACACTGGATATTATTGATTGGAAAACTCAAGTACACTTATATAGATTCACTTTACTTCTACTCAAGCAGAGCATGACACTTGTTATGGGCTCGTAAAGCTGTTTTCAGAATTACAGTGAATTAAATAAGTAGAAAATGTGGATAGCGAATCAGAAGAGGCAGATACGATTATCAACATCGTTAAGTATTCTTTGGAAAAATTGAAAATATACTTCAGCGTTGACCTGATCCTTTAGGCTGATAAGGATCTCACGATACAGAATTTTACTTTATAGGACGTTTTCCCCTAACTGAAGAATTTCGGTTATGATGATCAAATGGTTATTTCATTTTTTAGGCCACAACGAATGTTGTTGTACAGAATTTAGAGTCTATATGTGTTCGGCGATCTGGTGATATATTTTAGAGGTCTTGATGGTCCCTTAGCTTTATAGGTGAATTTCTACTGTGCCGAACATCGTAGTTAGATAGCCAATATGGACATGGAATGTAACCTGAAAGCGTAGCTGTTCAGTCTGCTATACCTGGCATCAGAATGACGTAGAAAGCAAGTAATGAAAGTAAGGTCGTAGACTGCTCTAAAACGAGTAGACAAGAGATTAGAGAGATCGGCTGAAAATGGCGTAGAACTACCCACCACTACGAAATTTCATTGCCTAGGTCTTTTTTCAGTGGACATTTAAGTTGGTTCTACTTTTCATTTTGCCCAAAGCCTGCAGGACATAATTCGTGTTCACTTTGTGGTCTCGATTAAGTCGCTTAAGTACACTTACCGCTTCTAACACCACTCGGATGGTCACTTATGTTTTCTGCCGCTGATTGGAGATTGTGTCAAGCTTTTTCTGAAAGAGTAACATTACTGTCTCACGAAAACTGTCTAACCAGTCCCTCTTTAAACTCAGTCTCAGCATCCACATTTTCAAACTAAGCTCGGAATAGTCTTCAAGTCATATTCTTTCCTAGTACATTTGGGTGACACATATGTTATTGGACCAACTGGCGGTTACAGCTGAGGATGTTATCCAGAAGAAGTGATAGTCTTTCTCCAGCCTTCTTCGTGGATAATTGGTTGTGGTGTGGTATGCTTATATCCACCGCTGAATTGAAATGGATAGTTGCTACGTCAGATAGCGCCTCTCCTTGTACCTAGACTTCAGAATAGTAGGAAATGGGTGTTTGCTTATGAGAAATTGTAGTAGGGTATCATCACTATCATTTCATTTGCCTCAAATTCCACAAGTACCACTTAAGTGCCTTTCTGCCTGTCTTAGCTTTTACTTTTTGCTCTTTGGGGTCATTCACTATAGGGCCGATATCTAAGTGCTTGAATTCTAGCCTGAGATTAAACAGTTCTCAGTGTTAATTCAGACCAAATGATCGCTAAAATTACGAGGACACTCATACCCATTTCACCGTTTTTCTTACCCAGTCTTGTATTTACATATGATATCAGCACCCGTGGGAAACTGTTTCTCAACTCTTACGATATTCAGCAGAATTCATGGTTTCAATGGCCAGCGTAACTTATTTTAAATCTCACCTATTTTCATTTGGAGAATTTGATGAACACTTATTTCAGTAATCTTCGCTCTTTTAGACACAGATCCTCAGTCTGAACTGACTGTCCGCTTTTTTTTGAGGATGATATTCTTGGACCCCTACTCCTTACCACAAGAAAAGCAGTCACCAAACGCAGTGCTTTCATCGACTACACCTGTTCCTCAAGAAAACCATCATTCGGTATCAGGTACCAACTCCGTAACTTCTCGGTTTGATTCGCAGCAAAATACCCAAGAAAATGGAATTTATCCCGAGGTTATAAATTCACTTTTTGATGGAACGACTGATCATTTCATGTGGCTCGAAAAACAATCTGAAGATGAACCTCTCTCCCCACTCTCTCCGTCTAACACCGGTGATTATAGTCTTTCAGTCGGTGTCACAGAATCTGCTGAATTACTTCAGTTAGTTTAATAGTTTCGAGATATGTTTAACATTAATGTTTCTGCTACATCCGTTTGAATTATACGTGCAAGTTCATATGCTTGAAATCTCTAAATTCATTTTGTTGTAGTTGTATAATTTCAACGTTTCACCTGATATTGAAAGAAATGAAGACAGAATCTTCTTAATATCCATATGCGGATACAACATCCAGTGTTTCGTAACTTACAAGAATAAACAGCAGTAGAAATAAACTTGTATGGGAGTGAAAGTACTCACCTTATTGCAGTCATTTTCTAAGAACATTATGCATCTACACTCTATACAACCCCGATATCTATTGGTTCAAAGTTAAGCGTATTCTGCTCTCAAACTATTATTGATTACAAGCCTTCACAGACTTGTAATAACTGTAGAAAAGCTTTGTGTGTTTGGGAGGAGTAAGCTTCCGAGAAGTTTGACATATGGAAGAGTACAAAATCTAACATTGAATAAGGTGGTATGAAAGAGACGATGACTGACATATTGTATACGATTTTCAAATTTGCTACGAATTAAAAGTGAGAATGGCGTTACCGGGCTGCTACCGCACAAAATACGGTTTCCGACTGTTCTAATGTTAGTAGGTCTTACCGATTAGATTTGGTATTGTGATTGTCTTTTTACTGTTTTCCTCAACGATGTGCTGTAATATTCATGTTTATTCAGGGGCAGTTAAGTCTGCTGAGACAGTGAACAAGTTGGAGTAACTTTAATCAAGATTATCCAAAACGTATTCTGTGTTGAAAATATTTTGAAGATAGCTGTATTACTTTGTTTTTCATCGTTTAACTGGTTAAATTTGTTCCTTAAAACCCAATGAAATGGAGACATTTTTATTGCTGCAGAAGGAACTGCTATGTTATTTTTACCTCAGTGACAGTATCCCGAGACACTTTGTGAACTGAAATGTTCACTGGACTGACACACCAGAAGACGTGTAGTGAACTCAAAGGAATGTCAAGTAAACCAAGGTGTTAAGCTACGTAAAAGTAACAAAAATAGACTCAGTGATACACAAATATGATAAGTTATGTGTTATAATAAAAAAGTAGTAATATCAGTGTTATGGATAATAATGGGTTACTTGAATATTGTCTTTTTGGTACTGTTCACTACAATTTAGTACACTCCATTGTTAGTTCAGAAGGCAATAATCCTCAGCGCTCGAGAGTCAACGTTGTTCGGCTTGATTGTCGTGATATTTTGAGGTAGGGCGAGAGGTCCTGTAAAATCTATGGAAAACCAATTAGTTTCACGTCACACAGTAGTCAACGGAGGAAGAAGTCGGAGTGGATAGAAGCGCACTGTATACCGACGTTTAAAAGCAGAAGTTAAATGATAATACAGCCACATCCAAAATTCCAGCTTATAAGTTGTACAGATTAACATTCGGTTTTACAAGTATCAGGAGGAATGTGCAAAATGTGTAAGAAGTGATGAAAAGGAAATATTTTTTTATAATTCAAGTGGTTTATACTTAATTTCGTGGAGTCTCCACAGATGCCATGTTGTCACTGATTCTTGGTTGATTGTATTCTTCTGTATTGATTTCAACCAATCACTACTAGACATTTAATCTAAACAGGTAGATTTACACCCTTTTTAGTTGGATATACTACTTATTTTTTGAAGTAAAGTTTCATTATATTCGTAATGCAATTTTTATTACGCAGTGGTACCTCGGGATTTATGTCACTATCTTCAACGCCAATAACTGTCCACCAGTCATCATGCTTTTGCGGCATACCCATGCCATATAATTGCTGGCCAGCTTCAAAGAATTTGATGAGGATTCTACACTCCTTCCCTCACAAACACCAGGCTAGAATTCTATTCATCTTATATGGACCAGCTAACAGGGGTAGTTTGTATACCTACTTTTATCTCTAGCACTATTATTACATTATTATTATTATTATTTGTCCCTTGGGTTCCAGGGCTTAGGACCGGCTAGTAGTTAGCGAACTAGTTAACCAGGCGAGGTTCCCTAGCACTATAATCATGCATAACTTTAAAGGTAAAAGTGTAGGCAAGTAAATTAAATGCGATCGATCTGCCTGATGTAGAAATAACAGGGTTATATGTCGTAATTTGTTGATGTTTTTTGACGCTGATACGTACTCAGTAGCACCCTGATTGTGGTATCTGGTAACCTAGTCGTGAATTTCATTCATCTGAAATCTTATATACTGACTTATTCTGGATAGGAAGCTTATATTCACGTGTGTATATGATATCTAGGCTTACTGTCTTCCGTTACGTGTTATTGTTTAGTTAGTAGCGCGATAAAAATATGTACACATGAAATAGAATATATGCAAACCGATGCCTAACCAACCAAATAGACCTACCTTCAAGACACAGATGAAATCACTGGTATAAAATAGCTATATGCTTGGAACTACATTCTCTGATTACCCAACATACACTTTACCGGATCACCTGTATATCCGTCATACTTTTCTGATGTTCACTACTTCTGTGGCTACTAGTTATCTTCGAGAACTGGAAACCAACTGTAGGTTGTTTTAAATCATGCATGTTTGTTGATTACATTTATTGTCGCAAAGTTTCTAAATGATTAAAATCATTATATCTGTTGGGTCTTCAATCAATAATGGATTGCAATCTCATCCCTCATGTACACAGTGAACTGGTAATCATGTTGAACAGAAAAGAGGTGATTAGAAACTACAAAATTCTCCAGGTAAGGAGATAGCCTTGTTGTAGTAAGAAAATGATTACACATAAGTGTAAAACTTGGACACTGTTGTGGAATGTGATTCCATATCAGATTTGTGTATTGGATTAAACTCATGGTGATACAACGTCTTTTATTATTACTACCCCTGTAAAACTCATTATACGATTCTTATTACAACTACAGAGGGCCAGTTAACTTCGTGTGTTTTCACAAATTTGCGTTGTGATCAAAACTCTTTTCGAACAGGCGAGTCTGTGCATAGAGATACAAAATTTGAAGCAGTGGTCAGTGAACTGTAAGCGTTTTATGACTCCTACCAGTATTTCTCGATCACTTTGGGCTGAACAGAGACTGCTGATGGAATATCAGTCTATCCACTCATATACAATTGCATGTAAAAAGAATGGTTGTCACGAAATAGAAATCTCGACAGAGTCAGGAATTGCTGATGAAAACTACTACCAACTTATTTGCTGCTTGCAACTCGTTATTAACTTGCTTCGAGATCAGCCTCCCAATGTCTTAATGAGAAACTGTGACTTATAGGTCAACCAAGTCGGAAAGGAGTGCAGTTACTTACCGATGACACTGGGCAGTGGTTACGTTGTTTTGTTTATTAACTGATGTGAGAAACGGTTAGTCAGTGGATGTGCGAGAATCATATAGTATGTTCAAGTTCAACAAAAATGCCTGTCGACAGGACTATTTAAGATAGATGTGGTTTGAAAGATAGGTATTATTGATACGCATAGATGATTAGAGGTTTTCACTTCACCGCATTTCGGTAGTATTTGTATCCATTACACGGTATGCACACAGTGACAAATAAAATGTGACAAAGTTCTGTAATAACTGCTAGCAGTTTGTTGTAATAAGATAAGAACTCTGCGTGTGTGTATGTGTCTAGCGATTAAGTGCCATCAGGCATCGAAGCATTTTATCTACGGACATCCACGATAAATTTAAGTTGTTGCAGAAAATCTGTTCTCAGCGAAAAGCAGTTAACAGACAAAGATATAAATGTTACCTTGTATCATGATGAAAGTGTAATATATTTATGCAATAAGACTCACGTGTGAGAAATGGTTTTTCTTGTGATTTTGTCAGCACTCATCATAGATACACTACTCATAGAGTGAAAGACAATTCTGCACTGAACAATGGAAATGAAATAGTTCAGAAAAAGAATCTGCATTGAGATTGGTACAATAGTAACAACAATAATAATGATAATAATAATAACAGTAATATAAATGAAATATATTTTGTAAAATCCCAATGAAGTAGAAAAATTAATTTCTGACGTTTCGTGACTTTGTGGAAATCGCTTCTTCAGGGAATAAAACCTGTACAAGTTATCAACTCTATCAGGTCAAATTTTGATCCTGAAGTTCACATAGTAATCATAATAATTTAAAACAATTTTGTTTCTTTTTTTAACTGTCAATAATCATCTTCACCAACTGCCAGACGGCCTTTTATGGCGAACAATGCTCGAAAATACAGCCGGAGATTCTGAACAATTACTTGATTGTTTTGGTGATCTTGGAAGTGTACTAACACACATGTTATACTGCAATTTATGGACATCTGACGATGTAATCGAAATTCTTGACCATCTAATTACAACCCCTGATGACTGGTTGGTAGAGAATGTAGCATGTTTATTACATACATCAGGTATACACAGTAGTTTTCTTAAATATTAATACTGATTTCAAACCTAACTACAGATAACCTATTAATCTTTTTGTAGAGTCCATTTTTTTCTCAAATTGGAATTATGAAATATGTGATATAAGTTTATTCACATGAATACTTTTATGCACACCATTTCAGTGACTACTGGAGTGATCACTACTGACATTAGGAGTTGTTTGATGCAATGAATAGGCAGAGTCTGGAATGTGAAGTTGTTGGGATAAAAATAGTTACTTTCGGTTATCATATGCTGGTGCATTATAACCCAATTGATATGGTCTCAGAGGTCACGTAAATCGAGGTTATCAGATATGTAAACTGAGGTAAATAAACTTGAACATACTTGCAGTATGTTTTATTGCATGCACTTCACAACTCCATTTATCGCAAAAATGATCAGAAATGCTTCATTGAAAACCAGTGGTGACTGCATTTAGGCATACTTGTGCCCTTTACTTTTGAAGAGTGATGCAGGAATAACCCATGATTTGTAAGCTATCATATTCCACTATTGCTTCCTTCTAGAGCATTCTGATTGTTTTTATGCCTCGTTTTGTTTATATTTTTGTACTGCTTTTGTATTGCTTTTACTTGTTTTAACGAGTTTGTATTAAAGCAAACTAATTACACTCTGGCTGTGAAGCTTTCTGCGAAGTACCGGCAAGCATTCAATATCAAATGTAATCCAACTTGGTGTTGGATCCTAACCAGCCTACAACCATGAGTCAGTATTAAAACTCTGTTTTAGTATCCAATATCTTGTAGTCAGTTGATCGGATCCGGTTCATTTGGATTTTAGCTGCTGTCATTCAATTCGACAATTCCTGATAGCTGATCCTCGAGTTGTTGGGTGCTCATGATTAAGGAGCCTGGATGACAATCCTGAAAGGTAGCTACAACGATGCTAGTGTATGCAGTTTTTATTTTAGGGTTACTAAACATATTTTCTGACATGATAGCCATTGGTTATTGAGACACATACTTGAAGCTTTCAACAACTTGTAGATGCATACTATGGACTAACTGTCTATCTGAAAGTAACATAACTTCGTTGTTTCTGTAATACGTTGGACTAATACAATCGATAATAGGTGGGGAAGGAATGTAATACAAAGGTTTATTTGATCCTCAAGGCAAATATTACGTGAACGGAAAGACACCGGTAATGCAAATCATTTTATAAGTAAGTTTTAATGTAATCCCAATGTGATTAGAAAATCAAAACAAGACTGCAACAGGATATCTACTGAAGGAGCTACGACATACACAGTGAAACATTCAGAAAAATCTTGTTTTAATTTCCTTAACACGTTGGGATCATAACAAAACTTACTTCTACAACAAATAAATCGAAATCGGCACTTAAATTGTCGCAGGACATTCGTAATAAATATGGAATGGATATTTATGATGAATCAAATTCTTACAAATGTTTACAGTGGCTCATTGTTTTGGGCACTTGATCTCCAACCGATGGATCACGAGTTCAAATTCCAACCCATCTGTCGAAGCCTGCCCAGACCGGTAGTATGATTACACGTCACATAGCTGGAGACTTTGGACAGGCTCTTGGACTTATCAAGTAAACTGGTGCAAAAAGTCAATGTTTGGTGAGACGATAGTAGAGAAGGATGGCTTCGCGATTTGCTCGCAGGAGAGACGACTGAACACTTCGAGGAACAGTTCAACTGGCCTCCAGCTACCATTCCATTGCCCGGTTCCCAGTCGGATTCCAAATAAAAGACTGAGAAAGCGTGTGCAACACATACGGAAGCTGAGAAAGCTGTAGGCAACTTGCAGTGAGGAAGAGAAGCAGGATCAGGCTGACTAGTATCACAGGTATTTAAGGGCAATGGTAGAGGATTTTAGTCACGTTAACTGAAGTGTTAACTACTATATGGAAGTCGGATACGATCCCCTTTGATTGGTCTAAATCACTGGTTGTCTTCAAGAAGATGGAAAAGTCATCTTGTAATAAACACAGGGTAACCGGTCTGAAGAATATAATATCTGAGTTTGTAGGTTCGATTATTGTTAGCCGTCTAAGTGAAGCTTGCGATTAGTAAACCCAAAAGAATCAGGAAGGTTCCAGATCTGATATTGGTTGCACGGACTAGAAGTTCACACTCCATCAGGTTCTGCAAGACATACCCCAATCAACGTTGGACACTGAGTGTATTTCTCAGCCTGAAGGCAAGATTAGACTCTACTAATCGAGAGATATTGTATTTGTGTCTCTCACTGTGAGACAGGTGTCGCCTTACGAGCGACGGCAGACTTAGCGGTAAGCTCTCTTGGAATCGCTGCTGTAGACATAGCATTGATTTGTGATGCAGAAAATGCACTTCTCGACTGCACATCAATCAACATCTGTTCATATGCTGTTCGACCTAAGGGGTCTACAAGATCTAAGGAGAGTCGTGAGTCTAGATGATGTTTATTCATAGTCTACATGTACGTAAGTACCGACTGCATTTTGGAAGATGCAAAAGATAAGATTTGTCAAAGCTGTCAATTTTGATACAAAAGCTCACATTCACCTAGTTATAATGGTGGGTGACTGAAACGCTCAAGCAACAATGCTGAAGCCACCAGAAAGACATCTTAAGAGACTTTACGGAATCCTACACCGAAAAAGCCGACAGTAGTGATGGCGTTGTAAGGTAGGTCTTGTTGTGTAACCATCACCTAACACTTGACCAGCATTACATAAATTAATTGGGGCTAGTGCCCAACTAATCAGTACCTTACATACGTGTAAGTACTAACAACAAATGACAAATAAGAAAACAAGTTATAAGGTAAGAAGAACTCGGACAAAAAGTTTATTTATTATTCAGAGACAGCGAGGTTCTATTAGGCGAAGGATGTTAACTTATCTGTCTTTTGATGGAAAAGCTAGAGACTCTAAGCTAGCTGATGCTAACCAGAACAAAAAAGACAAAGAAGTGGCGAATTCAAGGGGGGGGAGGGGTGGTAATAAACCAAAACAAACTTAGCGAATTGAGATCAATCGTCATAAAAATTATTCGACAATCCTTTAGATATTTTAAATGTTTATTTATTTCAAGCCTAGCATTATTTTGGTGACAGAAATATTCAGAATACGTTATCCCCCTCCTACAAGGTTCTCTGGACACAGGCAACTATCGACCATGCGAGGCTAATGCGAAGCCTTGAAGTTTCGATCAAACATTCTTCCGGGAAACATTTCTGTCAAGAATATAGAAACAGTGCTTAAGACCACCGCTAAACAGATTACAGATGCCTCAAGAAATTTCATTCAAACTGCCAGTATAGCTTCATCTGTCACCCTTTAACTTGCTCGCCACCTTCAAACTGACCCTGCCCATCCTCCCACCTACTTCATCCGCTTAAGGTTTTCCTTGTGACATCTTTCTTCTACTTCACACTGAAGACCATGGAAAGCAGTAGGACCTGATGATTTGCCACCAGACAATTTTAAGCAAGAAGGTAGTGACCTGCTGAATAGAGTAACGGTGGTACTGGGTGACGTATAGGAATCAAACGTAGTCCCACCGAACCGGTCTGCTCCATTGATCATTGCGGTTTATGAGAAAGTAGAGGTCTTATTGTGACCCCAGCTTAACCAACACTGCATTCAAGATCCTGGGCTCCACATTTATCCGATGCCTAGGAGCGGTTGGATTACAGTAAAGTCGGGAAAACCAGACAGGTTTCAGATCTGGACAAGGTTTCATCGATCAGATCTTCACCATTTGACAGGTTATAGAACACAGGCGTACTCACCGGCCACCGATACTTAGCATACTTCTTGACTTGAAGGCGACAGTCAACTCTGTCGACCAAGGTGTTTTGGAAGTGTCTTCATGTGAAGGGCGTACTGAGTAAGCGTGTAACACTAATCAACGTTATCTACTTGACACTTTATCATCTGAACTGACAAAAACCAGTGGTGTGCGTTATCACTACTTCTATCTAACGTCAATATGGATATGTCTTCAGTGGTCAACAAATTCGACACCACCAATTTTACTGGGGTTGAGCTACTTACTACCTCACTGGAGAGCATGTGGTTGACTTGAAGTAGACATTTACCTGTTAGGAAAAGGTGCTGAGAAAATGCTAGGTCTTCTGAATACTATTATCAGAAACCTGAGCATCGTTGGCGGGCATGTGTTTCGCACCTGTGAAATGTGAGATGGTACTTCAGGACTAGTCTTCATTGATTCACACCTTAACAATAATAAGAGGTGGTGGAAGGCATTGACCACTTCATCTCATGAAAATTGACGAGATGGTGAAATAGATAGGGGAAATGAGGACGGTAGATGTGACGAATAGCAGATGAAATCACAGATATACACTCATTTCACAGCGAGACTTTGAAAGTGACCAAGACCTGTTAGTGATCGGTATGAAACAGGTTTCCCTAGCTGAGAAGCATAATCGTCTTCAGGAATTTGGTGGCAGTGCAGTGAGACGGATTCTGCATGATCTAGTAATTCGGACTATGAATCCGTAGGCGAATATATTTGTTGCTAATTTGAATAAACTATAAATATTATTGATCACTTATATTTGTTTTAAACAGTAGATGAGGCTGTGAACCTTCATGAACTGAAGTGGCGTTAACATATGTTGGTCATACTGGAGCATCACCTAAGTCGATATGTAATATTAGCCCAGGTTATATTGGGTTGGAAGAATGCTGAAGATAGCCAAACCACGTTACATAATATGATTTTGTGTTGAAGACCGAAAACAAAACACATGAGCTTTGTCACACGAAAGTGAAACAACAAGTTACTTGTAAACAAGCCAGTTATTTCTTCTGATTGCTGTATACTGGACTATGCATCTAACTGTCATCAGGACAAGCTTGAGGACATAGATCCTGTAGATAACTTCTTTTTCAAGTTTGTGCTGGTGATGTTGCCTAGAGTGACAATAAAAACATCACCATTAAACCATCCAGCTGGGAGAACAGAACATCATCAAAAGCAAACTGTCGCCATGTTACCTGAACAACTGTCACTAATTTGTTCCCCATTATCAAATCATATATATCTATGGCTCAGCTTGGAAAGGAGTGTTATTTAGTGTTTCAGCTGTTGTAGCCAATGAACACAGATCAAGTTTTTCACTTGACACTTCAAAGCTGAAACTCGCTCTGGTAACTTAAGTCGATATTTTAGTTATTCTTCCCATCTATCCTATGGATGGGTATACTTCTTCCAAGTACAAACACCACTTCGATGTCGAATAGTATTAAATCAAAGTATGCTTTAACTCCGAGAACATTTTATTCGAAGTGATTTTTCTGTTTCGACTAATTTAATTTGTTTTTAAGAGGGAATTGCTTTGCGGTAAACTCTTCCTTCAGAGGATTTGTCTCTTTTGCATAGAATCGTGAGAAGAGTTCAACCTCATCCCCTCGATAACAATATGCATCTACAGCCTTGAGAGAATTTCTAAAGATGCACAATAAGTGGGTGTAACAAGCCTCTGACTGAGATTTCGAGTTATATTTTGTTGGTTTTGTGTTCCCTGAGCTGGAAGGCTTAGTTATGAGGCTTTCATTGTCACTCCAAACAACATTGGAATACACTTCAGATTTAAGTGAGCTACGCGAATTTCTACAGTTGGCTTAGTAGCTTGCTTTGATGACCGGTGCGTTTGGTTGTTTCTGTCATAATTTCGTCTTTGTCTCCATGTGCATTGCGATTAACTGCCTCGAACCCTGACCTCTTTTTGTTTCTCGTGTTTCTTATCGATTGGTAAACTGAGTCAATGTTAGTCGGTCTTTGGTCGGCCTGAATACCAAGCTTTGAAAAATTCCATAACATTCTTATATTTCCTCCAACTATCGTGGACGAGAATTCTCAAAATAACATTTCATTCTGCCCTAAATTTCTTTCTTTTTGTGTACCAACTCATGAGGTGAACGAATTATATGTATTTTAAAATTACCTTGTTTCCATTCATTTACGCTGATATGACTCCGTACACTCAGAAATGAAGTCTGTGTCTCCACTTCATTGAATTCTGGTTTTCATTTTACAGGACCAGAAATAGAATGCCTGTCTTTAACAGATAAAGCCAGTTGTGGGAAAATTTCTGAGGTTGCTCTCATTATTATTTCACTATGCATACTTCAGGTAAGTATATCATCAACCCCTTTTAATACCACATTAAGCTAAAACGTTTTTAGAGGTCGGGGAAACTCATGCAAGCGGGCAGCATTGGGAGTTCCCACTATCTCCCGTGTGCAACAGAGACAACTATTAGAAGTTATGTGAAGATGTTCTGACCTAAAGCCAGCTAGTCAAGTAGTAACTTGATGTGGTGTCCTGAGGTTTGCATACCACGACAACCTATTCCAGCTAAAAAGTCTATTCTTCGTGATCGTGTCCTGCCATCGAGTTCAGTTGGTGAGCGTTGTGAAACTACAAATAGTCAACATTATGCAAATAATCAACGTGACAGAGAGCTCACGTCCGGGTGTGGAGTGATAACGGCACTTTGAACTTGTTCTTCTTGGTAGTGACATTTTTGACACTTTGAAACATCACTTTTCAAAACGATAAAGCAAATATAGCATGAATTCTTGCTTACTTAAGTCGACTGTTTAAATAGTTGATAACTTGTACAGGATTAATCTCTGAAACAGCGATTTGTACGACGTTACACAGTATCGGAAATTAATTTTTCTGCCTCACCGGGGACTTTACGAATATGTTTCATTGAATAACCCTTTTACCCAGTCCTCGACTTATTCAGCTTTATCATGTCAAATTTCTACCCCGAAGTTTATGAAGTATTTCCAGTGCTCTGTGTCAAATAGCATTCTTACACTGTTTTTGCGAGGGATTTTCTTTTGTTGTGAACATACCAATAAACATGCAACCTGGCATAATAGTTTTTATCCCTACACCCTCAAACTGTTTAGAAAGAATCGACGAGAGACACTATAGGAATGAACTACACTAAAGAAAAGAGGGGAATAGGTAATTAAAAGGCATACACTAGATAAATTCAGGAGAAAATAAAGAACAAGTCTGTTTATGATAGTATGAATGGTTTGGGGCTATAGTAATTATCTTTCTAGGATAATCAACAATTTCTAAAATAAAATTCCCAAAGCTAAAGTCAGTCTCAGTTCACTACACTGCATAAACTAACTGTCAGTGACGTCACATACCAACCAGGACATGCAAACTGCAATCTCAGCATGCAGAGATTTCTACCTCATTAAAATATGACACAATGAATCAAAGTTGGAGAAAAGTTTATCCGATTCAATTCGCCTAAACAGTGTACCTCGATTAAAATGACTTGAGAAATAATGACTGGTCGGTCTTTCCCATATCACTGCAAAAAGTCAGAAAGAAATACTAGCAAACGATTGGTAGATGAGATGGTCTATTTGCGTGTCTTGTTTCTGTATAGTGTCTACGCTACCTTAATAATAGTCGGTTATGTTCATTGCCTCAAATATACCAAAATGAAGATGAATGAGAACTGTCCATCAACTCATGTGAATACGATATTGATGTATATTGATATGGTAATGCATCCTAATATGCTAGGTTCAAATTTCAGTTCCTCCATAAAAGTGAACAAACTCCAAAATTGACCAAATATTTGAACTGTACGTGAAATGTTTTCTCTCAAAAGCTTTTACGATTTAAAAAAAATGATAGGTGAGAATACGTACGGAATTAAGACAAGTTATCCAAATTGTCTGTGCGGTCTTCCAAGCCACGAGAGAAATGGATAGAGAATACTTTATTGAACGGCTAGCTCAAACGTTTTGGGATATTTTAGTTGACTTATATGAAGCAGACGAGACAGGTGAGCTAGTAAATCGTGTTTATAATCTATCCTGCTGAATTGTTTTTTATTACATCACTGGGATTATGAATCTTATACTAATTTCTAACTTCTTGTAGTTCATAATAAACAGTCACCCTCCTATGAGTTGTATATCAGTTGTATACACCATGGACATGAACAACAGATGCTCATTTATATCTTTTGTTCAAAGGCTATGTATTGAGCACATGAACTAGTTGTTTCGCTGTAACCATGATAATGCTATAGCTCCAACTGATAATCAAGCACTGTGGTGATGAACTTGTAGGTTCGCTGTGATCAGTGCCAACAATATTATCAGCCAGGTTCACTTGTGTCATATTACTGTGATTTACAATTCGCTTGATGGTGGCTAGCAGCAGAATCCAAGAAGCCCATTTTGTCTCATTTGGGATAGATACACCAACTACGTGTGTTTGTGCATATTTATTTTATATCCTTCGCTTTTTACAACTTTCAACCATTTCGACCACTCTTCTTGTTGATCTTTCATCTTGTTGTCTTCTACCTTTATATGGTGTCATACTGTGTGTGAACTTGGACGGTCATTCAGTAATACCAGGTCTCATGTTGGTGTTGACTAATTAGTGCACTTCTGCCTCCCAGTGTTCTTGTCGAGACTCAAACTCACCAATCACCATGTCAAATGTTACAATATTATTCACCAGGTGACTCAGTCACAAGAGTTACCTATTCGTGCAACAAGTATCAGTTGTTATTTGGTACTTGGATCGAATTGATCTATCTCTGTAGGAACATGGACTAATGTGTGGATCCCTCGATATTGCTTACAGATTCATTATGTAGCTATATGTTTTCTTCAGGCTGTCGTGTTCTCCCTAACTTCTTATTTTAAATCTATTGGTAAGGCTGTTCACCAAAGGCGGCATGAAGAGCAGTAAGCATCAGACAGGATGTTGACGTACTTAAGTGAATAAAGTTACTCGACATTATTTGTAATCCTTACAATTTTATCTTCTGAAGTTTTGATCTCATTCGTCTTAATTCGAGCAGTCACGCAACCTCATATCCAGAAAACAATCTCTTGGTGAACTTTTTACGAAAACAGAGCTGATGTCACAATCGTTGTTTCTATTAAGTGTCCTAACAATTCTTGGTATCCCTGAATAAGTGCGACGTAATTACTGTCATTATTGAATGGATAATTAGCTATCAGTTGTTGACCTTTTTCATAAAATGTCGTAAGCATTTATCCCATGAACTTATTTCTTACTTGAATTCGTGATGATAATTTTACACACTCAGATACAAGGACAGACAGTCGATTAACGTAGGTATTATACCGAATCCAGATGGTAATTTCGAGATAAATTAGTGATCAAATTGCTAGACAACTGGTAACTGGTTATTCACATAGGTTTCAAAGTTGCAACTGCTGTAGTCATGATTTACCTACACGGTATACTTCTTTCATACTGCCTCTTACTTTAAAAGGTTAGACTAGTGTTATTACAATGGCTTCAGTATTTCCGCTCAAGCAGTTTTTATTCCATAATAATGCGTGTACTGTTTGTCTTTTATTTGACGCCGCATCTACAGAATACACTTTATGTCACTAGCGCTCTGAACTGTTTCGTTAGTAATGGTGGGTTTGTATTTCTTTCTCATGGAATACTTTGATTTGCCAACCGTTGAACTAAGTGACTGAATATAGCTTTGAATTATGAACACTAGTGAATTCTATCGTTCAGTTTACTACATTCCAATGAACTACATACATGGAAAAAGCATGAAAAACCCAACGTTGTTGCGTACTTACAACAGTTAGAAAGCAATAGGAAAAGAAGAATACGAAGTGACTAAGCTGGAAGTAATTGGTCTTGCAAGAGTAAATTGAAGCTCATCAATAAAATGGTTTAGGTTAACTCATAGCATATTGTTCACATCACAAATCCACTCGCATCGTTACGCCATTATTGTATCCTCAGGACCCGTTTCTGTATTTTTTTTTTCCCTACCTGAACTGACACACTTCCTAGGAAATGGCGTTCCTTATTTTCTTGTCTTTAGGTTGTTCCATTGTTCATCATAACCAGTTTTACCCAAAGATAAGTGCTGGAAGATTTTTAGTGTCGGAATAAGTACCTAATACTCTAGCTGCTGGTCATGCAGGGACAAAGGAAACCCGCATCAGGTGGTCTAACAAAGAGAAGACAATGTGATCAGTAATCGTTGTTCAGTACTGAGCACTTAGGACTTTGCAGGGAAATCAGTTAATGTGTAGTTTTCAAATCATGTTCATTGTACACTTAACATCTTTAACAGTAGACGTTATCTTACACGCCCTTGTTGAACATTCGCTTTTTATTTGCAGAGGAACGAATCGAAGATCTTTTAATCATAATGAGGGCATACACAGAATTTGTACGTGCTTTAATGGTTCACATTTTTGTAGAAAAAGAATAATGAGGCCATTAAGGCTGTCGTGATTTCACTACGAATGTGCTTTCTTTCGCAAACTTTTCGAACTTGAATCATTGTTTTGAAGCTTCTATCATATTCCAAATTTTCCAACACCACTTTTCGTTCTGCACTTATGGAAATGCAATTGTTATCTGTTTTTCGTTTCGTCTGCAAAATGTTAACGTATCATGAAATTTATTTCAATTAACTCTTCATAAGTATTCAGGAAGACTTTAATACCAAAATAAAAAAATAATTTGAATCAAGAATATTTATACTTTATTCAACCTAACAACAAAAACAAAAAAACAGTTAACAAAATGACAAAATAAAATTACACTTACGGATTCATAGTCCGAATTACTAGATCATGCAGAATCCGTCTCACTGCACTGCCACCAAATTCCTGAAGACGATTATGCTTCTCAGCTAGGGAAACCTGTTTCATACCGATCACTAACAGGTCTTGGTCACTTTCAAAGTCTCGCTGTGAAATGAGTGTATATCTGTGATTTCATCTGCTATTCGTCACATCTACCGTCCTCATTTCCCCTATCTATTTCACCATCTCGTCAATTTTCATGAGATGAAGTGGTCAATGCCTTCCACCACCTCTTATTATTGTTAAGGTGTGAATCAATGAAGACTAGTCCTGAAGTACCATCTCACATTTCACAGGTGCGAAACACATGCCCTCCAAAGATGCTCAGATACATTATCAAGGCACTTGAAAGAAAGAGCATTTTCACAGTAACTTCAATTAATGTCAGGACAAATGGTAAATTTGAGGCATCAAACCACTTGTTTCAGATATATCTAAGTGAGAGAGGTTCAGAATAGTCAAATTCATCTATTCGACTGGAAAAATCTTCATGTACATGAGCACCACGAAATTCTTAACGAGCTTCAGCACCTATAATGTTCGGAAACCAATAGCAAAAACGAAAAGCAGGACATAGTATCAAAACTCAGTAATAGTTGACAACTTTTAATGATTCGTTGACTTTTCTTGCATAAATTAGTCCTAACACTACATCGAATAATAATAACAGTAATAGCGTTAGTTCTAAGGCCCATGTTTAGATATCGAACCAATAGATAAAAACTAGGGAAGCTGGTAGAAAGGATCTCGAAGATATGCTCACAAATAGGCTACCAGAATAACAAACTCAAATCATACCTAGATAATTCTGCAATCAAGTATGAGTTCTTGTAACAGGCTTTGGGTTACACCTATCGTGTAAATGATAACAGTACTACTCAACTGTTCAAATCTCAGTGTCTACAACAGAGTATGTACATGAGAGCGCTGGAACAAGGTAGTTATAAAGGCGCTGTTAAACTACGAGTTTAACACTCAACTCTAGTTGAATAAAGTTAGATGTCGAGATTTCCAAAGACAAGAGCATAATCAATCACAGAGAGTGTGAAACAGGCACAACCTACAAGGCCAGCAAATAACTGTTCAATTTTCTGACCCACGCATGTCCACAGTCAACCGCTACATTGGTTCAGTAACTATCTGGAAAATCGTATAATGTTTGAAATTCATTTTAGATTATGGGATTTTTCCAAACTTCAATTGTACAACTTCAAATCTGCAAACATATTATGCCTGATGCCTTAAAACCTTAGAATAACTACCAAGCAGTGGTTGTTGATAGCATCTAATCCACATAAACCCTTGTTGTTCACTTTCTTCAAAATTATATGATAAAACTTGAATTCTTCTCACTCTCTCTGGCAATATTCTACGCCTCTATGCTCCCTGTTTGCTTCTGTTGGTGTAAATGTCCTTGATTTCTTACTGGTCATATTTATTTGTTTGTCTATTATGTTCATCGATTCTGTATCCCATACTCTCTGTAGTTGAATTAAATCTCTTCAATCAAAAGCTGCTATAGATGACTGAGTTATGGGGTAGATTGAGATCGGATCACTCATCCGGAATTACAGCAGTTTGTAAAACAACGGCCTCATTCATCGACTGGCAACTTAACAACTTGATTTTTGATGTAACCAGCGTATAGTTTTGGTTGCGCGATCAACCCAACAACTGCCGTATTACAAACACTGTTAGCCCGTTGGAATAGTGTTATCTGTCTGTAGGCTGCAGGCTATATTGGCGGTCCAGGTGGCATTTTAGAGTAGCAAAAACCGAGCGACTATCTGCTGTTTGTGTGTTGGTTCCTACAAATTTGTTTCCCTAGAACCCACAATCTTGATTCCTCCTCAATTGATCATGTCGACTCACCATCTTTGAGTGGGTTTATAACCCCTTTTGACTATTTATCTGTCTTCAAATGAATATTCAAAGGCATAGATGAGCGTAGTTAGCTTATAGATACGTCATCTAAATTAAACCCGTCGATACCAAAGGAGGTTTATCTCATGCAAAACAGTCCACATTGTATTGTAGTCACTTTTACCTGCTAGATTCCCTCAAAAATCGAATTTACAAACAAAATTAAGGTCTACTTGACACAAGGTCAAGAAGAGGAGCAGATGTAGGTTCACACCACTCACTATCTAGTGCAAGGAACCTTCCAAATCAAGTTTAAAGCCTTCAGGGAAGCTGGTGATAGACCACAGTTCAAGTTCACCACCCAGAAACTGAAGGACAAAGCTACAAACGACATCTTCACATCAGCCATCAAGACAAAATGGGAGAAATCGAGAAACATCCGTGAAGAAACCTGTGCGAAAGAACACTGGAAGTCTTTGAAAGAGATATGGAAAGAAACCTGCACAGCCGTATTAGGAAGGAAGAAGAAAGAAGATGGGGAATGGATCTCGATGGATACATGGAAGCTGATAGAGGAAAGGAGGATAGTGAAGCAGAAGATAAACCAGTGCAAGGATGCTCAGCGACAAGAGGAACTGAGCACAATGTATAAAACACTGGACAAAGAAGTGAAGAAGAGTGCGCGCAAAGACAAAAGACACTTGTACGAAACACTGGCAAGTGAAGCAGAACATGCTGCAGGTAAGAGAGACCTGACGACATTGTGCCAAATAACCAGGTTATTATATAGGAGGGCAGAGACCAACGCAGATGAAACCGATTAGAGATGAGGAAGGAAATCTTATTACGAAAGAAGGGAAACAAAGGAAACAATGGGCCGACCACTTCAAGAAGCTCTTGAATCGACTACCACCACCACCTGCACTTCATCCATAAATACCACCTACAGCCGCTGAACCACAAGTGAACATAAATCCTCCAACTAAAATGGAAGTCCTGAACGCCATAAAGCTACTGAAATGTGGGAAAGCAGCAGGACCAGATGGGATCCCACCAGAGGCACTGAGAACAGACGCAGAGACAACAGCGGACATGCTCACACCACTATTGCAGAAGGTTTGGAAGGAAGGAAAAGTACCTGCCTGCCGAGTGGAAGAAGGGTTACCTTGTCAAACTGCCGAAGAAGGGAGACCTTGGTGTTTGGAAGAACTGGCGTGGAATCACTCTCCTGTCCACCCACACCAAGCAAAATATTAAGCCGCATCATCCTGGAGAGGCTTAAGGATGTACTGGATTCAAAACTACGACCAGAACAGGCAGGCTTCAGGAAGTACAAATCATGTGCGGACCAAATTGTAACGCTTCGCATCATCATAGAACAGAGTATAGAATGGCAGTCAACTCTCTACCTCAACTTTATCGACTTTGAGAAGGCCTTTGACAGCGTCAACCGAGAGGTAATTTGGAAACTGCTTCATTACTACGGAATACCGCAAAACTTTATCAGCCTCATTCAACAACTATATGAAGACGCCACATGCCAAGTAATTCACAATGGGAAGCTCAGTGATGCTTTTGAAGTGAAGACAGGGGTGAAACAAGGTTGCCTACTATCCCCCATGATATTCCTGATTGTGGTCGACTGGACTGGATCATGCAGCAAACAGTGGGGAGCGAGAAGAGAGGGATACGCTGGACTGCGGAAAAGAACCTAGAAGACTTGGATTTCGCCGATGACTTGTGCCCGATGTCACACAAACTTGAAGATCTACAGGCGAAAACTAACAAGTTGACAGAAGAGACAGCGAAGACGGGATTTCAGGTGAAGGTAGAGAAGACAGACGTGAGGAAGATACCGCACCAACAACTCCAACAACAAACTCCAATCACCATGAACGGGAGAAACTTAAAGGAAGTTACCTCCTTCACCTATCTAGGAAGCACTGTTTCAACTACAGGCGGCACAGACGAGGATGTCGAAGTCAGAATCGGAAAAGCAAGACAGGCGTTCATTAGCCTGAAACCAGTGTGGAGATCTTCTGCACTCCTCTCAGCATGTGGAACAAGATCCGGATTTTCAACACCAACGTCAAGTCAGTGCTTCTGTATGGTTGAGAGACTTGGCGCGTTACG
>OX104134.1:107893915-107962834 GCA_944470555.2 Heterobilharzia americana | reverse complement strand
ATAGGAGAAGATTCAGACATTCCAACTGCTTTTCATAAAGGAGGTACGAAAGTCCTGTCTATAACTTTGTACTCACCCGTTGTACTTTTTCCATAGTACCTGATTCTTGCTTGAAGCAAGGACTATGCAGTATTTGAGATGAGATCTTACAGAAGTAGGATATATTGCCCTAAACATCTACTCATCAAAACACTTAAGCTCTACTGAATGACCATAGTATGTGGAATCAAAATCATATCAGTAACAGTACTACTACACACCAGTTTAAGTTGTCACACCTCATGTTAGCGCCATTAGTAAAATAGAAGTAAGATGAGGGATGAAGAAAGGGAAAAAATTGGTCAAAAAACAGTAGAAAGCAATAAAAGAGGGGAACAAAGAATGAGATGCTGAATTCAGAATAGGGGGTTAAGATGAAGATAATGTAGGAATACGTCCACACGACTGACATTGATTTTAAGCCACATCACCTCCAATCAATGGTTTCTGTTGTCAAGTGAACCCAAACCGGCTAGTCAGTATCTCCCACGAAAACTCCAACCAACAATCCAAGACTACATGCAGTGATGCTATATTTTAGTTTGACCACCCCTAGCCTTTTTCTAGCTTGAACCTACTTCAGCTAACGTGCGACAACACAGACTGTCACTAGGCACGTGTAACGCATATCCAAGCCATCTAAGTCGATGTAGGCTCACGGTCTTACTAGCTGAATTTCCACTCTTCCCTAAAATTACACCCAACGTTTGCGTTACTTACGTGGTAACACCACGACAGTCTATGCCACGGAAGAAACGGTAATCATACACCAAAAGCCTTCTCGTGTCCCCTAACTTTGATGGTCATATTTCACAACCTATATAGCAAAACAGGGGGAATTGCAGCACAGTACACTCGACCCTAAGTCGATAGTCGGACATCGCAGCGGTGCCACAGATAGCCTAAGTTGGAGAAAGCCAATCGAGCCTTTTGAATGTGTGCAAAGATTTCGTTGGTCACTGACCCACCAGGACTGATCCCACTTCCCAGATAAGTGAAGTGGCCAACGACCTTAACCATTTCACTGCCTATCGTTAAACTGGGCACCGCTAAAGACCAGTCGTTGAGCAACAATTTGCATTTCGGCGGTGAGAAACGCATCCTAAACACCCACAAATTGCCACTAAAGATGTCTAGAGGACTGCATCTTGTCAGTGACTTCACCTAGCAGGACTATGTCATCTGTGTATTCTAGGTCTACCAAAGATTTTTCTGCGATTAGATCAATCCCTGAGAAGTCAGATGACAAGACAGAAACCTTCATATGAACGTCAGCGATGAAATTGAACAGGAATGGACAGAGTCGGTATCCTTGATGGAGGCATCTCGGTGTACACAAATCAACTGACAATTTGTTATAGGCTCTAACACACCCATGGGTGTTCGAATAAACAGCCTCAAACGTTTGAGCTAGCCGTTCAATAAAGTATTCTCTATCCATTTCTCTCGTGGCTTGGAAGACCGCACAGACAATTTGGATAACTTGTCTTAATTCCGTACGTATTCTCACCTATCATTTTTTTTTAAATCGTAAAAGCTTTTGAGAGAAAACATTTCACGTACAGTTCAAATATTTGGTCAATTTTGGAGTTTGTTCACTTTTATGGAGGAACTGAAATTTGAACCTAGCATATTAGGATGCATTACCATATCAATATACATCAATATCGTATTCACATGAGTTGATGGACAGTTCTCATTCATCTTCATTTTGGTATATTTGAGGCAATGAACATAACCGACTATTATTAAGGTAGCGTAGACACTATACAGAAACAAGACACGCAAATAGACCATCTCATCTACCAATCGTTTGCTAGTATTTCTTTCTGACTTTTTGCAGTGATATGGGAAAGACCGACCAGTCATTATTTCTCAAGTCATTTTAATCGAGGTACACTGTTTAGGCGAATTGAATCGGATAAACTTTTCTCCAACTTTGATTCATTGTGTCATATTTTAATGAGGTAGAAATCTCTGCATGCTGAGATTGCAGTTTGCATGTCCTGGTTGGTATGTGACGTCACTGACAGTTAGTTTATGCAGTGTAGTGAACTGAGACTGACTTTAGCTTTGGGAATTTTATTTTAGAAATTGTTGATTATCCTAGAAAGATAATTACTATAGCCCCAAACCATTCGTACTAGCATAAACAGAATCATTCCCTATCTTGTATTAGCAAATAATACTTTAAAATGAATAGCCTAGGCCTTGAGGAGATTCAGCTTTGATTCTGACGTTCATAGTCTTAACGGACTGTGTAAGCTGAGGACACATAGTCAAGGATGCACACCACTTGGTACCTTTGTGTGTTACGTTGCGTTGCTGGTATGCCGTCTTTCAACCAGTTAGTCTGGACGCATCTTAATTTGATACGGTCGATCAAAAATACTATTCCATTTGACTACTATACTGTTTTGCATTGGTCTGGCGCTCGTGGATTGATATCACTTTTTCTATCCACCTTCCGTTTGTATGTTATTGTGATGTATGGCAACTTAAGTCGATGCACCTGCGTGCGAGGTTCTACACTGACTTTGGATGATTCACTCAGTTTACCTGGCTTTCAGTGACACTACGATAAGACCTCGATCAAGAGAATCAAATACCACCTTGAGGTCGAGAAATACAGCCAGTGTCGGACGTCAGTAAGAGGGACTGTGTTCTAGGACCTGCCACAGTGCGAATATCTGAATGATTAACTCACAACCAAATCTAAAGCCTACGTGGTTCTCTCGAGCTTGCCGCTCATGAGCTCTGTTCAGACGTCTAGTAATCACAGAACCTAGAATCTTCTACACTGTATTCGTCAGGCTGATTCCTTTGTGTTTATAACAAGAAGACTTCCCACCTTTCTTGAAGATTGGAACCATCAATGATTGAGACCAGTCGGAGTAGGTCATCTGACTCCCATACACCAGCTAACACTTCATTTAATTTGACTAAAAATCCTTTATCACCGTCCTTAACGCTGAAACTAGTCCGTCTGGTCTTGTTGCTATTTCCCGTTTCAGGTTTCACCTTTCTCGAACTTTTTAAGTGTTGGGGGTCCTATCACTATGTTCCATTCAGGATCCGAATGGCCATCAACGGATTAGTAGCTGAAGGCCAGTTGAATTGTTCGTCGGAGTGTCCCGCCCATCATTCCAGTTATCTCACCTGCGAGTAGGTCGCAGACCTATCCTTCCACTCTATCGTTTCACTAACGATTGACCTTTTCTCTCTTGTTTTCTCAATAAGTCTAAATAACCGTCTGCTGTTACCTATCGCCGCTACTTTTTCCATCTCTTTAGCCTTCGCTGCCCATCACTACTCGCGGTTATTTCATAGACTTTTTGCCAGTCTAAATTTGAGTTACGTTCGCTCCTCAGTGTACCTGGAGCCTGTAGGGATAGGTTCGCATGCTTCCATTAGTTCAGAAGCTACTCATCCACTGGCTCTTCTTAACCTCTTCCCGATAGTCGACTACGGTCTTCATCACTGTTGTTAAAGCAGACTGGAAATGGCACCATCCTCCGGACGAATGGTACTTTCCACTTCCGATAACCGTCCAGTTAGTTTCTGAATGAAAGCGACCTTAATGCCCATAGTTGAGCTGCACTCGAAATGGTCTTGTTACTACATTTTTAAAATTCCATTTAGACAAATATATAGGTACTGGAACCAACGCGTAGTCGCTGTCTAAGCACTTGCTCCAGAAGGAGGGTAAGTCTTCCACCGACCCTCTTCAGCGATGACTTATAGGATTGTGGTCTATCAGTGTTCGCTGAAGATGAGCTCGGTGGACGCCACATCAGACAGTATCTGTCTTCCTGTTTGAAGTCCATGCTGATCAGAAATAAATGCTTATCTGAGCGTAGTTGAATTAGGCAGTCTTCGTTATGTCTTCGTTCGGCTGGGATTCCAGAGGAGCCTCCTAAGTGCCTTTCTGCTCGACCTAGCCTGTCCATTTGTGCATTGAAATTACCCGCAACAACTACCACGTCTGAACGCCTGACTTTCAGTCAGACAGTTTTTGGTAGAATGTATGCGAAATACCTTAGCTGGTACTGCTTTCCAGTGTGCCGTTGTTTTCTAGTTATGGCTGATTACAACCTATAGATCCTTTTTTCTGTGCCTCAAGGTAATGAGACTCATTTAGTGAGTAAGGGTGGTATAACTCTAGACCAATGTGCATTACTGCACTTCTGCTACAGTTGTTTTCCAGGCTCCAGCGTTTAGATCATTTGATCAGTTCATCTAAGCCAGAGTGCTAACCTATCTTCAGTATTATGAACAACTCTGAATCTGAGTCACCTGCAAATGGAAAGTATGACCTTAGCATACCTGGTAATTCATTACTTTACGGGAGAAACAAAGGAATCCCTAGTATAATGCTCTGGGGAATCCCACTAGTAACTGGTTTCCAGCGAGATAATACTCCATTCACTCAGACCCTTCGCTTCCTATAATGCAGGTAGTCCTCTAACCACTAACTGTTTATACCATAACCTATGAGCTTCCTCAGCAAACCCAAGTGTGAAACCTTGTCAAATGCCTCACTAAGATCAATAAACACCACATTAACAGACAGTTTATTATCTTCTGCTTCCGCACATTCTCCCCTAGCTAAGGGCGGACTCATTAAGCAGAAACATTCGGGTCTAGAGCTGTGTTGCTCCTGTTCCCATAAGCTTTATGTTTCCATATGACCCAGTAATTTTGCCTTCCTTATTTCCTGCAAAACTTTCAAACTGCACAAGTTAAACTAGCGGGGCGATATTTGGTAACTAGTTGCCTACTGTCACCCTTGAAAATTGGGTACACTATAACATCTTTCTACTTTCTAGGTAACCAGGCCTAGGACAGACAAATTAAGTATTTCTGTAAACTGATCGTTAATAATGTCAGTTAAGGTCAGTAACAGCTTGTGGTGTAAACTTATGGAACCCAGTGACTTACCATATTTAGGTTATTTAGTAATCTATGCGCTGCCTCGCTGTCCACCAGAATTAGAGCCATTTTCTGGACCTCAGCCGTGGTCGTACTTGGCATGTGTTATCGTCTACCTTAATGAAGTTTTTCGATAGGTTTTCGTCTCTTTCTTTTTTATTTCCCCAAGACATTCTCATTGGAAAGTATAGTGGATATTCTATTATACCTTCGAGTTCCGCGCCTGTTATGTGGGTAGAATCTTTTAGGACAGGCTAAACAGTTAAATGCTAGTTGCCTTTTATATTCAATGCGACATTTAGCTATGAAATTCTTGCAAGAATTCCTAACTTTGCCACACACTTACTTAAATGTAGCACAAGCCGTCTCTATAAATACATCCGAATGGCTCTCATTCCACCTTAACTTTTGGGTCTGATTACCCACCCTAGGGGGTTCGTTAGAAGGCTTCCATATAGTATTTTGTTCTGCTCTTCTATCTTGGCTAACCCCTACGTTTATACATTTGGTTTATTGTTGTGGGATGTAAAACATGAAGCAGTAAGACTCTGAGTTAATCAAGCTGTAACATTTCTGCTGCTACGGATCGACTAGTGTGAACCTTCACCGACTGGGGGGGGGATTTGGACATGTATTACGAATTCAAAGGATCTTTATTCACTGAGAACAATATTAGTGGAACTAGGATCAATGGGAAAGTGAGTTAATTGTAATCACACCAAAATATTTCACCAAGCAGACAGTCTCTGACTGTTGGTCTCGGTCGTCTACGAATGTGGAGGCTACCTACATGGGCTTCGCGAGATACCAAGTATTTGTGGTTAGAGATTTATAGTGACTCAAAATCAACCATAAACATTAAATTACATTACTCACATCAGTAATCTCGTCACTTAACTCGTGATACTAAATCAATCCGATAGTTAATATTGATACTCTTCGAATTTACAGTAAATTTCATGCTATATTATCACCTAAACTCTGTAATTTGTAGTATTTCGAGTAATTTATTTTTAACTTTAATTTCAGATGCATGTAGGAAAACTGAAGATGTGACTGCGTTTATGGCTGCAGTTGCTCAAGATGCCCAAGAACGAGCCCAGCGACGAGCTAGGCAACGTGAACGTGCAGATAAACTCAAAGATCGCGCAAATACATTTTTTAAAGCTGGAAACTGCAAAAAAGCTGTTGAGTTGTATACACAGCAATCAATTTGGCAAAGGATTACGAAATCTTATATACAAATAGAGCTCAGGTAAGTTGGATTTGAAGTTTAACGAAATTCGTTGTAATATAGAAGAAGAAGTTTCTAAATAAGTCATACTTTATTGTCTATAAGGAAGGTGCTAGGGCGTTGGTTGTGTCTTTTCTTCAGAAAATGTTTACATCTTCAAACAGACTTAACAACTTGTCCATATAGAAAATATAAAACGCTCAGTCTTCTAGCCTTGAATTCCATTAAATTCATGTATATCTATCATCGCTCTGTTATCTATCGCAATAATTTTCTTTGATTCATGGTTACGTTAGGTCCTCTGAACCTGGCGGTTTGATAGCGAAGCTTTCATTGTCTTTCTAGATGTAATCATCACTAGCTTCGTGAATCGTTTATTCAGACAGACAAAAAAGATCAATGTAGTACCTTACACAGTAGTGCATCCGTCTAACTTGCTACACTTTACATTAGCATACAAAGAATAAGTGTATAGATAAACACTAATATCAAAGTAGACAAAGGTGTATGGGAGAAAAACACAATTTGCAATAGGAATGTCAAGACACATAGCTGCTACCTTTATATGGTGGTTGAGCTTGTTTATCATAATAATCCAACAAGCTAGTCAGTTGAGAACATTTGCCCTTTGAGGACCCATCGTATTTAAAACGGCTGTTAGAAAGTAGTAAGAGAAAAAGCAGTTGCTATTGTGGTACGAATTCCTAAGACATTATAAGCGGTCGCGGGCTACGCCATCCTGGTGGCTCGACGGGGTGATACCACAAACCTATTTCCTACGAGTGAGCAGCAGTAGCTTGCTGATACTACCCTACTTACGCGAACGCGAGTTGGAAATGTTTGCCAAAAAGTGGCACACTCCTACTGTAAGGTGCTTTAATGCAGACAGTGTGCCTTCCTTTTGTCCAACGTTACCACAGTGAAATCTTAAAAATAACGTGTGCGGCAAGCCTCCGCTGAATGTCCTTTGACATCTGCAGAAACACTAAAAAATTTCTTTCACGTGCCTTCCGCAAACGACTCCCACGTCATGAAAAGTTGGGAAGTATCAACCAACCACACACCTCCATCACTATATTAAACTCAATCATCAAACACTACCCACCCTCCTCACCCTTCTCTCTTTCCTCATCTTCACTTTCTGACACCAATATTAAACCTCTTACAACTTCATTCACCTCTCACTGTGCGATATTGCTAGCAATTCAGGTCAGCGAAACACCATTTCTAGTCTCCTAAAACCCCACTGCCGATTTCACATTGAAGTCTTCCACGTACGAACTCTATTCGCAATCGGACAGCAAGCATCTCTTGCCAAAACTCTGTAATCTTCATCTATGGATGTATTGTGCTGCATTTCGGATACACGTGAATACAGAAGTTCAGTAGGCGGCTTATTCATTCACTTGACTAACCTAACCTAACCTAACCTAACCTGACCTGACCGACCGACCGACCGACCGACCAATGTGGTGAATCTGCGAAATTCGTCTTCCGAGTGTCCGACGGTAACTGCAATGGTTAGCTGTTGTTGACTGGCTGGTGTAGATATGGCTTCACATTGTAGAACAGGAAGCGCACCTCTCGACTGCATTCCAGTCGAAATCCACCTACCTGTGTGATGTTCAGTTGAATGGATCTGTAAGAACACTAGTAGGTGCTTATTCGTAGTCTCCATCGGCACTTCCATTCATTGTAGTTCGAATGATACGTAGAGTGAGTTCTACCAAAAGCTGTCAATTTCGTTACATAAAGTGAAATGTTCAGGTGTACTCATAATAGCAACCGTCTGAACACCTACTTCAACACCCAGGTAGGGAGGGAGGTTGTGCTAATGGGAAAGTCATCTACCTGACAGGTGTCTGCGGTATCACATCAGATGGTATTGACGAGGGTGATTGTTTCTTGAAGTTTTGTTCTGGTAGTCACTTGCTTCCAGCCAGCTCCAACTTTAAGTAGTGAAATGGACACTGTTTCATATGGCGTCCAATGACATTTTAACTGACGATGGGTACAAATGGACTATGTTGCCATAAGTCGTCCCTTTAGGATAGTGGTGGTTTCTGGAGTACTTGCTTGGACTGCGTATATGAGTTAGCATGAACACAGGAAGTAAGTTGCCTGCAATCAAGAGTGTGCCTGAACGTTTTCCTTATTGTTCTGCAACGTGAAGCCATATCTACACCAGCCAGTCAACAACAGCTAACCATTGCAGTTACCGTCGGACACTCGGAAGACGAATTTCGCAGATTCACCACATTGGTCGGTCGGTTGGTCGGTCGGTCAGGTCAGGTTAGGTTAGGTTAGGTTAGTCAAGTGAATGAATAAGCCGCCTACTGAACTTCTGTATTCACGTGTATCCGAAATGCAGCACAATACATCCATAGATGAAGATTACAGAGTTTTGGCAAGAGATGCTTGCTGTCCGATTGCGAATAGAGTTCGTACGTGGAAGACTTCAATGTGAAATCGGCAGTGGGGTTTTAGGAGACTAGAAATGGTGTTTCGCTGACCTGAATTGCTAGCAATAATCGCACAGTGAGAGGTGAATGAAGTTGTAAGAGGTTTAATATTGGTGTCAGAAAGTGAAGATGAGGAAAGAGAGAAGGGTGAGGAGGGTGGGTAGTGTTTGATGATTGAGTTTAATATAGTGATGGAGGTGTGTGGTTGGTTGATACTTCCCAACTTTTCATGACGTGGTAGTGTTTTCGGAGTGTGTCTGATTCTGAGCTATGTAGTTACTGTATTATGGGTACGGAAGGCTGTAAGTTTTCATGCATTTTGAATGCTTTTTGCAGTATATCTGTTGAATATTAATACTTCCTAATGTTGTGGATCACTGGCTAACTTTTTGATATTTGTTATCAAGTGTATTTCTGTGAGTGAAGGTGGTATTTAATATCGTTGACTGTAAAGTCCTATAAGTGGATACCTCGCTCTTCTGAGTTTATAGTTAGTGTGTGACACTGTTTAATGCTGTGTACTGAAGCTCCCGTCTATGTATTAGAGTTTATGGTGAGTTATCTTGTGATCCATTATTTATGGATCCGTACATTTTTGAGTTTTCGTTTTCCCAGCCCCTTACACCATGGCCATTAGTTTATCCTCCCTTTTTTTCAAAGTAATTCGTAGATTAATTGATGTTTATTTTTTACTGCGTAATTTTCCGAATTCTGAACAAAGTCACATAGCACATTATTTTAAATCTTGGATTCAATGAACTCCCTCATGTGGATTAGTCTTCTTTTTTGATTTTCGTCTGGGATTCGAAGTCGGTGGTGTACGAGGTAGCTGTAAGTTAAGGCTATATATATATATATATATATATATATATATATATATATATATATATATATATATATATATATATATATATATATATATATATATATATATATATATATATGGGGATGGAAGTCTTGAAAATAGAGCAGCAGCTGAAGCTGATGGAACTGCTTGACATTCTGCGTGGCGCTTCATCTACCTCAAATTAATCTGCCGATGATGTAATTTGTCCTAGTATTTCAGAGCTTGTGTATGATCCTGATACTAATGTCACTTTTGATGCATGGTTCCAAAGATGTGAAGACCTTAGAGGTGATTTTACAAATTAAGACGATTCATGGAAAGTCAGATTCCTACTTCGAAAGCTTGGTCTAGATGAATTGTACAAATACTGTAATCTCATTATTCCACAGAATCAACGCAAAAGAAGATTTGATGAAACAATCTAAGCATAACGTTAGCAGTTTGAAAAACATCAGTCCCTCTCCAGTGCGCGTTACCATTTCGTGAAAATAGTACTAAAGTGACGTCCATACACATCTTGGAAACGCGAATAAAGCATGTGAACAATTTAAGCTAAAGTCTCTAACAGATGAGCAATTCTAAGTGCTCATATTCATCTGTGCTTTTCGATCGCCGAAATTCGCGGATATACGCACTCGTCTACTGAATCGCCTGTAACAATACCTGAAGCTGGCGTCGGAATATATTGGTGAGGAACATCAACGATTAACTAACATACAGCGAGATAACACCCTGATGCAAATTGGTGGCCAGTACGTGTCATCAGTTTTCGCAATTAAACATCCAGTAGCCACACTACATATAATGCAGCACCCCCCGTACAACTAGAACTCAGAAAATACCACCGTCTGCCTGTTAGTACTGTGGAACTTGGCATTATGTGAAATCTTGCCCCTTCAGACAACGCAGATGTCGCTGTTGTTATTCGGTGGGTCATAAGAATGGGTTTTGCCGCCAGTCAAGCCCAGCTAACAGCAAAAGAAGCTTATCTCAATGTCGACCTTCTGTACTATCCCTCAGGATCATGGCTATACGTTTCACATCAGTAACCCAGTTCAACAGCAATATATAACGCTGAGTACAAATGGTCAGTCTACGTACTTCGGATTCAATACAGCGTCTAATATCACAGTAATCTCTTGGGACCTGGCGCAACTTCGGTTGACCAAGAAAGTTGAGAACTACATAAGCAGCTACCAGTGCTTGTAGCGGTAAGCTTCAACTGGTAGGTCAATTATACCGCTGTACTTCATTTAGAAATACTACTTTTGAAGGAGTTTGTTACATTACTGATGCTAATCCAAACTGTTGGGTTTCGGTTAGTTCGAGAGTTGGAAACTTCCTGACCTCCTACTGAATACAGTATACAATAAGATGGAAGCACGGTCAGACATCGTTACAAATCCTGTCGATATTATTATTGTTAGAGTACAAAAATGGTACAACAAGGGCGCCAACAAATGCTCACACAAAATAATATAACATTATTTCAAAGACATAAAGCGAAGGGAAGTAGATAAAAAGAGAAACACTTAAAGGATATAATGATTAAGAAGAGCAGTCCGGTAGGGTACGTTCAAAACAAAAAATCCATCACTTTTCAGCAGCAGAAGATAAGAGGAAGCTACACCATGACCGTCACTGGTTTCGATTCTGAGTCATATCTGATAATGTCTCAAGCCACTGACCCCACCCAGGGGTCACCACAATTAAAGATGAATCTCTTCAAAGGTGTCTGTAAAAGTAATCGTATTTGTAGATTTCTAAAACGGGGAATCTATGGACTGTCATGACTTGAGTCTGTCTGTGATCTGCTGACTAAACTGCGTTCGGCAACACTGGGTGAGCAAAGTGTTTATTACCTAAACTTATCCTATTCATAGAGGCATGCTTTTCTCATTGCATATTACAATATTAGCTATCTTCACTGCATCCATATATTTTGGTGAGGAATCTATGGCGTACACAGCTAAATATCTTGTTTTGATTTTCTAAACACGCTGGAATTATATTAAAGTATACTCTTATATTTAGAATAAACTCGGCGCTCAACTTTTTCCAGGACAATTGTAACAACTATGACCTGGATGCGTATAATCTTGAATAGTAACTTTTTAAGATCCACTAATTCTATCTGCCATACATATCTCTATTCCCAATGTGTTTCTGCACTCAGGCATACCTTCGTCTCGGTCAACCTGATTTAGCGTTGCAAGACTGCGATACAGCCTTGTTACTCTTTCCAGAAGCTCCACAATTGAGCCCTGATGGAAAACCATTGACATTCAATGACAAAATTACTTCTAATCCTCGTCTGGCAAAAGTTCATTTGCATAGAGGCAAGGCTTTAGTATCACTCAATAGACCATCGGATGCCCTTGCTGCTTATACACTTTCACGTTATTATTCAACACCAAAGAATGAAAAATGTCTTTTGAAAGATTCAAATGAAGAAAAGTGGCCTAATTATTTAGTCGAGTATGTTTCGCAGGCTGAGGCTGCTCTTGCTGCTCAGAAAGCTAATGCAGAGGCGGAGGCTAGTTTTGCCGAGTCAGCAATAGGTTTCATGTCTAGTTCGAACGGGAATTTTGAAAATGTTTCGCCCAGGTTAGTACCTATTTGTAGATTTTATGAGTATTACTGTTGAAAATTAGTTCAATTGCTTATATTATCTTCAAGAGTAGATTTCTTTATTTTCCATGAAACTTTTAAGACTTACAAAATAATGGTCCCGACATTGTAATCGCTCTTTGTTCAGTGCAATAGTTGTGCAAGTCATTAGAATAGATCAATTTTCAAAGTATTCCTAATTCGATACAAATGTTTAAAATCATCTTGAAACTTATCATAGAGAGGGAACGAGATGCTGATGATTGTTATTGAAAAGATTTTTTCACGACAGAATTTCGGATTGGTAACCTCCGGATCACTACAATATTTTGTGTGTTTGGTGTTGTTTGAAGTTTAAAAATTAGTATGTAGTAGGTGTCAACTTACTGATTTTCAAGGTTAATAAAGTAGTTTTGGGTAACAGAGGCAAATCAGTTCGGCTTTTCTTTTTTAACCTACAGCAGTTGAAACAAGTGGAGTGTGTGCCAAGGATGATGAGTATGGATGTTTAGTTTTTAAATTGTAGGATTCAATATATTGTATATAATCTAATATCGAATCATTACGAGCTTGTATTTATACTAGTAGCTGCTTCTCTAATAGTTTGCAGCTACTATGTTCTACGTATGTATGAAGTCTTACTCATTGAAGTATTTAACAACTAAATACATTTTGACTGACGCTACTGGTTTCGGAGATACGTGACTTGACATGTGAAAAATGAAATCTACTCGCGAAAAGAACGAGCATTTATGAGTTAACACCTTCGTTAATCAAATACTGAAGAAATTTGATTTCAGCAGCAAAATAAGGACAAATTTATTGAAGCTTTTTCTGTTGCCGATAATAAAAGATGCATGATGCGATAAACAAGCTGAAATAAGTCTTTAGACCAGTTGTTTAATTGTTTGAAGCTCTACGGGCCCTCAGTCGTACCATATCAATTAAAAAGGCTTCAGCAACCAATTTTCATTACTGGTTTTCACATAGAAGATATAACTCATAAACTGGTACACAAGTCCTTGTGGTTGTTGAATTACACAGGCTATCAAATACATCTGTTTTGCGAATGTTGTTCCACACTCATCTCTTGCCCAAGATTAAATATAAAGTAGGAATTGCATACACAGTGATAGTATTGTTTGATGGGTAGTAATAATTACGCGTACCATATCGCTGATTGTATTACATCAAATAAACAAATCTGTTATGTTCATACGAAAGCAGATAACGTTATTGGCTAATTACATAAACTAAGATTGTATGGTTATAAAGTAAGTCAGTGAGGTTGCTACATTGGATTGATTGAATTATTCGAGAGATATGTTAAGCATAAATAGTATTTGTAGCTCAGAAGGATAATCTTGGTTATGTTCCGCTCTATATGCTCAGTTCAGAGGATACAACACAACTCAGATGTGTAAAGGATTTTGAACTACCGTCTACTACAGGTTACAAAGATTCAAGGCGAGATACAGACACATAAATTAATGTAGGACCTCACACAGAGGTGCATAAGTTCAAGTTACTACACTTCACATCAACACGCAGAAAAAAGTGAGCATAAAAAGAGTGATGTCAAAGAAAGAGAGAGGGAGGGGAGTTTAAGATGTTTAAAGCTGAACATCTTTGCACTATCGTAACCCATTTTCAGCAATATCACTAACCTTCTGCAGCCGTGGATACCATACATTTCAAAGACGCCGGGCCATCAACAGGCATTTTCATACATATATGGCATAAACTGACAGAATTCACTGACTGGTGCCAGGTTTTGATGTGATCTGCCTGAGACTTGTCCAATTCTTTCAGCATTCCTCTTCGTAGTACGGGGAGACTCTTCAAGCAAAATACCTTTCGATGAAGCTTCACAACCTCATCCATTCACATGCATTCCTCGATTATAACCGTTATCCTGACCTCAACATTGCGTCTGGTTAGCGTCTTCAGCTAACTGGACAATGTAGTCTACCTACTCCAAGTCAACCAGATAACCTACAACGAGTGCATCAATCCTTGTCAACCAAAACGTGCTTAAGATTGCGTCCATTAGTACACCCACAACGAAGTCAAGTAGGAACAGTGACAGTGACCATCCTCGGCGGACACCAGTAGCTGTCGTCAACTCTGATGACAACTCTTCATAAGCCCCAACACAACTGTGCGTGTTCAAGTAGAGAGCTCTGATAAGCATTATATACTTACTCGCTACTCCGTTCACCGTCAGACACTATCACAACACCTCACTGTCAACAGAGTCGTATGCCATCTACATGTCAAGAAATATGCCAAGTGTCGGTCATTGGCTGGTAAGTATGCCTGTGTTCCAGAATTTGTCTGATCGATGCACCCAACTCTAGGTCTGAGAGCTGCTAATTTTATCGAGCTCCGTGTTCTCGTTCCCAAATAGTAGGGCGTTGGATAACTGGATCCTAATACCTTACATGTGATACCAGTCAAACTGATTCGCCTATAGTGAAATCACACGAGAACTTCTCTCCGTTCACACGGACTGGAATGATCAGAGATGTAATGCCGTCTGACAGGATGGTCTCCCAGTTCCACACCCTAGGTAATATATCTTGGTTCCTTGACTGAGTAATTCCCTACCCAAATCCTTCGAAACATCTGGTGTCAAACCGTTATGTTCTGCCACTTTGCACTGTTTTGCACGTTTGGAACAGCTTTCTCAACTTCGACGAGAGTTGGAGGATCGAGGTCTGTGTCTCGTCGAGATTCGAGCTGGATGCTGGGTGACTGAAGCGTTGCATAGACCAGTTGAAATTTTCAACTGAGTCTTTCGCCCAACGTCCCGGGTGATATCTTCTCTGACATTTTCCCTGTCACCACCGGCCACTGCTCACCACCATCACTGCGAAGTCCGATAGTCAAATTCAGATGGGCTCAGATCCACGCACAACTGCAGACCGAAAATTGAACTTGAGCTTATTTAGCTAATGCAATTTGTGTAGAAGAGCATGTTGGAAACAGTTTTGTGAATCATCTTTGTCATGCCGAGCAATCATCATAACCACACAGCCAATAAGCATTTCAACAACCCATTTATTATTTCGTTATGTATTGTAAGCCGTTATCCTTGTTAATACATTTGAAAAGTGCTGTGCAAACAATAGATCCTTGTAATTTGACATGCTAGCGAATTCTGTACAGTGAACAGATTTGTGATTCAAAATAGAGCAGATACACTACCAATCATCTCCCTCCTGATTGTAGTCAGAGCCAGCAGCAATGAGTCTTCTCGAATCAATCAGTGCGAATGAGGTTGTGAAAATCCACTATCACCTGCTGACTTTTAGATCCAGGTTACTAACTGACTTTACGACTGTTCCTGCAGCAGACTGAATATCACATCGTGCTTCATCAGAACGAAAATTGTCTTTACGTTCACACAGATACTTCCATCAGCACCTCCTCCTTAAGGGTACAACTGGCATTCTCATCTTCCGACTGAGCATACATAAACTTCACTACTGTCCCTTTTAATGCGATCATCTACATGCTCATCAGAACGTGTGATCGGAGTCCAAACAAGCACTCCAGAAACAACGGTAACTCTCCAGCCATGACTTTTAGCAACATGGTCCATTTGTACCCATCGTCAGTTAAAATGTCATTGGACGCCATATGAAACAGTGTCCATTTCACTACTTAAAGTTGGAGCTGGCTGGAAGCAAGTGACTACCAGAACAAAACTTCAAGAAACAATCACCCTCGTCAATACCATCTGATGTGATACCGAAGACACCTGTCAGGTAGATGACTTTCCCATTAGCACAACCTCCCTCCCTACCTGGGTGTTGAAGTAGGTGTTCAGACGGTTGCTATTATGAGTACACCTGAACATTTCACTTTATGTAACGAAATTGACAGCTTTTGGTAGAACTCACTCTACGTATCATTCGAACTACAATGAATGGAAGTGCCGATGGAGACTACGAATAAGCACCTACTAGTGTTCTTACAGATCCATTCAACTGAACATCACACAGGTAGGTGGATTTCGACTGGAATGCAGTCGAGAGGTGCGCTTCCTGTTCTACAATGTGAAGCCATATCTACACCAGCCAGTCAACAACAGCTAACCATTGCAGTTACCGTCGGACACTCGGAAGACGAATTTCGCAGATTCACCACATTGGTCGGTCGGTCGGTCGGTCGGTCAGGTTAGGTTAGGTTAGGTTAGGTTGGGTTAGGTTAGGTTAGTCAAGTGAATGAATAAGCCGCCTACTGAACTTCTGTATTCACGTGTATCCGAAATGCAGCACAATACATCCATAGATGAAGATTACAGAGTTTTGGCAAGAGATGCTTGCTGTCCGATTGCGAATAGAGTTCGTACGTGGAAGACTTCAATGTGAAATCGGCAGTGGGGTTTTAGGAGACTAGAAATGGTGTTTCGCTGACCTGAATTGCTAGCAATAATCGCACAGTGAGAGGTGAATGAAGTTGTAAGAGGTTTAATATTGGTGTCAGAAAGTGAAGATGAGGAAAGAGAGAAGGGTGAGGAGGTGGGTAGTGTTTGATGATTGAGTTTAATATAGTGATGGAGGTGTGTGGTTGGTTCTTGCTTCTGAAGTGTTATTGTCGTCGATGTTGTTTTTGCGGTTGGCGTATTTCAGATAATGGGTTTTAACTTCGGTGTGTCGACGTAGTTCAATGGATGTTTGTGTTTGAACTTTAACACATGGTTTTTTAGGCGTTACTGAGTTGAGATTTTTGTGGCTCGATCTCGAGATGAAAACTAGAAAGTTTTTTCATTACTGTGTTTTGTATCCACTCGTTCGCTTTTATTTTTTTTGTTTATGATGTTTATTTTTCCATTGTTGCTTCATGTCACAGAGTATTGTATGTAGTTGACGTTTCGAGGAGATTTTGCTGTAATGTCATTAGTAAAATGATGCTGTTTCGCTATGATACGTATTAAAAAGGTGATGCATAAAGGGAATAATACTTTTCCACAGTGCCCAGACTCTTTTCTTGCATTATTTTTCTAATACCTTTTTTCAGTCCTCATGTACATATTAATGTTAGTAGCCACCTGGATGGATGCATTTCTGTGCCTGTTGATGCATTTCGATGTCTCTGTTCATCTTGTTTGTGTTTTTTTCTGTATGCATAGCTATAGCTGACCTTTCCTCTAGATGTCTTATCTTTTGATGATCTACTGTTCTATCTTTAATCAAGCGTTGTGTTCTGTCAGCGCAGTTGACCGTTTCGTTTATCTTTGACCCATGTATTGTGAAGTCAGATGACCATGAATAGTAAATTGTGTTCGAAACATTCATTTTATTGTATTATTCATTGTGTGAAATATTCAACTAAAAATTCTTGTGGAAATTACGATATCTGACGTTATAGAATTTCAGATGAGTCATAGTTTACAACAAAAAGAAACAGCAGTCAATCCTAATATTCGGTTTTTGTGTATCTCTTTTTTTCACCCTCCTTTCCCTTTCATTTAAATGTAATTAACTAGTATTCTCTGCACTATGTATTTCGGCTTATTTCCTATCCTAATATTCTCGCTTATTCAGTCAGGCACTCAATACTAATTTTGGATCTAGGATTACAGCCTAATGGTTTTAGTTACCACACTTCACATCATCAAAAGGCGGTGAGATGAAAGGGTTGAAACTTATTACCATGTTCTATTCTAGACACTTAGGATTTCCAAAAATTACTGGTTTATTTATTATATTACCGACTCCTCCTCTTGTTAATTTATTACTAAAGTGTTAATTTAATCATTTCTTAAAATCTTTGCCACGATGATGTCGTTTAGACATATATTTCAATGGTAGTTTCTTTTTTTGTTGTTCATACCTCTGCCCTATTGTGTAAGTCAAGTGATTAGTCTGAAAACTTAAGTCTTCCAATAGACCTTGTCTTGTATTATAGCCAACCTGAACACATTTTTATTGCAGTTAGTTTTCGCACTACTCATCAAGTACCTGATAACAGAAGTTCCTATTATGTTTAGTCTGGAAGAAGAATTTTTAACAGCTTTTCAATCATATTCATGCTTGACATTCAGCCTCATGTAAATATGACAAGTGAGAAAAACTGTATAAGTTGCTATTTGACTAATTATTCTAAGGACAAATTCAGATTGTCTTGTTAGAGTCCACAAGATGTTAATAATCAATGGTTGGAGAACTGTTTGTGCTATTACCCAAAATCGATCACAGTCACTCTTTATCATCGAAGTTGTAGACATTTTATTAACCTTCATCGGGTTATTTTCTTCTTCTCCTTGTCTGTTGTTATCATTCTATTCAATTCCGTGTTTCTTTAATCTCTTGTAGCAAAGTATTTGACAACTTGAGCTGGTGCTTTTTTATGCAGCACTTCTACTTGATCCCGATTTCTTTTTGTAGTCTTTTGCTTCCTCCCCCATCAACTCACCTTTTCTGTCTAGGCAACCGGATAGTGATATCAAACCCTCACAAAATAAGTGTAGCTTTATAGCTCAGAGCATAAACATGTACCTATTTGAGTTGCTTTCTAATCCATTATAATTTTATTTTCAGTCAACAGTTATTGTGTCTATTAGCTCAGTTGGCTCGTAGAAATCAAAATTCAAAGTACTATAGCGCAGGATTACGTCGTATGAATCGTCTTTTTATTGATGCTCCAAAACCACTACCACCCACCCCTGTCAATGAAGTTAAAGACGCAAACTGGGATGTCAAGGTGAAATCATCATCAGAAGGTTTGAAACAGAATTCAGAAAAAAAAAAGTTGAATAAGAAGAACAAACGTTCTGATTCACCTCAAAAATCTACAACTTCTGAACCGTGTGAGCTATCTAAACAATCTACAGCTGAAACATTGTCAGATTTGCAAACAATATTTCGTGTGAAAAGTGGATTTAGCCTCCTTGACAAGGAAGTTAATGTAAGTTTTGATTATATATATTTCTCAGTTGAACCTGATAAGTGATTTCTGAACGGTTTCTTTTTACTTACACTGAGTTTAAATGAATTTTGTAACCTTTCTCCTTAGGCCTAGAAAAACTACCAGCCGTCTGAAGAGTCCCATAATAGGATGAAACAGCTAATTAATGCCCACAATTTTCCAATATTTCTCCAACTGATGTCATTCCATGATGAATACCAACTTCATATCATTAAATAAACCCCCAAAAACCTCCAAATTGCATCTGTTGGATATTCTGTCAATATCTACAGTGTAAAGTAGTAGAAGTAGTGACAGTAAACACCCTCCTTAAAAACAAGTGCTTTTTGGTATCAACAGCCACTTGAATGTATAACAGATGTATTGTTGCATATCCCACGTATAACTCTGGTAACATTGCGCATTGTAAGGCAACCCGACCATCCACTGGGGGCGTGTATTACAGATTTTGAGCCGTACTTACTTTGTGAGCACTTCTACAATTCCAACCACGTATCACTGTGCGCTTATTCCTAGCAATTCAGGTCAGCGAAACACCATTTCTAGTCTCCTAAAACCCACTGCCGATTTCACATTGAAGTCTTCCACGTACGAACTCTATTCGCAATCGGACAGCAAGCATCTCTTGCCAAAACTCTGTAATCTTCATCTATGGATGTATTGTGCTGCATTTCGGATACACGTGAATACAGAAGTTCAGTAGGCGGCTTATTCATTCACTTGACTAACCTAACCTAACCCAACCTAACCTAACCTAACCTAACCTGACCGACCGACCAACCGACCGACCAATGTGGTGAATCTGCGAAATTCATCTTCCGAGTGTCCGACGGTAACTGCAATGGTTAGCTGTTGTTGACTGGCTGGTGTAGATATGGCTTCACATTGTAGAACAGGAAGCGCACCTCTCGACTGCATTCCAGTCGAAATCCACCTACCTGTGTGATGTTCAGTTGAATGGATCTGTAAGAACACTAGTAGGTGCTTATTCGTAGTCTCCATCGGCACTTCCATTCATTGTAGTTCGAATGATACGTAGAGTGAGTTCTACCAAAAGCTGTCAATTTCGTTACATAAAGTGAAATGTTCAGGTGTACTCATAATAGCAACCGTCTGAACACCTACTTCAACACCCAGGTAGGGAGGGAGGTTGTGCTAATGGGAAAGTCATCTACCTGACAGGTGTCTTCGGTATCACATCAGATGGTATTGACGAGGGTGATTGTTTCTTGAAGTTTTGTTCTGGTAGTCACTTGCTTCCAGCCAGCTCCAACTTTAAGTAGTGAAATGGACACTGTTTCATATGGCGTCCAATGACATTTTAACTGACGATGGGTACAAATGGACCATGTTGCTAAAAGTCATGGCTGGAGAGTTACCGTTGTTTCTGGAGTGCTTGTTTGGACTCCGATCACACGTTCTGATGAGCATGTAGATGATCGCATTAAAAGGGACAGTAGTGAAGTTTATGTATGCTCAGTCGGAAGATGAGAATGCCAGTTGTACCCTTAAGGAGGAGGTGCTGATGGAAGTATCTGTGTGAACGTAAAGACAATTTTCGTTCTGATGAAGCACGATGTGATATTCAGTCTGCTGCAGGAACAGTCGTAAAGTCAGTTAGTAACCTGGATCTAAAAGTCAGCAGGTGATAGTGGATTTTCACAACCTCATTCGCACTGATTGATTCGAGAAGACTCATTGCTGCTGGCTCTGACTACAATCAGGAGGGAGATGATTGGTAGTGTATCTGCTCTATTTTGAATCACAAATCTGTTCACTGTACAGAATTCGCTAGCATGTCAAATTACAAGGATCTATTGTTTGCACAGCACTTTTCAAATGTATTAACAAGGATAACGGCTTACAATACATAACGAAATAATAAATGGGTTGTTGAAATGCTTATTGGCTGTGTGGTTATGATGATTGCTCGGCATGACAAAGATGATTCACAAAACTGTTTCCAACATGCTCTTCTACACAAATTGCATTAGCTAAATAAGCTCAAGTTCAATTTTCGGTCTGCAGTTGTGCGTGGATCTGAGCCCATCTGAATTTGACTATCGGACTTCGCAGTGATGGTGGTGAGCAGTGGCCGGTGGTGACAGGGAAAATGTCAGAGAAGATATCACCCGGGACGTTGGGCGAAAGACTCAGTTGAAAATTTCAACTGGTCTATGCAACGCTTCAGTCACCCAGCATCCAGCTCGAATCTCGACGAGACACAGACCTCGATCCTCCAACTCTCGTCGAAGTTGAGAAAGCTGTTCCAAACGTGCAAAACAGTGCAAAGTGGCAGAACATAACGGTTTGACACCAGATGTTTCGAAGGATTTGGGTAGGGAATTACTCAGTCAAGGAACCAAGATATATTACCTAGGGTGTGGAACTGGGAGACCATCCTGTCAGACGGCATTACATCTCTGATCATTCCAGTCCGTGTGAACGGAGAGAAGTTCTCGTGTGATTTCACTATAGGCGAATCAGTTTGACTGGTATCACATGTAAGGTATTAGGATCCAGTTATCCAACGCCCTACTATTTGGGAACGAGAACACGGAGCTCGATAAAATTAGCAGCTCTCAGACCTAGAGTTGGGTGCATCGATCAGACAAATTCTGGAACACAGGCATACTTACCGGCCAATGACCGACACTTGGCATATTTCTTGACATGTAGATGGCATACGACTCTGTTGACAGTGAGGTGTTGTGATAGTGTCTGACGGTGAACGGAGTAGCGAGTAAGTATATAATGCTTATCAGAGCTCTCTACTTGAACACGCACAGTTGTGTTGGGGCTTATGAAGAGTTGTCATCAGAGTTGACGACAGCTACTGGTGTCCGCCGAGGATGGTCACTGTCACTGTTCCTACTTGACTTCGTTGTGGGTGTACTAATGGACGCAATCTTAAGCACGTTTTGGTTGACAAGGATTGATGCACTTGTTGTAAATTTTTTGGTTCATTTGGTAGGAGACTAGAGTTTGGTGTTAAGTGATGACGGTGGCTAGTTTTCTTGCCTCCTAAAGGAGTTTAGTAGAAATCTGATTGTGTTTAGCTTACATTCGGCTTGCGTTTATCTGGTTTGTTATGTTCCTCGGTAATTTGTCTCCAACGACTTCTGTTTTCATATCATGGAGTGAAGTTACTGATTGCGTGGACTACTTTTGTTTGTTGGGGTGTTGCATATGCCGTTGATTTTGGAGTTTATAGCTGTTTTACGTTGTCGTAAATTTGAAGGTTCTGGAATACCGGTATTTTTGCAGCGTTTCTCACTTAGGTTAGAATGCGCGTATAAAAAATAATGGGGTTAGGCGAAGGGTAAGTGCGTTAGTTAGTCAGCCAGGCTACAAGCTCTGTTGAGTAAGCTTGTTTTAGTATATGCTGGGCTCGCTGGCTGAAGTTAAATTTAGTTGGAATAACTTGAAGTGTGTTCAGATTAAGTTGTTGCGGGAGTCTTTGAACTCTGAGACGATTGTCATGAGTGATCGAGAGGATTATGGGGTGTTCGACTCTGCTATTGGAGAGTATAGGAATTAGTAGTTGGAAACCTTTGTTGACATTCTGAAAATCGGTCACCATGGAGGAGATGTATCCACTCTGACGTTTTCGTATGTTTGAACATTTTGACTACCTTACATTTTTCAAAATTTCTTTTCTCACTTATACTTTTGTGTACTTCTTTATCACTCTTTCGCTACCAACTTATTGTTTGTTTGCTTCTCTGAAGTGTATCAACTTGAGTTAATGAATTTCTGTTTTTGATTACACGTTAATTTTTACTGTTTGCTTTGTAATATTCTGTGTTGTGCAAGGTAGATATTATCTGTAAATTTCGCGATATTTGGTGTTTTACTGTCCAGACAGTTTATGAGATTTTCAATTTGGGTGAATCCAAAGAAACCGGTTCGAATGAGGATCTTGCACAGAATAATGAAAAAGGCGATATTGCTGAATCAAATCATTCCATACTTGATGAAGCAGAGAGGATGCTTGCACTACTCAACTTGGCTGATAATCTTACAACTGACTGTGCAGAAAACCAGCGATTACTTATTGAACGTCAGCCTAATTTAATTAAAGTTGGTCTTGCTTGTCTCAACTTATCACCAGATTTTGTTCGACGAATCGCTGACTCTTCGATTTCTACGCAGAATAGTTTCAGGTTTGTTAGTGTTTTTTTCTTTTTTTGCATAATTTCTGAATTTATCAAATTTTAGTGTGATTCCAATTTCGTCGATAAAACATCACATACATTTCAGGGGTTATAAAAGCAAAGTTCAATTTTTTAAAACAACCTTGTGCTGTGCACTGTATGCGTTGTCAACAGAAACTTGACAATAGTTTCACTTTTACTAATGGATAATATAGGTATACTACTCAAATAGATCGAGTAGTTAAAAATGTTACAATAATTTCTAACCTGCGAATTTTTTTGAACAATAACAGTGAACAATTATATACAATGTTTTTTTTTAACTCTTCTGCATTCTTATGCGACTAGTTTAACACGGCGCTCTCATTCACTGAGGTGCTAGTTTATGTTCTTCGAAATTTCACTGTTGTTGTGTGCTCTCTGTAGATAAGAGGAGCTTTTCATATATATGCATACTCGATATAAAACAACACACGGAACTTTTATTCAAACTTATTTCAACACCATTTTTATCTTTCGAAAGTGATGATAATCTCCAAGAGCTTGTTGATATATATAGGTGAGCTCTTGAACAACAACCTTAGGTTTCGCCTTTGAGGGTCACTCGGTTCCTCGAAAATAGAAAAGAAATGGCGAAAACGCTACGGGTTTACTGTGCAGTCGAATATGTACAAAAACTAACGGTTTATATACATTTTTGATGACCTTGTAAGGTTTTAAACCATCATGCAGAGTTTTTTTAGACAATCTGAGTTTCATACGTATAATTATAGGGTTTTTTGCGAACCTTCGACATGCCATGATTGGCTGTGAAGGCTTTTCAGAGATCTTGAGGCTTTTGAAGGAATTGAAGGATATTGTCATACTCTTCACCACCTACCTCTTTGAAAAAATGACTGTGTATAAGAGTATTGCTTACGGTTCACTTAGATCTTTTGATGGGTTTCCTGAAACTAGTCCTTCGACGCTGTGGTGGCTCCGGATCAACAGAATTCTGGCAATTCTCCTTGCTGTTTCCAAATCATGAATCGTTTTCTAATTGCTATGGGTTGTCCAGTAATATATGGAGTGTTTAGCCGAAAGGAATATCATTTATACTGGGATTATGATGTCTTGGTCTTAGTTAATTTACAGTGCTTACTGATTCTTCTCCTTCCCCTTTCAATAAAGCACGTTTAAAATGTATCCACAAATCGTTCTCTCTGACCATTTAATTGTGGCTGGTAAGGTGGAGAACGTAAGTACTGGATTACATTTTGTCTGCAAAAGGCTAAAAACGCTACTGAAGTGAATCGCATACCATTATCGATTACCATAGGTCATCGAAGCAGCTAAACAAACTAGTCAATTTGGCAATCGTAGCTTCCGTTGTGGATTGTGTGTGACATGTAGAAAACTTCAGGCGATTTGTCCTGGGTGTCAACAATAATAAGATACAATTCTCCTTGCATTGACCCACCAAGGTCAACTTGAATTCTTCGCCATGAAGTTCCGGTCATCGGCCATGAGTGTGAGGGAGACTGGTGGATTTCTTGCTGCGGAAGTGCAGTTAAGACAGTTTTGACATATCTTCTCAATTTCTTGGTCCATCTTAGGCCATTATACATATCTACACCTCAAGGGTCTCATTGTGGTTACAACTGGATGACCATTGCGGAATTGGTTCAGCACTTAGTGTCGGAGACTCTGTCGTCAAATATGACACATGATTCCACAATCGACAGTGAATCGTGGCGGTGATAGTATTGTTTTAAGTCGTATGTTATATTTCTGTTGTGATGCTAAAGTGCTACTGGGTAACTAAATAACTAATAAAGCGGAACACACAAAACAGTTGTTAATCGCTCACAAGAATTCCGAGTGCTATATCGTTCTTCAAGTTAAAACTGGTTCAATTACCAGTAACTTCAACATTCCGGCATACGGAGATGTAAAATAAGAAGGGACAAAAACAAATAGAGATCAAGGTAGAACATGAACCAAAAGCGCATCGACTCAATTTGCCACATTTCACTTTCCACAAGTCTTCAACGATAACTTTTACTGTCTGTATGAAATTATTAATTTTTATTTAAAACCAAAAACTGGTACGACATAAGTAGCGCCATATCGACGAAAAATGATGACAAAATGTTTCACACCACTTGTCACATGCTCAAAAACAAAACTATTGATACACTTAACGAAGCGTTATCGAAGAGTGTTTTTTTGGAGACCGTTGGAATTGCTCACATTACCAATTAGTTCTTTGTATCTTGGCTAGAAGACAGTTTTTTCTTTCAAATGTAGAATTTAATTGGTTATTTCGGTTTGTTTTTCCTTTAAAGTGGCACAGAAATAAAAAAGAATTACTGATTACACTATACAAAAGTACAGACTCTGAATTCATTAGTGTTTGGGAAATAAAATCAATTTTGAATGCAAATTTTAGGACCATACAGCACATGGTTTATCTTACCGACAAAAGTAATAGCAGCACACTACCCCATATTCTCTTTCTGGAAAATTATACGATATTCGAGACTTAAATCAAGTCTGAATGTGTCTTACGACTCATATAGAGTAGTAGATGTTAAAAGTCATTATTCTGATTATTGCATTCTTCGAATGTATCTGTCCGAAAGTACAAATGTTTTCTGCATTATTCCAGACACCGTCTCCTATTGACATGCTTCTAAAAGGTCTATGCTAGCTTAATTTCAAATTTCACTATTTAGCATCAAGTTGCTTTCACTTCATTTAATTACTCCCATTCTATGCTAATGCAAGCATCGTGTACTGCACAGCAGTTGGTTGCAAGCATTTATCGACTCAGGTGTTATACGTATCTAATCACCGTTTACCTCAAAGCATATGGTTAGCTGAAATAGGCTCAGGCTTGAAAGAAGTTTTAGGCAGCCAGAATAAAACATGACCTCAGTTCATCAGGTTTCTAACTGACCGTTTCATCTGTCTGGGGGAATGTAAATTTCCAGGTCCATGTGACAACTGGAATTGACTGTTGAAGTCTCTGTTCCATATGATTGAGAATCGATCTCCTTGGCGTAGATGTACACACACATTATCTTAATCGTCACACTGAATTTCGTTATTGTTTTCTTTCTTATCCTTCCTTTTTTATGACTTTCGTTGATGTTCGATTTACATTTTTTTACATCTTGCTATCTTGTTTCTTAATGTTACCGTTACGCAGTAATTCTTAGATCTCTTGCTGATGTCGATTGACTATTATTATTAAAGAGGAAAGCAATTTAGATCATTGCAGTATGCTTAAGGTTTGTACGTTTGTCTTCCACGTATCTATTATTATTTATTATTTGTCCTTTGGATTCCTGGTAGAACATAGGGCTTCACTAGCACGTCACCATTTCACTCTGTTCTCTGCAGTCTTTTAAAGCTGGCTCCACGGCTGCCCAGAAGCTTTCATTTCTTCTTCATACGATCTCTTCCATGTCACCCTCGGACGTCCAACTCGTCGTTTCCCCTTTGGATTCCACTTGAGGATCTTGCCTGGCGCGTGATGTCCCCAAGTGGTCTCGTTAGTGTATGCCCGATCTGTTTCCACTTTCTTCTGCATATTTATTGGGCAATGGGTTCTTGGTTGGTTCGTTGCCAGCCAGAGTTCCTTGTTACTCGTTCTTTCTAGCCATCTGATCTTCACTATCTTGCGTATCTATCCGTCACTTATGTTTATGCTACTCATCTCAGTTTTTATCCTTTGAAAATACTTGCTCACTTTAATTCTGAATATTACTAATCAACCTGTACAGTAGAAAACCAGTGCATCATTGTCTGTGTATCCGTAACCAAAGTAAGCAGTGGTCTGAGGTTGCAACGAGCCTAGTGTTATGTCATTTTACTTGGTGTTACTGATTTGCATGAGCTATTGACAGTCGATTATTATGCGCTGACGTAATTTCCACACACTTGGTGGTGCGAAACAGCTCACAGCCTTAAGTCCATAAGTAACTGCAGTCGGGCGTGATTTACATACATATGTTTGTCATCTGAGAATATGACTTTTTGTAAATATACTTCATTCGTTATCGATTGAATACTTGCTATTTACTGTTGATTATTTTGCTGGGCTGAATTCATTCATCCTTTTGTTGGCTTATGGGCTCGTTCTGATGCCTTAATATCACCTCGTTTCATTATGTTAGTGGTTGGTAGCAGCAGAATCTAGGGGCCACATTTCATCATATTTGGCACTTGTCAGCTGGTTGCACCTACACTTCGGCGTGTGACGATGTCCCCACTGGAACTTGAGCTCGGCGCATATCGTTTCAAATACTTTATTTCTTGATTTTATTCATCTTTTACATGAAAAGTTTTAGTTTAAAATAATTTTATTTTTCTTAATTATTATTGTTCCTAAAGCAGTTTAAAAGTTTAATTAAATCACATGCATATTATTCTATTTAACAGTATGACTGTCGAAAAACAACGAAGTTTTCACATTCTTGGTGCACTTAGACTAGCAGCTTGTAACTTATTCGTCACCTTGTCATCTCTACCAAGTGGTCGACAATCCTTGTTAGATATGTGCGGACCTGGTCCCATACTAACTGGACTAGCTAATTGCTTGTCAACTTCAATGTGTTCACTCCAGATGAACAATTCTTCATCGCCTACATGCGCAGCAAGTTTAGCGGATGCAGCTCGTGGATTAGTGGCCCGTATGTCGTCTGGAAGTGTCGGTGGTGCTGCTGCTGTCGCTTCAAATAATATGACCAACACAATAAATAGTGTCTATCCAACCAAGTATTCTAATCTAATTTCACCGGCAATGGCTTCAGTCTGTGCTGCAAAAGCTGCACAAATATTAGAATTTTTAACTGAAAGTTCAAGATTTTTGGTAGGTGAAGTATACACATATGTCCATATGTATTTTAACTTCATAATTGAAGTGTTTTATATATTGCTTTGTAGAAAGGGATGAAGTCATTCTTCTCTCATAAACATCTCTTCCAATTTAGAAAACGATGTTTGACGAGACTCAAGATAAGTTCTGTAATACCGTAGATATGTTCACTCTGTCATCTTCCTAATTACGAACACTGTCTATTTCTTCGTCTTTCTAAGCTTATACACGTCGGTCTACTTCATTATCACTTAACTTCTCATATATGCATACTGCTGTAAAATGTGACAACTTAAACTGTTGTACTTCTATACCAAGTTTTACGTTGGTTTAACTGTCAAGTAGGATGTCTGTTTGAGAGAATTCAAAAGCATAGTGCCAAGAAAGTTGTCTACAATAATGAGAACTTTTGATAGTGAGCAGCTTTGTGGGCTAGAGACTGTATCAATTCTGATTATCATTGTTATGTACACTGCTTTTTGGGCGGTCTTTTGCTCCATTCATATATCACTTCAAAAAGTAGTCTGTCCCCATATTTCGAAATAATTATTCTACATGAATTGATCAGCGGATGGTAAATAGTTGTAGAATTCAATTTCTGGAAACAGATCAAAGTCTATCAGTTTTGGAAGTTGACCCCTAAAAAGGGCGGTACATTTTTCCTATCTTTGGATTGGCTAAACTTATTGCTCTGATAAAAACAGTGGATGGTAGTTGTTTGCTTTCACTCACGAAATATTCTCACATTACCACACGTTGATAACCTTTTATCAGAGAGGTTTTTTATGCTGTCTTCACACTATGTGCATGTTTCCAAGAAATTGAAAAGAATTAGGTGCTTGTTACCGGATTGACGGAAGTTGAGAGTTCGCTTGGGAGATTTAAAAACTGTGATTTCAGGTTAAACAGCATATATGAACTTTAAGATCCAGAATAGATGGATGTAGTGGGAACGCATCATGTGGCGTTGCACCTCTGCTTTCTTATTGAACTTCACGTTGAAGGCTCTGAGAATGGTCTTCTTAGACAAGTATTCACCCCAGTTTATACATCTGTAATGTATCTCAGCTTTTATATATATATATATATATATATATATATATATATATATATATATATATATACGTATTGAGTGTTCTGAGGTAGTCGACAAGAAGCTAAAGTTATGTTTCATGATTGTAGTAGCTGCGAGGCATTTTGTCTGTTGACTACTATGAAGGATTTCATCGCATCGCGTAGCACATAAGTGACGAGCTATTGCACTGTAAAACTGGGATGGATCTCTGAGACTTAGACTCTTTGACATGAGCCTGGCAATCCTGCGTACTTGCTACCTCATGTACATATAAATTGACAAATACAGTTGGAGTTAACAAGAGTTAAGATAATGTCGCATTTGGAGTGTGTAGTTTCACATGTTGTTTGGTGCATCGAGAAAAGCCTCACAGTCGGATAGGTCTTGGACAATGCATTTCTAATTCGTCCGTTGGTTTTTGTCGTAACATCATCTCCCTTGAAAGTCAAATTAAGAAACACTGTTTTCTTAACAATAATTCACCCCTCTCTCTCTCCTTACTTTTGCAGTAGGTCTGCACAAACTTCATCGGATAACCATTATTGTGTTGACATTTTTCGATTAGTTGAATTTATTTTTGCATTTTTATCGGGAACATAATCTCTCTGCCCCATGATATAACGTCTTCACTAAACCTCTCTTGTAACTGATCGAGCAGTAGCTGTTTAGGTTTCAATGTTGACCGCTCCACGTAGTTTTGCAATGAATGGTCCTCTCTGTTGTGTCGTCTTCATTGCATCTCAAACATAAGTCGAGAAAATCCACTTGCTGCTTCTCTTTACATTTTATCGTAAACTTAATACAATGGTGTGCATTGTTTAAATGTTGAAGCAGCTTCTTTGCTTGCTAAACCTTTTCACAGATAATGAAGGTATCATCAACATATCTTAAATAAAGCATGGTTTCATTAATTTTAGGTTTTAAGGTAGTGACATTTGGTGGATATATGCTCCATTACTGGTCCTAGTGAAACTTCCTGTAGTCGCACCGTCTACTTCCTTATATATGATGTTGTTGAATTGAAGTTGAACATCTTCACTGCACAAAAGCAAGATACACTTCATTTCTTCTTTTTGGCAATGGGACATCTTCTGGTCATTGGTAAATAACTCCTTTTGTCTCAAGGAGAGGTATACCCGTGAAACGAGAAGTTGTATCGTATGAATTTGTCTGACAGTGAGATGTCTAATTGTTTCTGTGAAATCAAAAGTCTTTCAAAGCATATATTGACTATTTCTGACAAATCCTTTCCATCTTCACTAACCAACGGGAAAGCTTTTGATAAAGAGAGTTATTCTTAGATAGAATCGGTCCCTCTTATGTGTTTTGGTTGTTCATACATGAGTGGTATACTAGATCCTCCAGTCCTGAGTTCATTGTAGGTTTTATAATCAATAAATTAGTTTTCTTTTGAGTAGTTCCCTGAGTTCTTTAATGATTTGTTCTTCTATCATTTCAGTTTATTGAGATTATCCATCCTGTGTCATCCAGTATGATCCAGTGTTAGTTTCATCTTATTGATACATGGTTCCGTACTCATAACAACCACACCGTAGCCGTTGTCAGGTTGAAGAATTGCGATTCGTTTATCGTTTATCAATTCCTTCAAAGCCGAACGATGTCTTTTGATAGGGATTCGGGATTGGGGTAGTGTGGACGTTTGGTACTGATTTGCAGTATCAATAAGTTTAGGTTCGAACCACCTCTTCTTCTCTTCGCCAACAAGCTGTAGACCGGCCAAATGATTGAAAAAGTTCTCAAAGTGCCTTTCAGTATCTTTTTTGTTAAAGACCTTCTTTGGGGTATGAAAACGAACCCCAAGAGAAAGCGCTTCATTTTGGAGCTGGTCTGACTTGACATTTGATAAATTATATATATATATATATATATATATATATATATATATATATATATATATATATAAACAGCATTTTCCAATTATATAATTTTCAAATGTATCCATTTGAGGATGTTGGATGAATATCTATAAAACATACTTGATTATGTTATTTGTTATGAATAATTTATAAGGTCATCACTTGTAATGTGTCAATTAATTTATCCATAAATGTTTTGACTTGAATAAGTAAACAAAGTGTAATGCCTAACAAAAATTGTCGAAATGTACCTACTAAGTAGTAGATTTTCTAGGGTAAACAAATGAATGTGCAATATTGCCTTGAATTACCTTGATATGGGCTCCTATGTGGATGCCTCGATATTACCTGAATGTTAATTGTGATAATTTGGTTGGTTGTGGTTAGCAGAGAAACATAGGACGCGCGTTTCGTCCTATTTGGGACTCATCAACTGGACGTATCCGCACCCCAGTGAGTGATGTTGTTCCCACTGTGACTCGAACCTCGTACCCATCTCTTCAATTACTTTAATGTGATTATAAGAAGTAATTTGTACTCGAAAAATCATGCCATAAATTGTACTGTATCACTGTATTGTGCTATACTCAAGTGGATTAGTCGAATATAGAATAATTTGTAAGATTCTAAAACCAACAGTTATTTGGTATATATAATCAGTTGCATATAAAAGCACATCTAAGAATACATCACAAGCTTTAAACTGTGATCTGTAATGTGTTGATTATTCCATACTACGATAGGTATACATCATGCTATATCTTTTCGTTGAGGTTGAAAGATATCACTGAAAGTACATAGATATTCAAAGAGATGCTATTTCATCTAACGTCAACTTGGTGGGTTTATTAGGTGCGTCTGCTCTCTTCGTCTTGACAGATTTGTAATGTCAGCATATCTCGCAATGTGTTTTCATATTTCCTTCTTACTGTTGAAATGGTCTGGAACTCAGAAATTAACGAGTTTTATGAACATCGTGAATGAAAATATACGAAAGTTTGTCAAGTCTTCATAAAGACGAACGAAACGCTGAATGATGCTATGCAGTATTTAGCAGTAGGAGGTGAAGTTGTTCAGAACGTCAGTCATATCATCTTGATGGTGTTTGTCAAACAGGGAATCTTGGTAATAATCGTTATTAGCCAACCTATATGATTTGTTGTCCAAATGAAACAACCGAATACATATCAGATATTTAGTGTATAGTGCTATAGCCTGTGCTTTTCTGGTGTAAAAAATGACCGTAAAACATACTCACTGAAGATAGACAGCATCGTAATTTCCAAGTATCACTTACAATTAATGAAAATATGCTATGATCAGTGTTGTTGTTCGGGATGCGTTTTTCACCACCCAAATTGTTGCTCCAGGGTTGGTCTTCAGCGGTGCCTCGGCTAACAGTAGAGAGCGTCGACCATATCATTTAGCTGGGAAGTAGGATCAGCTCTAGTGGCTCGGTGGTCTATGAAGTTTCTGTACGAATACAAAAGGCTCAGCTGGTTTTTGCCAACTTACGCCACCTGTGGCGCCACTGTGATATTCGATTGTCTATTGAGGGTCGCGTGTACTGAACAGCAGTCCGGTCTGTTCTACTGTATGGCTGTGAAACATGGCCATTGAAGGTGGAAGATATGAGAAGGCTTCAAGTGTTTAACCATCATTGTCTTCGTAGTATAGGACGTATTCCATTGTGTCACCATGTGAGTAACGCAGAAGTCGGTTGACGAGGTTATGAACCTTCATCGACTGAGATGGTTGGGACACATGTTACGTATGCCTAGTCATCGTCTGCCTCGTCACACGACGCTGGCCGAAGTAGGTTCAGGCTGGAAAAAGGCTCAAGGCGGCCAGACTAAAACATGGCATCAATGTATGAAGTCTTTGACTGTTGATTTGAGCCATTTGGAGCGATGCAGACTAGCTGGTCGAGGTCGGCGGGACAAGAGGAACCAGTGGTTGGAGACTCTAGGTGATATGGCTGAGAACCGGTATCAGTGGCGCAGATGTATACACACACCATACTTATCTTAACGACGCTATACCATTTTCTCATTCTTCCTTTCTGTCTTTTCGTACTTTATATTTCTTTTGACTGGATTTTCTTTTCCTCATCTTTCACTTGACTGCCTTTTTATTTGATGTACTGATATGAGGTGTGGCAACTCGGACCGTTATGCAGTAATGCCTGGTCCTATGTTGATATTGATGATGATCAGTGTTGCGGTTTTAAAGCCTAAGGTTTTAGTTAGGAGATTGTTGAGTTGATGATATTGTCAACCTCTATGAATTAAGCTTACTCAGACTTTTTACTAATATGAAATCACTGGATAATCTTGGAGATCCAAGTTGTCAGCAGAGGAATAAAGATGAAGAAGTAATCACTAACTGAACAAAGATTATATGACACTATTCATTGTGCTTATATTTATGTTTCCTGATTGATATCATAAGGATTGTGGAAATCAATTAGTTTTCCAGGTTTTGCCTTATATTTATCTTGGTATGTATCAATGTCATTCATTTCTCATTAGTGTTCAAATCGTGAACTTTCCTTTTTTAGACATGTCGCTTCTTCCTGTCTTTTATTGCTGTACCTTTTGATGTTTCATTTTTCATATAAACTTCTTAAACACCTTCTGAGGCATGTTGACAAATATAGAACATTTTTCGTCTACTAGATTTTTTTCTAACCAACATCAATATTGTTCTAATTTCTTTGTCTTTTATCGTATTGATTTCCCTCTGTGTTACGCTGATGCGAAGTATGATAATCTCAAGTGAAACACAACTTTTTCTGCCTGTTTATGAGTAAATATCTATTTTGATGATTGAATTCAAATTAATATCTGATCAACAACTGGGTCTTGTAGCTTTGTTGGTAAAACACCAACCTGGTAACCGGTAGGTAGGTCGATGGCTCGAGTCCTTTCGCGGTCTACATTTTCATTTTACCTTAAATCGTTTTCCAGTATCAATAATATAAGTCTGCCAAACCACATCTATCTTTTTTTAAAAGGTTCATTGACCTAATCTAGTGGATTATCATACCTTTTGCTACTTTATTAAGTCTGCGTGTCAGAGGAATAAAGTCGTGTTATTTCCTTTCTAAATCCTTTCTTTATGTTGAATTAACTGTTTGAAATAGATAAATTGTGATAAGTAGTATTGTTGTGTGGGTGAAAGGGGTTAGTTATCTGGAAGCTGTAAATCCAAAACTTTATTTTTCTTACTATATCCAATGCCAATCTCAAAAAAACTCATCTTGCCAATGATAAAGGATTAACTAATCTCCAATGACTTATCTAGTATCTTTTATCAAATCCCATGGAGATCAGTCATAGTTTGAATGTATCAGTTTAAGATTTCTCGAAGTCGTACTATTGCATTGTTGATAACGTTTAACAAACAGTTTGCTCCAGAAATTCGTGTTGATTGTCTTCGATCGATCAACATCAAACACAATATAATGCAACATTCATACACTTATATACTATAAAAGCGAAAGAATAGACATTGGAGTAGAATAATATGGATCTATTTTATTATTTCGGCGGTTTCTGTCAGCTCCTTAAAACCTAGAATATCCACAATAAAAAGTTATAATAAAATCTGAATATACTTTTATTCACTTAGATCACTTGAAACATGACAACACACTGCACTTCAAACTTAATGGACAGAAATGAGGACTCGGTAACTTGACATTACTTATAACTAATATTCAGACGAACACAGATACTTTTTAAGCACTTATAGAAGCGAATGAATTCAAGAGTTGAGATGTGTACAATAGGAAATGGTCAATCGAATCCGATCAACTCATAGAATTAGACAATATAGAATTGGTTACTCTCCACTGACAAGTTAATGTGTATCATTTAGTCCTACAGGAAGTCAATCATGGTCTCCATAGCTCAATCGTAGCGTCTCCTATCGCATCACTGGGTAACGTGAGTTCAGACCTATATGAAGGCATCAGTTTCTCTGACTTTGCAGATATACCTTGCTAATTGGTTCTAGAAAGCGTGAAACCTAGATCTAAGACTTGCTGCCGTTTACTTTGGACCGTATGACCCTGAATATCGTTATTCACTTTACTTTATTAGCTATGAAGATATGAACTTTTGGACTTCAACGAAGAAGAAATAAGTTGTGTCAGAAGCTTGTCTTCATAGAAGAAACGTGGAGTGGACAGCTTCTCCATTTTAATAACTTCTTTCTTGTGAGTTATAAAACAAGGACTAATTAAAAAGCTACTTTCTAGGACTAGCCAACTTTGTTCATTAGACAAACTCCATACGAAAATAACTCAACTCGATAGTCCAGCGAAGAAACTTGCATTTCTCGGGTCTTGACTTTCAATCGATATGAAATGATAAACATGCCTGATAAAAGAATGAGAACCGATGTTCAGTTTTCAACCTTACATTTACATTAATTAGCTTATCATCACACATACACTTGAGTAATCGTTTCTATTCCATTTTCCGATTTGTCACATGCAGCAAAATGATAATCTGTCTGTATAAACATTAGATAACTTTAATCAATTTTAATCAAAACAATGTATTTCATTTGAACTTTTTTTAATCTCTATCACATTTCTTTCATTATCTTTCATCAATGGACTGTCTTCCTCTCAATAACTAAGGTATATAGATTATATTCCTCTGTATATATACATATCGCATAATTTTTTATTGCCTTGCACGCAGTTGCAATGAAGGCGACAAAATGCAATGAATCCATCGTATTCTCCTAGGGGTGTTATTCTCACTTTACTAAGATATGGACTTTTGACTTAGATGCCTCACTTCCAAGTAAATGGATCCTTGGGTCGAATTTCGCTCCATCTTGTTTGGTTTTACAGTTGGTTAGTATCAGAAACCTATATACAAGAAGTACAACCTACTGCAGTAAACTTTTACTGCATTGATTTGCACTTTTAACAATAATTATCAACTACCATGAATTGGGCCAGAGGAACTCTGCCCAACATACTCTTCTTTGTATTATTCGTTACATTTCTTTCTTTCGCCAATCCTGTACATAATGGTGTATTGACTCTGATGTGAAGTTGTGTGTGTGTGCGTGTGTGTTTGAGAGGTGAAGTAAGCAGACACTGTAACGTTAACGATTGTGTCAGCGTGAACCTCTTAAACAATGGTTCGTATGATAAACATTCAGACCATAGTTGTCTTGAAGAAGTTGAGCGCCGATTCCGGTTTAATCATTATAGAAGTATAATGATGGTTCGTATTGTTCAACCCTAAGCGCAGTTTGCTTACACTATTCTATAATGGACAAAACTATGCATTACCCGTGAATCGCATATTATTTTTAGTCCATTTGTATGCATTTCCTTACAAAATGGATGATAATGGTAAACAAATACGTCCATTTTCAAAGAATATGTTTCTTCGCTCAATCATTTTTCTTCCTATATACGTTCACTCTTTTATTATCGAATTATAAAGTTGTTTGTACATTTTACTCTCAAAGCCGTATTAGTTGTTTAAATAGCATTCAATTTCTGTTAATTTTTTCCTCTTCTTTCTGTGGATGCTAACTGTGCCAAGTTGATCTAATGTTGAACTTTTATTTATCTCAGTTAGGCTAGTTTAGAGTGACAGCGTCGATATAACTTTTGTAATTGGTTGTAATTACTAGGATCACCATTGAAATAGTTGGTACTGCTTGCTTATCACCTCTGTTCGTCTTTCATGTGTGTATTCAGACGACTGCTAGAAGGAGAGAGATTTTTTACCCTGATATATGAACAAAGTTGTGATAATTTTTTGTTTAATATTGATATTGATCAGAAATTGCGGAAGATGTGTCATTTTTATGCGATCAGTTGCATAATAAAAGGTCACATGAATTATTCAATTAGTCACTATCAGCCTTGGACCCTACATTACTGCTTGACGGCCTAAGTTACCAAACCTCTAATCAGCACATGAAGATACACGAAAGCAAGAGAGAGGTAGGGAGGAAAATGTTACAGTAAACTGTTGAGAGTCATTATCAGAGAAGATAATAAAAGTAAATAGCGAAATGTTTAATTTCTGGGGTTAGGATGAGGAAAATGGTTGTGCCACTGAGATGAATCTTGAGTCATATCACCTGTAGTCTGCAATAGCTGGAGACGTTTTGTCATGTTTTACTTCAGTCTCCGCCTTCAATCTTCTTCCAGTGCAAACCTACTTTGGGTAACATTGTGCGACAGGATAGACAGTAACTTTACTCGCATAGCCTGTGTCCAAATCATCTCGTTCGATAAAGGCTTGCGATTTAGTCAACTGACTTAAGTTTTTCGCCTAAAACTGTCATCATCATTCCATGTAATTGTTTTGTGAATTTGTTTGTTTTTGAAAATGTATTATTCTAGTTTTCGTAGATAAAAAGTTTAATAAATGTTTTAAATCTGACACTTTATCCTAAGTTGTTTACAATAATAATGAAACGTCTGGAATTTTTCTGCTCCAGATACTTGCTCGATCTTCTACCGATGGGTTGCAAGGTCTGTTGCTAATCATCGAGTCTGCTTTAGCCTCTTCTTCACCAACTACTACCAACCAACCGTCTTCAACTACATGTCACTGTCTAGCTACCTTGTTAGACAGTCTAGGAAATGCTTGTCAGGATACTGCATTTCAAAAAAATATTCTTCAAAGTCGTAAAGCTCTATTATTTGGGCTAGCTGACTGTCTTCCACGTCATACTCCATTGTTGAATGACCCCAAGTAAGATCTTCTATTTAAGTGACTTCAACTTTTTGTATACAGTATATCTCTATTCTTGTATATCATCTTACTTGCCGAAAAGGTACTTTATCTAATTTTTAAGGGTTATTGAGCAACCGTGTTTACACACAATTGTGGCGGGTTAATCATCGCTGAAATCGTTATCATAAAAATTTTTTTCCTCGCGACTAACTGTAACGACTGATTTGATAGAATTCCAGTTGCATTTCATCAACTTTAGAATTGCCTGAAATGACAAACGTGGTTGGAATCTGAGAACGCCACGCTATCCATTAAAATTACACATACGGATGCAGGAACGGTACAGTTCAATGAAGAAGCCGAATCGTGAATTTTCACCACAGTTTTTCTTGGAAGCCAAAAGATTTAAATGGCAATACATGACTTGCTTAATAATATTAATATCATCAAGGTGGTGAGTAACAAGTCTGTAGAACATAAACCACTTACTGATATGAGTAACTGAATACCACTCAGCGTTAGTCAGCATTATTTGCTAACTCCATCCAGATACTTTTAGCACCAGATTCTGTTTTTAGGAGCCGAGTTCATCTGCTATGTTACTACCTTAACTCAGTTCAGAGAGCTGTTTCGTTTGATACGCCTGAATTGTGACTAGCGAACTGTTGGTACGTAGAATCAAATTAGGTCTTTGGCGAGTTAACACCTTAATTGGTGTATCCTTCAGTCACTCATGTCAATCAATAATTGTTATGACTTGTTTAGTAAGTAATTGTCGAGTGACTTTAAAGGCCACCCTAACTATTGCTGAATAGACCAATCAGTCTAGGATATTTCGCCAGAGTAAGGACTTTTACATAGGATAAAGAAATGTAATTGACTGTCTCATCAGTTGCTAGGGTGGTTTTTAAAGTCATTCGTAATTGTCCGAATCACGTGATCCTACCGATTCAATCCTAACACAAACGTTACACGTCATTAATTTCGTGTATGCTTGTGACATCTTGTATACCCAGTTCACCAACACGATGGGTCATGCAATTTTCAGCCGCTTCCCTTCGTACCATAGAACAAAACGTCTAGCGCTTAATGTCCTCCTCATATCTGTTTTTAGCACCCGGAGTCATCTGTACAACTTAATGATGTGATCACAACGCATTATAATTTATAAATTTGAAGCAACCAATTTCATGCACAGAAAATAAGATTATACACAATAACTGATATCAGTCAATATGCAACTATAAATCATACAGAAATGAGTGAGGAGTTGATTCAAAAGCTATTGAGGCCGAGTTATACTATAATGTTACCAACTAAGTCATAAGTAAACACATTTCCCACTTTTTCTTGTCGATACAATAATAATAATGTAAGCGGAGCGATAATCGTATAAATCCATGCAGGTGTTGATCACTAGTTGGCTGGATGAAATGACTTTTGATTTGACTCTAAGCCACTGACAATAAACAAACTAGATTGTTTACTTCTAAAGCTTTGTTGTTTTGAAATCTCTAACCAGTCAGCAAGCTTTTGTTGTCTGTGTGTAAGCAAATTACACGAGTTTAGTTTACATAATTAAAATTTGTAACTTATAGCTTCCTTGCTGTAATAGTCTGGTATGTATTGATTCCTAGATGTTGTTAAACGTGACCAAAATTATTCATATAATGATTAATAACACTCAAAATGAAGTTGACTATCAGAGGTCATTAAAATAAATCAGAAATCAACTACAAATCAATGATGTGTCCATTTTTGTGGCAGTGAAATGTATTTGAACCTGAAAAATTCATCAACTTAAAAGGTGCACAGACAGGTATAAACAATCCAAGACTTGAAGTCATACTACAGATCGTAAAACTTTACAACGAAAAGGATTGGAGATAGACAGGATAGGAGTGTACGATAGTGAGGTTCGAAGATCTACAGGCAGAAACCAACAAGTTGGCAGAAGAGGCAGTGAAGACGGCACTTCAAGTGAATGTAGAGAAGACGGAGGTGATGAAGATACCCAACCAACAACAACAAGAAGCACCAATCACCGTGAACGGGAGGAATCTAAAGGAAGTTGTCTCTTTCACCTACCTGCCCAGGCAGCATCGTTTCAACTACAGGCGGCGACACAGACGAGGATGTCAAAGCAGTCAGGATCGGAAAGACAACAAGACAGGCCTTCATTAACCTGGAATCAGTGTGGAGATCTACTTCACTCCACTCCACTCCACTCAGCATAAAGCATGAACAACATCCAGATTTTCAACACTAATTCAGTCAAGTCAGTGCTTCTAGGTGATGGTTCAGAAACTTGGAGCGTCATGAAAAGCATTACCAACAAACTACAAACATTCATCAACAGCTGCCACCTACGCTCACTCGAAAATGAAGATCAGATGGTCAGAATAATAAGAATAAGCAACAAGGAACTGTGGCCGGGCAACCAACCAACCAAGAACCTATCACCCAACAAATATGCAGAAGAAAGTGGAGATGGATTGGGCATACACTGAGAAGGCCGACTGGCGAAATCACACACCAGGCAAGACCCTCAAGTGGAATCCATAGGGAAGACGACGAGTTGGGTGTCCCAGATGAGGGTGAGAGGAAGAAATGAAAGCTTCTGGGGAGTTGTGGAGCGAGGTTCTAAAGACTGCAGAGAATAGAGTGGAGTGGCAACGTGTTACTGTGAAGCCCAATGTTCCACTTGGAACCCAAGGAGGAATTAATTATGATAAATAAAGAAATTTTCGTTGGTCACTGCCGAATAATCGATATCCTGTCGCCATTTTGGAATATGGTCATGATGCTGGGTGGTGATTCAATGAGGTTTGGACAACCTAGCATAATTACTACCTGTGGCACAATAGTTAGATGTGGCTCATTGCCTACTGCACAAAAATGCACAAGATTTCTGAGTGCTTTTATATTTTCCCTTACACGACTCAGGGACTTCATGAAATAATGCCTCTTCGTAATCTGACCCTCCCCATTGGTAATATGTCAGCCGAATCAAACTTCGGTTCACATTGTCTGTCAGAGTAGACGATGAGTCAGTGAGCTTAGCACTGGCTATAGCCACCTCAGTTGAAGTTCAACAATCTGATCAGTATACTTTTCATCTTTATCAGTCACTACCCCTGACGTCTGCAATAAATATATGAATATTTCCATGATACATGGTGTTATGAAGACAACAGTAGCTAAGTACGTGAATCTTCTGAGAATACATCACTGACGACTAGTTGATATCGTTGTGTCATTTAGTCGCTAATATTGATTAAATTCCTCTTTTTCAGTTTGTACTATGGTATATGGGCTAATTGACTCAACATTATGGTATCGAACTGCAAAGTTCTTTTAACCCTAAGCAAATGATAGCATAGTATTGATTACTCTGCATTAAGCATCAGTACTTATTCTGCTGCGCTAAGGGGTCAGTTACAAAACGAATATCAACTTAAGCTTGTGTAAGGGTTATGTAAATATGAGTTTCCTAAGAAGCACATATTTCTTATGTGATGAATTCTGAAAAATACAAAATTCTTCTCTTCTGATGAACATTCAACGATTATTGGTACATTAAAATATTTTCTGTTGAATTAATATGAGAGTGGAATTTAAACACAGTAGTGAAGCATAATTCCGTACTGAATAAGTTTATTTGATACAAGTCATAGTGAAACAGTATAATTTACTAGAAGACAGACAGACAAATTAACGTGGAAACTGACACAGAAATGCCTTATTTTAAGTTTATAAAAGTGTTCAACATTGCTATCAATTTTCAGTCATACCACCAATGGCCGCTAAACATTGATTCTTGTAGTCTCGAGAACGATAGCCAGATAGTCTAAATCTCCCTGAACGATTCAAATCAACAGTTACAGACTTCATGTCTTGCTCTGACCCTCCTTAGACTTCTTCCAGCTTAATTCTTCTTCAGCTAACATTGCATGTCGAGGAAGTTGGTGACTCGGAGTGCGCAACATGTCTCCAAACCAACTGGTTTGAAGAAGGTTCACAACATCGACTGACCTGCCTCTCTTGTCTGGCATCCTGAGTCTAACCTTCACATTGCTCACACAGCGGTTTGCACCAAACATGAGCAATTCTACGTGTAACTCGATGACATGATTCGAAGCGTCCTTCAATAAAAAAGTTCATGTGTCATTGTGCTTCATACTAAATTAACTTATTTAATATATAATTGATTATACAACTAATTATAGTAATTGTAGCCATGGAGTGGTGAAGAGTTATTTCATCTTCTCCTGAGAGTTATTCGCATCCCAAACTAGGTCACCAATGAATACTTTCAGTTAGTATGAAGAATAATACACAGAAATGATATTATTATTATTTGTACCTTGGGTTCCAAGTGGAACATTGGGCTTCACAGTAACACGTTGCCACTCCACTCTATTCTCTGCAGTCTTTAGAACCTCGCTCCACAACTCCCCAGAAGCTTTCATTTCTTCCTCTCACCCTCATCTGGGACACCCAACTCGTCGTCTTCCCTATGGATTCCACTTGAGGGTCTTGCCTGGTGTGTGATTTCGCCAGTCGGCCTTCTCAGTGTATGCCCAATCCATCTCCACTTTCTTCTGCATATTTGTTGGGTGATAGGTTCTTGGTTGGTTGGTTGCCCGGCCACAGTTCCTTGTTGCTTATTCTTATTATTCTGACCATCTGATCTTCATTTTCGAGTGAGCGTAGGTGGCAGCTGTTGATGAATGTTTGTAGTTTGTTGGTAATGCTTTTCATGACGCTCCAAGTTTCTGAACCATCACCTAGAAGCACTGACTTGACTGAATTAGTGTTGAAAATCTGGATGTTGTTCATGCTTTATGCTGAGTGGAGTGGAGTGGAGTGAAGTAGATCTCCACACTGATTCCAGGTTAATGAAGGCCTGTCTTGTTGTCTTTCCGATCCTGACTGCTTTGACATCCTCGTCTGTGTCGCCGCCTGTAGTTGAAACGATGCTGCCTGGGCAGGTAGGTGAAAGAGACAACTTCCTTTAGATTCCTCCCGTTCACGGTGATTGGTGCTTCTTGTTGTTGTTGTTGTTGGTTGGGTATCTTCATCACCTCCGTCTTCTCTACATTCACTTGAAGTGCCGTCTTCACTGCCTCTTCTGCCAACTTGTTGGTTTCTGCCTGTAGATCTTCAAGTTTGAGCGACGCTAGACAAAATCATCATCGGCGGCGAAATTCATATCTTTAGGCGGTCTTTTCACCAGTCAATCAGCGTATGCTTCTCTTCTCCCTCCTTGTAGTTTGCTACCCAATGCAGTCGACTACAATTCGGAAGATCATCGGTGATAGTCGGCAATCTTGTCTTCATTTCAAAGGCGTTACTTGGTTCTTTCCATTGTGAATCACTTCCCATGCAGGATCCTCATATACCTGTTGAATGAGGTTGATGAAGGTTGGGGGCACTAAAACCGTATTGTTGAAGCAGTTTTCAAATTACCTCTCGGTCGACGCTGTCGAAGGACTTTTCAAAGTCAATGAAGTTGAGGTGAAGATCTAGTTGACTTGCCATTCTATGCTCTGTTCTATGAGAAATGGAATGATTGTCAGGTGATCTTCATTTTTCATGAATTGTTCAACTTACATCAATTTTCGATGGAAACAAACTGACTTTGAGTAGGCGTCAAACACCATGTGTTTCGTAGCTTCATGCGCAGGTTGTGTACCTTCAAGGTTGTTATGGTGAATTAAAAAATAATGTTCGCCTAATTTATTTAAACTGATATCAGAATTTAGTTATTCACTTGTTTTATTTTATGCATAATTTTAGTCATGCCTACTTGATTGGTTCAATCTGTCGACTGTTGCATAATATATATGTGGGACAATTGAACCAATCAGTGGATAATAAAAACATCAATGGTAGCCTAGGAATGACAGATAATCTAACTGAAGACTGTTCAGCATTCTGTTTAACTTCAAGCAAATTAATTAATTCCATATTGAATGGAATTGGTGCTATCTTGGATCAAATTGGTCATGGTCCAGAGTTGAGAGCTGTGGTCATCGCTCTGGCTGGACGACTGCTACCATTATGTCATGATACTGAACAGGTCAGTGGAAGCTTAATAATGATTGTAACTTTTTAATCTTTATTCAGTGCTTTTTATGTTGCTGATGTTTGCATATATTCTGATTAAAAGATGTAGATTCTTATAGCTTGAGTTACAGAGATGTCGCTTTTCCTCCTCTTTCTCGGGTTTTTGTTGTCCGAGATTGGATACTGTATACATGCGAAAATCAACTATAAAGCAAATTTCCAGGATACATGCTTGTTGCAAGTTCTCGAAAACTTGACAAGTCGAATAGTGAATATCAGTCTGTTTATGTGATACAGTTAGACATTACTTTTAAGTAACATTTGAGGTGCAGTTTGTCGTTTACTGTCACATAAAATTATCTACTTGTTTCTTAATTTCATGACATGGTCCTATATGGATAAGCTACTACAAGCCTGACTCTAATCGACAGTAAGAGAATTCATGCATATCGACACCAGGTAACACATATTGCCCTTGGATGTCAACGATGTTTCTCCTTGCCTAGCATATGGCTCGGTCGCCCAGACGGATAGACAAGTAAAATCAACGTAGAATCTCACACGGAAGTGCATCTGTTCAGGATGTCACCCTTTCCAGTAACATGCAAAGATCAAGTGAGTAGAGGAAAAGTTATATCAAAGTATACAAAGGTGTTTGGGAGGAGAAACAGTTTTAAGATAGAAATTAGAGAAAATATTCGGACTTTAGAAGATGTCAAAGAGGGAACAAATCTGTGTTATTCTGATCCGTTTTCAGCATTTTCACCAACATATTGATTCCTGTGGTTTCGGATAGTCTACACCTAAACAGCTCAGACCAATATTTAGAGACTTCAATAACTGATGTCACGTCGTGGTCTGGCCACTATGAACCTTCTTCCAACCAAATCCTTCTTTTTCCAACATTGCAGGTCAAGGTGGGTGGTGGGACGGCACACTCAACCCATGTCCGTACCACCTCAGTCGCTGAACATTCACAACTTCATCGACTAACTTGTCTGTCTTGGTTGGTACCCTTCGCCTAACATTGCTAACACGGTGATTCCACGAACACAACCGATGCTGCGAAGACACTCGTTTTCCAAATATTGTGATTACTTTGCATGTTTCACTTTCAACGGCTACATCTCACAAACTTGTAGTAAAGTAGAGAGCTTGAATGCAGTACAATCGTCCTTTAACAGGTAGTCAGCATGGCAGGTGAAGCCATTTGATAGGTGTCAAATGGGTCCTGTATATTTGAGCTCAGATGTCATCAGTAAACTGCCTGTTCTGGGTGGTCAACGCATCCGACCACTGCACTTTCTATCCTTAAACTAAAAGTAGCTTGAGACCAGTCCTGAAGCATCACCTTACATTCGTAAGATGCGAGGTGCATGCTAGTCAAACAAACTCAGATTTCTGCTCAAGGAATTCTGACGACCCTGTTTTATTTTTTCATCTTCTTCGCCTAACAGAATAACGTCGTTTTCCACACTTCTGGTCAACCAGGTGCCTTCCTGGAAATATGATGATATCCCGTCAGATGATGATAATCCACTACATTATGATCATACCTTTCACATTTATCATTTTCATTTTAATATGCTATGACAACTTAAACTGATATGCATTTGATGCTAGATTTTATACTGTTCACACTTAAAAACTTCGAAATTTCCTGTATAGAGTATGTCATTTAAACAACAAATGTTTAAAATGATTTCCTTTAATGAAATGTACATATATATTCAAAAGTGAATTTTATAGAAATGCACAATTGAAAATAAAATATCCTAAATTACAATTATTATGAGTGAATTTAGGAGTTTCAAAATCTTTTCACTATCTGTGATTGCATGAGTTCACCACATATTACCTGGATAAATGAAAAGATCAGATTTATCCATTTTCTATATCGCTGTTGGGTAACTTCTCTACTTCATCTCAACACTTTCAGAGCGATATATATACATATATTATTATTTGTACCTTGGGTTCCAAGTGGAACATTGGGCTTCACAGTAACACGTTGCCACTCCACTCTATTCTCTGCAGTCTTTAGAACCTCGCTCCACAACTCCCCAGAAGCTTTCATTTCTTCCTCTCACCCTCATCTGGGACACCCAACTCGTCGTCTTCCCTATGGATTCCACTTGAGGGTCTTGCCTGGTGTGTGATTTCGCCAGTCGGCCTTCTCAGTGTATGCCCAATCCATCTCCACTTTCTTCTGCATATTTGTTGGGTGATAGGTTCTTGGTTGGTTGGTTGCCCGGCCACAGTTCCTTGTTGCTTATTCTTATTATTCTGACCATCTGATCTTCATTTTCGAGTGAGCGTAGGTGGCAGCTGTTGATGAATGTTTGTAGTTTGTTGGTAATGCTTTTCATGACGCTCCAAGTTTCTGAACCATCACCTAGAAGCACTGACTTGACTGAATTAGTGTTGAAAATCTGGATGTTGTTCATGCTTTATGCTGAGTGGAGTGGAGTGGGGTGAAGTGGAGGAGATCTGCATACTGATTTCGGGTTAATGAAAGCCTGATATATATATATATATATATATATATATATATATATATATATATATATATATATATATATATATATATATATATATATATATATATGGATATATGTAGATATAGTCGAACAAGTGAGATACAATTTCCCTTACTTTATTGTTTTTTGATGTGTGTTTTTTAGCTTTCGTGTTGGTTCGGTGAACATACTGCTACAGCAAATGTTCATTTACCTATGAGTGACTTGCCTTCACGAACTCGTTTACTTCTTGCTGTTTTGGATAGTTGGTAAGCTGAGCATATGTTTTTGGTTGCTAATTTTCCGTAATGCAGTATTTTAGCATATGGTACCTCTGTGTCTAAAACTGCTCTCTCTCTCTCCGTCTGTCTCTCTCTCTCTGTCTAGTATATATCTATATGTAGCTTATGTTAAAGACATCTTTGTATATTTAGCAATGAAAAGTTGTTGAATAGCATCACTGAGATCTATTCTGAGTCAAATTATCTAGTGTCCAGGCATTGATTTTAGTTATTATGACGACTTCAACTACCTGTAATTGTACATTTCACCACTCGATTCAAACTTTTTGGCTAAATATGCATGCTGTTATTAAGGTGTATCTATACATGAAGTCAATGCACCAAGAGAGACTGATCAATAAACAGCATACAGAAATAACAATTGATGCCTCATTAACTTGTTGAACAACACTAGCATTGGATATAGTGGATGGCTATTTAAAGAGTTTGTTAGTAGGGATATACTTTCACTCACTGGTATGTAAGCACATCCGACTGATGAAAAAAGTGTCTTTTATTTCAGTGTTAGCCATCATCAAAGAAATAAATGAGTAAATATAAACTATTTGATCAATATTACTCCCTTTTGTGGTATAAATATCACCTTGTTGATGATGAGCACTGACAAGCACAAAATCTAAATCTTAGACTGCATGCTGATTACTTCTAACATCCAGAAGATTCATCATACTATCTATGAACTTTTCTTTAGCTATATTCATAAACCAACTAGTCATTTTAAATTATATATAGGTTCAGCAACCTAGGTAATCTTGTAAATCACCATAATATACTGTACGCAGTTTGTGCACATTTAATTTTTTACTTACCACTTGCCCAAGTGCCCATTTAATAATTATCTTTTTTGTTGTAGCTCACCAGATTCACGTTCTAGAAATAATCTTCGAAAGGGGTCAACGGATGATCAACAAACAGATGAGTCAAAAGAAACAAATAGTTTGTCATCACATCTGATTAGTGGTTGTATACGTTGCTTAGCAGCTGGTACAAGTCATTCTGTTTACCTACGCTATATTATTGGCGATGATCGACGTCGCGTTAGACGTTTGGCACGTTTAATACGTGTAAGATCACCTGGATTTATACCGCAGTCTAGGCCGAAATCTAATATCTGTCCACCTCCACCACCAAGAGACGAACCTTTAGCAGGAAATGTTTGCTTAATTTTACAGCATTGTGCTGCTGATACACCATTAGCTGAACACCTTCAAGGCACGTCAATCATTTATGACTTACTATCACTAATACAGGTCAGTTTATCTAGTGATTCATAATAATAGTAATAGTAGTACTAATGTAGAAGTAGTACTCATCATGGACTGATATCAATTGGGGAACCATTGAAAATCTGGGAGCATTCGACAGCTGTTTCGTCCTAGTATGGGACTCCTCAGCGGTACGCACCCAGAAGTTGGAAATTGTGAACCACTGGATACCGACCCAGTGGCTGGATGGTTAACGCGTTCGCCGTGAAACCTGAAGGTCCTGAGTCCGATCTCTAGCCGGGTCGTGGGTGTGTACTGCTGAGGAGTCCCATACTAGGACGAAACAGCTGTCGAGTGCTCCCAGATTTTCAATGGTTCCCCAACTGATGTCAGTCCATGATGAATACTACTTCTAAATTGAAAATCCCCATTCATCTCAAAAATCCAGTAGTACTAATAGTTTTTACAATGTTGTAATATATTTTTTATATATATAGCAATTAACGATTTATCCATATTAAAATATTAAAAAAATTTCTCATGCAAGGATTATGAACATGCAGCCCCCCACTTTTAGACTGAACCGAGTACAGGGAGATGCAGACTGTCTGTCTCGAATCTGTGCGATGTCAGGAATTAACAGTTGGAGACTTTTGCTAATACGGCTTGAAAACAATCTCTATGGTGTTCAAAGTTTTGACTAAGTAGTTACTTGGTCACTTTCAAAAGGGTTCAAAACTTTGAACACCATAGTGGTTGTTTTCAAGCCGTATTAGCAAAAGTCTCCAACTGTTTATTCCTGACATCTCACAGATTCGAGACAGACAGTCTGCATCTCCCTGTACTCGGTTCAGTCTAAAAGTGGGGGACTGCATGCTCATAATTCTTGTATGAGAAATTACTATCCAGTGTTTCGGATTGTAAGTGAAATATTAACAAGTATACGTAAATTCAGTCGGGATACATGACTCCGCTAGTAGACTAACCTGAAACGAAATCGGTTGTGAAGATAAACACTCCCGAATGCCATTTGGTGATGACTAGGCTATATCACGAAATGACAGAAGTTGGAGAATATGAATCATTGGATTCCAGACCATTGATTGAATAGTAACTCGCTCACATTTAAGATCTGACAGTCTTGGGTGTGCAGCACTCGTGATTCCCATATCTGGAGGATGCCCCCAAGTTTCTCAGTGGTCATTCCGTGATGAAAAGTATCGTGAAGCCAATCACTCCCCTCAAAGCACCAACTGAATACGTGATTATGTTTGGTACAAACATCGACATGCACTGTAATGCATGTGTACTCAACTGATGCATCTTACAAAATGGTTAATTATATTTCAGTTAGCAATATTTACTATTCTTTCATGCTAGGTATACGCATAACCAACTAAGAAGTTCATTTTCCGAGGTGATAAAGTTTTCGTTACTTAATCATCTGCTTTGACCGTTGCTTGACTGATACCTGGTTCTTTGACTTGGTGGTTGAGCTTGTATATCGAAGTGACCCAGTGAGTTACGCTGGCTGGAACGCTTTACCTTGTGATCCCGTCGTACTAAAAAGGCCTGTTGTGTCGCCGTTTTCGCGCAAATTGCTGCACTGTTATGGGATTCCGAAATTGGAGTTGTTCTTCTGGCTCGAGGGGAGTATGACCCCAGTAAGGTTTTTCCGATGGATAACTAACAGTCCAGCTGGTATTGATTTCTCTATGAAAGTGGGGGTTCCAAAAGGTTGTCCATGAAGATAGCACACTTTCTACCCTATGGTTTGTCTATGCCTGTGGCTTAGGCTCACCGTAGCCAATGCTAGCACAATGAAATCTCCGTCCAAAAATTCTCACAACGCTGTGTGTGACACACTTCAAGCAGATGTCCGTTGGGCTCTGTGGTCACTACTCCTTTTTCTGACTCACGTGCCTTCTGGAAACGACTTCCGTGATTCGAACAGTCGAGAAGTACCAACTGACCACACACTTCCGTCAGTATATAAAACCCAATCATCAAACATTGCCTATAGATAGACGAAATCAACGTTAGGACCTCGCACACAAGTCCATCAGTCCAAGTTTCCACATTCCACAGTAATATACAAAGAGCAAGTGGATAGAAAAAGAGTGATATCAAAGTTATGTGAGAGAATGAACAATTTGAAGATAACAGTTAGTGCAAATATTCAAGCTTGAGAGGACGTTAAGGAGTGAATACATCTGTGCCATTGTGACCGGTTTTCAGCCATGTCATCAAGAGTATTCAACCACTGATTCTTATCGTCATAGGGGCCCAAGCTAGGTGGTCTACATCTCCCCACACGGTTCAGACCAACAGTTAGGGACCATCAACTGGTGTTAGTTCTTAATTTAGCCAATGTGAACCGTTTCCCAACCTAATCCAACTGACCCTAGTATGGCACATCGAGGTAGCCATCTCAGTCGATGGAGGTTCGCAACTTTGCCAATAGGCTTTTTCGTCTTGTTCACACGGTTATTCAACCAGTCATAACCTACCCTCCTAACGCTTTTTCTCTTTCCTCACCCTCCACTTTCTGACACCAATATTAAACCTCTTACAACTTCATTCACCTCTCACTGTGCGATTATTGCTAGCAATTCAGGTCAGCGAAACACCATTTCTAGTCTCCTAAAACCCCACTGCCGATTTCACATTGAAGTCTTCCACGTACGAACTCTATTCGCAATCGGACAGCAAGCATCTCTTGCCAAAACTCTGTAATCTTCATCTATGGATGTATTGTGCTGCATTTCGGATACACGTGAATACAGAAGTTCAGTAGGCGGCTTATTCATTCACTTGACTAACCTAACCTAACCCAACCTAACCTAACCTGACCGACCGACCGACCAATGTGGTGAATCTGCGAAATTCGTCTTCCGAGTGTCCGACGGTAACTGCAATGGTTAGCTGTTGTTGACTGGCTGGTGTAGATATGGCTTCACATTGTAGAACAGGAAGCGCACCTCTCGACTGCATTCCAGTCGAAATCCACCTACCTGTGTGATGTTCAGTTGAATGGATCTGTAAGAACACTAGTAGGTGCTTATTCGTAGTCTCCATCGGCACTTCCATTCATTGTAGTTCGAATGATACGTAGAGTGAGTTCTACCAAAAGCTGTCAATTTCGTTACATAAAGTGAAATGTTCAGGTGTACTCATAATAGCAACCGTCTGAACACCTACTTCAACACCCAGGTAGGGAGGGAGGTTGTGCTAATGGGAAAGTCATCTACCTGACAGGTGTCTGCGGTATCACATCAGATGGTATTGACGAGGGTGATTGTTTCTTGAAGTTTTGTTCTGGTAGTCACTTGTTTCTAGCCTGCATCAACTTAAACGAGAAGGGGGAGACATGTAGTGTCCGCCAACATCCAACCAATGATGGACGCGGATATATTATATTGCTATTAGCAGTCGGTGGAGGGTTACCACTGTATCTGGCGTATCTAATTGGATACCAATCACGTGTTAATACGGGTACGTGTATGTTTGCATCGTACTGGTAGTGCGTAATACCCGGTAATGAAGTATATCTGTTGTAGACCTGAAGATGCTAACGTGTGTGTATTATTGAGAGGAAATGGGTAAGCATCTCTCTGAACGGGACAGTAATTCCCATTCTGTTGAAGCATGATATAATATTCAGTCTGCCGTAGAAACAGTGTTAAAGACAGTTGGTGAACTACCCCTGAAGGTCAGCAAACGATAGTGGATTTCCACAAACTTGTTCGTGCAAAGCCACTCATTTCTTTTATCTGTACCCACAATATTCAAGCCTTGTAAGGCATTAAAGAGAGAATACATCTGCGCCATTTTGACTGATTTTCAGTCACATAAATGTCTCTATTAAAGGCTCTTTACACGAATACCTGTAAGAGTGTTAGAGCCTACAGTGAATTGTCATGTGAGCTGAGTACATCAAATGGCATCCATCAAGGATGTCGACTCTCTCCATTCCTATGCAATTTTATCATAGACGTTCTTCTTCTTGTCATCTGACTTCTCAGGGATTGATCTAATCGCAGAAAAATCCTTGGTAGACCTAGAATACACAGATGACATAGTCCTGCTAGGTGAAGTCACTGACAAGATGCAGTCCTCTAGACATCTTCAGTGGCAATTTGTGGGTGTTTAGGATGCGTTTCTCACCGCCGAAATGCAAATTGTTGCTCAACGACTGGTCTTTAGCGGTGCCCAGTTTAACGATAGGCAGTGAAATGGTTAAGGTCGTTGGCCACTTCACTTATCTGGGAAGTGGGATCAGTCCTGGTGGGTCAGTGACCAACGAAATCTCTGCACACATACAAAAGGCTCGATTGGCTTTCTCCAACTTAGGCTATCTGTGGCACCGCTGCGATGTCCGACTATCGACTTAGGGTCGAGTGTACTGTGCTGCAGTTCCTTATGTTCTAATGTATGTCTGTGAAACATGGTCATTGAAGGTAGATGTGAGAAGGCTTTTGTTGTTTGACAACCGTTTCCTCCGTATCATAGGTTGTGTCGTGGTGATATGGTTTAGAATGGGTGTATCAGTAGTGCAGATGCATTCAGACAACATCTTCATCCTATACACTGTACTGAATTCAGCATTTCTTCCTTCCTCTCGTTTAGTACTTTCGATCGGTTTTTTCTTCTTTTCCTCATCTTTCATCGTATTGCTTTGTTACTTGATATTCTGATGTCAGGTTTAACAACTTGGATGGTTACCCAGTGTAATGCCTGGTCTTATGCTGATATTGATGATGACGCGAGACATGGACGTTGAAGTATGTGAAAAGATTACATGTTTTTTCGAACACAGGCTTTTTCGTAGCATTCCTGCCGTATGCTGGAAAAGCCATATGAGCAATATCGAGGTTAGACAACGAGCGCCTACACTGGACAGGTCAGTCGATGAAATGGTGAAACTTCACTGACTAATGTAGCTTGGCTATGTGTTTTGGATACCGAACCACCGTCTTCCTCGACGTGCAATTGAGTTGGAAGAAGGAAGATTCAGTGCGGCCAGACCAAGACGCTGTATCACTATATCAAGTCTCTGACTGTAGGTCTGAGTCGAGTAGACTGCTTGGTTGTGGTCCTCGAGACAAAGGAATTAATACTTCGGAACCCTTTTGCCGTGCCTAAAAATAAGTTACAATGGCGCAGATGTATTCATTTTTTGGCATTTTCGAAAGTTGGAGCACTTTTGCTGACCATTATGTTCAATTTCCTTTTCCTCCCATACACGTTTTTCTACTTCAATATTTCTCCCTTTGCCCATTTGTTCTTCAATGCAGTTGTTGTGAAGCATGCCAACTTGAAGGGAATCGCTTCTCTCAGAGGTTCTACGTTGGTTTTGTGTTTTCTTCGGATGTCGATTTGGTTCCTTGTCTGAGGTTCTACTTCACTCTCAATCGCACTGCGTCTCAGTTTCAAATCTTGTTCAACCGAGTAAAATGATAATCCTCCACAAAATTAATAAGAACCATAAAGTAGTAAATAAACACCAGCGTAGCTTGTTTCTCGTTTCGTACAAACTTTATTGTCAATAAATAATATAGGTCGTCACTCTTCTCAGCATCATTTATTCAAATCAACCGTGGTTGGACTTAGGGTAGTGGTTCACTGGACAGGGCATTCAACTTTCATTTAGTTTCACGGGTAGGAATCACCGTCCATTTACAGGGGTTTCGAAACTTATGCAGTACTGTCAGCTAACTCGCAAGATAAGGTGTGACCTGTTGTCTAATACACAAACTCTTGTGTATTCATTGATTTCTAAGATTATCATTATTACCCCTACTACCACTACCAGTCACTTCGAGTCTGAATTCAAACCAAGTTTCTTTTCGAATTCACTTATTATTAAGTAGAAAGTTGTGATAATTCTTTTGTGGCGCGCACTTGTGCAATAATTTTATTCGACGTACTTTTACAAACAGAAAGACAACAACAAAGTAATTATTTTGCACTTGATATGCTTTTGAAATTCCTTACATATATTGTTTTAACTTTGGCAATAGGGTAGTTCGCACTCGAGAAGCTATCTGATATCTTTCACGGACTATAATAATTCTAGTCATTGGTTCAGTTCTTGTCTGTACAGCTATAAAATTGATTCTATTGCATAAAAACTCGACAAGTTAGCAGCTAAAGTTCTCCTGCTTCAGCACAGTACATTAGAAAAATCGAGTGATAAAGGATAAGCGTATTGGTGATAATGAAGATGAAACTAGATAGCACGGGTGAATATTTAGATCATAGCATATGTTAAAGGCTTTTTTCTCTTATTTTTCACCAGCCAACATATTCCATCGAAAAGTCTACAGTTACATAAGTCAAACAATGAATGAATTGGTACTGTTTTGATTCGACCACCTCGAGGAGAGATGTTCTCTCGATACTGGCATCATGGTTTTGACAAGAAAGTACACAGTCCGTATTGGTTGATGTCCTGTAATCAAAAACAAGATATTCAGCAAAGAAGATTCTGAATCCACAGCTTGAGAATAAATTCGTTTATTCTCATGATTGGGGTAAGGAAAACACCGAAGCAACTGTAGTTTAGTCAGATCAATGTTTGAGGATAGTGTCTGTGAATATGTGACCTACTAATTGGAGGTTTGAATTGAACATCTAGTCTTGCCTGTTCCTTATAGTCTCCATAGATGGTTATCTTTCTGTAGTCTGTTCTAAACTACAGCCCCACTCACAATGATGCATTTTTGCAGCTTGTCAGAAGTGTACTTTATAGGTATTAAAGGATGAGTACATAATTACCAACGATAATTATATTCTTTTATACTATATGAAGCAAGTGTTTGCTGGGAATTTTAAACGTAGACCTCAAATAGTAGATTTCCTATTTTTATATCCGTGTTTTAGGAAAGTCGACGACTAGACACTAAACGCAACGCAGCAATTCTGGTTGGCAAGTTGGCTCAATCGAGTCAAGTACATCGTGATCAATTATCACGTTTAAATGGTTACAGTGTACTTACACCTTTTAATTCGTGGACTGCAGCACTGGAACGATGTTGAACAAACCGACATTGTACACATTAATTAAACGTCTTTCAGCATAACCGAAGTCATTTCAAGGAGATACTGTCTTTTACCCGGTAAAGCAAACACTGTCACAGTTAATAAGTTGTTTCGAGCCGTTTTAGTTGGCTTATAGTTTTGTTTCTGTGTTGGTTGGTGTTTTCTTTCCGAACTGTTTCTTAGCGAAACTTTGAAGGTTTATTTATTCTCTTCACTCAGTGTACACGTCATAACAAAAAACCTGCAAACAATATGCAACGGCTGTTTTCACGTTTTAATTTTTTTAAGTGTAAAACAATGAAACTTTCCAAATGTTATGTTTCCGTTGGTGGGAAATAAGAAGAAAAGAAAGAGATTTTCTATCAGAATACATTTATTGGTTTGTTTGTTTCCATATAAAATATCTGGGAGTTCCTTGAATTGCACAGTTTGTTTTGTTGGTTTTCGGTCCATGATTTCATTTAGACAGAATTTTTCCTTCAATAAAATTGCAACTTCAATCCTCATTGAATCGCATAAACATAATATGATTTTCACGATGAAAGCCCACTTTTCGTAAAATCCTATGTTTTGATCATTGCAGTCAAGTGAGATTTTATAACAACCTATGTGTTTACCAATGCGAACAAGCGTATCAACAAGCCTGAAACAGTATGTAAAAGGAAAAGCAACTTTGGATTAGTGTATTCCAATCAAGTTTAAACAAGGTAGAGTCATTAGTGGGATCACATCTTGATTTTTTTTGTAAAGCTTCATTTAACTTCATAAAGAGTCAAATTTCTTCAGAAATTCTTTAATCACCTACAGTTACGAAGACAAAATAATCCTACTTAGTGGTAATTCAAGATATTATTTCTTGTGGATATGATCTGGGATTGAAAAACATAATTTCTGCTAATGCAAGCTAGTTTGCCAATGTGATGAAGATAACAAGACTTCTAAGCAATGGTTACCATCGCTGGTTATGCAAAGCTAACTAATATGTTTCGTCTCAAATCTGGATCTGTTTCTACGATGGTTATATACAGTGTTTCCTTCTAACCGACGCTAAACTCAGTCCTACTTGGGTTTTTACACCAACAGATAACTACTTATCGGTGGTCATTGACTGGCATTTACCAGTATGCTGTAATCGGTAAGGAGATCGACGTCAGCTGTGACCATTCGGAAACCAGCTTGAAGGTAATCCAATTGAAAGGTTTACTATAGCTGATATTTCCATGTCTTTCCCCATAGGCCGCAAATGGTTTTCCATTTAACTGCTTGTAGAATAAAGGAAAGATGATCGCGATGGCCATTCATGGTTGCTAAAAGGATGACGTGATCAACTCCAGAGTCGAAGAAATATCAAACTTTCAGGTTAACAGAGTTTTAGAGCTCTGTCATTTTAGGATCCAGATGTGCAGGTCTTTCGTTGATGCAGATATCCCTAATGGTATGTCAACAACTTAAACGTAAGTTGACCAAGAGTCTTCGCAATGATCGCCAGCAGTGATACGTGGGGAAAGTCAGAGATGGAGAGAGGGTATCAGCGCGAGTAACACCCAAAGATACCGGCGAAAAGACGACGGTGAGTAAAACCATCACCACAGGGGATGGGGCGCTGATGACCTCCTAGAACAAGCGCTTTGAAAGTTGGGGAGAACACTTTGAAGTACAGCTGAACTAGCCCTCAGAAACGTTTCAGCTGCCCAACGTCTAACCTGAACCTGAATACCACGTAGATGTCGGTCCTCCAGATTTCCTTGAAGTTGAGAAGGCTGTATCGAACGTGGAACGATGCAAAGCAGCAGGACCTGACATTTTCCCACCTGAGGTTTTCAAGCATGAGGGTAGGAAATTGCTATTTAAAGTGACAGAGGTACTAGGTAGTGTATGGGAATCAGCAGTATTGCTGTCAGAGTAGTGTACTTCACCGATCATCCCCCAGCCTATAAAAAGGGAGAGGAATCCTCTTGTGAAAACTATAGGCGGATTAGTTTGACCAATATTGTGTTCAGGATCCTTAGTTATCCTATGCCTAACTGGAGCTCGAGAACAGCAAACTCGAAAAAACAATCCAGGTTTAAGACGTGAGCAAGGGTGCATCGACTATATCTTCGACCTTTGACAGGTTCTGGAACACAGGCATAACTACCGGCGGCCGACACTTGCCATATTTCTTGACCTGGAAGCAGCATTTGACGCAGTCGACCGTGAAGTGTTGTGGGAGCGTTTGACTGAGAAAGTATATAACGTTAACCAAAGCTCTCTACTTGAACTCACGCAGCTGTGTCTAGGCTTAGTGAGAATTATTATAATTAATGAAAACTAGTGGTATCCGCTAAGGATGCCTCTCGTTCCTGTTCAACTTCGTCATAGACATACTAACAGACATAACCTAAGGTAAGTCTGACTTCACGGGGATTGACCTTGTCCCTATAGGTCATCTGGTTGACTTAGAGTTTGCAGACGATATTGTCCTGTTAGATGAAGACGCTAACGAAATACAGAGTCTTCTGAACGGGCTGGGCAGAAATCCGAATATGTTTAGCTGTTGTGCACCTGTCAAATGTAAAGTGATGCTTCAGTATTGGTCTGCAACTACTCACAGTCAAATGATAAGGGGTGAAGTGGTCGGCTACATTATTCACTTCCCTTACTTGGAGAGTTGCATCAGCCCGAATGAGTTGGTCGTTGACGAAACTTCAGCTCGGAGGCATGAAGCCCTTTTAGCATTCGCCAACTTGGGTCATTTTTGGCACCGACTGGCTAGATATCCGACTATTTATCAAAGGACGAGTATACTGCACTGTAGGCCATTTTGTCCTGTTACACGGCTGTGAGAAGATATGAAACGGTTACAGGGTTTTGATAACAGATGTCTTCGTAGTATTGCTCGCGTTAGATGGAGTCACCGTGTGGGCAACGATGAGGTTAGAAGAAAAAGTCGATTGGTGAGGTTGTATACCTTCATAGACTGAGATGGCTTGGACATGTAGTGAGCATACCAAGACACCGCCACCTATCTTGAAGTCCCATACTAAGGTCAGTTAAATTAGGTTGGTATAAGGTTCAGGTTCGCCAGACCAAGACGTGGTACCAGTCGATGAAGTCTCCTACTGTTGGTCTGAGTTATGAGACGATGTAGACTGTCTAGTTGCGCTACCGGAGACGAAAGAAAACAATGGTTGAGGACTATTCGTGACATGGCTGAAAATCGGTCATGATGACGCAGACCTACCCATCCCTTGACACCTAAAGCTTGAATATTTGGACTAACCTTTATCTTCAGATTGTTTATTCTCGCACACTACTTTAGTACCGCTTTTTCTATCCACCTGATCTGTGTACTACTACTGTTTGCGAGGTTCTACGTTGTTTTACCAGTCACCCAGCTGTGAAGATCAGGTTATCAATCACCACGGATTGGTGTCACTAGCACGAATTGCACCGGTTGTAGTTATTATCAAAGGAACACTTCACGGGAAAGGTTCCCATGGGAAGTTCGCTGATCATGTCTGGCATTTAGGTGACCACGTCATTAGCTGGATTCTCTTCTGGCAAAGTGTCATGGAGCAATTCATTTGGACTTTGGCAATCGTTTATATCACTTTTCATCAGAAAGTCGGTATGAGCAATCTCTGCAGGTCACTTCCTTCAGAAGTGAGACTTGTTTCGGCTTAACGACTTCTCAGTTGTTTGACCAGAAGGACACTAGGTCGATGAAATACGTTGTCAATTTATTACGAACAAGTTTGGGAGACTGGTATCTGATAGATATAGAGAATCGTAAGACTAACATACAAAATTATGAATGTGAAAATGAATTAACAAGTAGACAAAGCAACAAGCCCACCAGTTTAGGAGTTTTCATTCAAGATTTTGAGAGACTCAGGGACCGACCACTTATTCTTCATACTTGTCGAATAGCCAAGTGCAAGACAAAGAAAAATATAGTGAGATAGCTGGGTACGAATCTATATTTTGACAAATCGTGCCTGGAATTCATAAACCACCTAGCCAGGGGATCTCGGACGAGTGATACCTCTGCAAACCTTCTAAACTATCTCCAATGGCGATTCTTGGTTTTGACTTCTCAAGTGCCTTAGCCTTTGGTTTCTTTCAGAGATCGGTCTTCAGGAAATATCCTTCCCGGTTTAGCATAATCATCGAGAGCCCACAGTTGAAATTTTTGGCAGTGCAGAGTATCAAATGACAAGGTGAACCAACTTAATGTCTTTCCCTTCTACGTTCAGTTCTACCATTATTTTTCCAACCGTTGTTTTTTCTACCGCCGCTTGTAGTCCTTTTTCTAATACTGCTATAATCGTCCAAACAGAAGTTCCCAAGTAGTGACACGGATGAGCCCATTGGGCTTACAAGGGAAATGTTTCCATGAGAATACTTTCAAATGTATTAGCTAAGTTTGAAAAAAGGAGACTACTGATGCTTTTAGGAAGGGAAAACTCCCAGTGTCGAAAATACCCTGCGGGAAACGATTAACTTATCCAAACATAGTAAGGAAAGTGTCACGAAAAAAATAAGGGGAACTACGAAAAAAGTCAGGACTGCATCTCCACACACATCAACGCACGAGGAAACCACCACACCCTCCCGACCACAGGAAAACTTAAGATAGGAGAAAACTGTGCCATCTCATCGATCTACGATTAAACATATAGAAACGCTGAAAACACTGCAGTAGTGAGGCAAAACGAAAAACTGCATGCCAAATGTACCGAAAGGTTAGGTTTGTGTTTATGATAAAAAAAACGTATCTGGAGAGCCACCTGTTATCTTGTTCCAACTCAATAGTCTTAAAATCCTTTTCCCAGAGGAAGAACAGTTCTACAATGAGACATGTGCCGACTACTTCCAACTATCAAGGTTATCTCCTTCCTTCACGAAATACTCAAATACCACAAGTCAAACTACTACTCATGACAGTTTCTCTGAACTCCATGAAAGGTTGTGAGGACGTCCTCCCTCTAGATAAGCCATGGATTAGAATAGGCAATAAATGTAGCTGGTAGTGCAGATTAGCCTGCCAAGTGTGTTGAAGAGTATGAACTCATTAGGCTTACATTACTTATTATCCATGAATTTCATGCAGTATGAACTGACTCTCTAGCCCAGCACTTATCTAAAGCATTCAAATATGCTATTTACTTTTGCTTAGGTTAACACCTAATTGGATTCAGAACTAGGTCCCAAAAACCAGCAAAATTTCAAGAGCTATAGTTATTTTCGTTGTACTGCAGCATCTTAGTAGAAAAACATTCTTAGGTCTCAGATAACAGAAGAATATTTAAAAAAACTAGTTTTAGTATTTTATCTCGCTGCTTAGCAGTTGCATCAAGTTCTATGATGTAGTTTTGAACATTCTCTCAGAAACAATTCTCAACTCCAAACCGAGAAGCCTATTGTTTTTCTGAGAGTCTAAAATACATAGACATGTCCTTCTAACTGCAATTTGATATTAGTAATTACACGTAGATAAGGTACTTCTTATGACTGGTAGTGATGGGCAATACAGCCATATTAGTTAACATATATAAGACCATTAAAAAACATGCCAGTTGGCAAGTGCGTAAAGCTATTGTTCAAACTGAAAGTGAGCATTACAAACAAACTTCGAAACAAAGAACAAAACAGTGTGCCGTACAGTTGTCAAGAAAGAACTTACAGTTTTCCTAAATTCATTCCACGAAATTCAGAATCAACTACAACATCTTCAATATGACCTCTCTGAACAAAAATAGAGCAGAAATGCGCCTACCTTGGAACAGGTATGAATAAACTTCAATTCAACAAGAAGAGTTGCAGCGCCAATTAGACGTCCAGTTCTTTCGTCCTCTAAAACTATAATGAAGTAAGTACCTGGACAAGAGATCATCTGAGAAAATCTCTCTGATAAAGAAATTAGGTTTATGAATTCGTTACCATCAAATTTGGCCTTTGATATATCGCCTACTGTAGTTAACTGTTTTAACAAAACAACATAACCTATAAAATAAACAACAAAAATGTACAGCTCTACCATAGTCAGATGAAGATAGAGGGCGTATTCTAAGAGATACACCCGAATTTCGGATGATTTTACTCGTGACAACCTTCTCAACTAACTCAGAAGAACTAACGAAGTGCAAAATTATTGGATCAAACAGCGACAAGTGAGGCATATCTCAAATAGGCGCTTGTCTACAAGATACAACATCAAAGGCCACCAGTAGAAATCTAGACTTGTCAAACAAATTATCTTTCACGCCATGTGAGTCGCAGTAAATGAAATTACATGAATTCGCTATTAAAAACAAATTTCAATAATTGAAAACACAATCATATCCCATTTCCTGTGAAGGCGATATGGTCAGCATTAATACTCCTGAAAACATTGGGAATCTTTGCAGCTCAGAAAAGTAATTTCCACAATGTTGTATTCCTTTAGCTGGATAAGTTTACATGGAAGCTCTCATTGTCATTCTAGGAAACATCGTGAACAAAAACCTTGGAAAGGAGTGAGCTATAAGATTCTCTCCAAAAGTGGAGAAGCTCGGCTCCAATTCTATTAACGGGAAAACATACCAAGTTTGAGAAGCATCAGATGAAACAAAATGGAATGTATTCCCTGGCGAGGCTTTAGGAAATATTGTCCTGTCTTTCAAATGTCGTCACAACGGGTAGTAGGATTAAAATGTCATCACTAAAAACTGTTAGGAATAGTGTGAATATCAACAACGTCACCGCGCAGTTTTCTCCGGGCTGGATACTTTTGCATGGAAGCTCTCATTGTCATTCTGGGTAACATCGTGAACAAAACCTTGGAAAGGAGTGGGCTATAAGATTTTCTCCATAAGTGGTCTAGCGGCTCGCCCCGACTATGTCGGGTGTGATTGGTTGCTTCCGAAAGAATAGTACCACTATATTCACATAAACTCCGACTTCTTATCCTACTGGTTTGAACCCTGACCTTCATTTTGTTTCTCCTGTTTCTTGCTGGGTAATAGATTGTTTCAATGTGAATGTGTCTGTTGACCGCTGACTGGCCTGAATACCAAGCTTCTAAAAGTTCTCTGGCATACTTCGTATTTCTTCCATCCGAGACCAACCCACTTTTAGGTAGAAATAACGTCCGCAATTTTCTATGCGTGTCGATATGAGTGAAGATATGTCATCATGCATCGCTGTTAGTTGACGCGGACGAGTACGAATAGGGTTTTAGGAACCCTAGGCTGTTGTGCCGCTACAAGGTAACCACTCTGTCCGGTGTGGAGTCTTTCGCGGTTTTTGCAGTCTGCTTTGCCGATAAAGCTTGCCTAATCTTTCTTTGGCATTACGTTCATTGGCCGGTATAACATACTTTGACACCGACAAAACCTTGAACAAACTCTTCAGAGCGAGTCGAATTGCAAAATACGAACGGGAAATGAAGTTCAGTAGATATATTCTTTCGCTCTTCTGCAAAGAAGGACACACAAACCGAACATCTCCCTGCGACAAGCCGTTTCGCACTCAGAAACCTCCGCACAAAATACATCGAAAGAACCCTCCAGAAAAATATCTTTTATGGTCGTGTGGCCACTCTATCAATCCTTCTACGAAATTTCTGGGAAAGCTGTATCGTAGGCATGTTGAAGACGATTGAGTGATGATGCATTTGAATGTCAGAGCTTTAAACACCTCAAGTTAACCAGTTATGTTTTAGGATAAAATGTTACAACATTTTTTCCGCCTGGTTAAACCAGCTTATCAATTTTTAACAACATGTTCTTAAGGTATTTATAAGCTCTAGAAATGTGCAAGAGGAGCACCAACCGGATCGCCTATACGAGAACTAATTGCAGAACTAGTAGTGTGAAAATTGGAAACTGTGGTGTCGCTGTCGACCACACCAAGGCCCTGGTTTCAATTTGTGGATATCGTGCTTGCTGTCGTTGAAAGAAAGCGGTAGAAGAACACTCGAAAAATTATCAACAGTGCTTCCGACTGCGTCCTGCTTCGGCTTGGGCCCCCGTGCAGTTTCGCAACACTTACACATGAATTTTTTATCAAAGCCATTTCCGCCTTGGTCTTTGTTTTCACTCCACTCAGCTGCTCTCCACAGCTCAAACTTTTGGTATGTCTGTATCTTTTTGAGCCGCTTAACAGTTGGTGCCATACGGCCGTCCCCCAGTGCGACACCCGGCACACCCTTCCCGAAGCCACGCGTATCGTTTAGGCTCTTCATACTCAACTCTTACACCTTGGTGTAGATCGAACAACAGGCGAATTTGGCTAGGACTCTGGGAAGCCTCACCATTCATGTATGATGCATCTCACAGATCCACATAAAAGATCTAAGTGAAGTGCTTCGAACACGTTTCTATCTGTCGGTTCGAAAATTATGTTTCGTGCGAGCCTATCCAGGGACTCTTCGGCATCGACAGCCGGCCTTGTTGGTGTTGTGTCGCACTAAGCACTCGAGTCGAAGATGCCCTAATCGACTGGATTCTCATCAACAGCCATCCATGTCCTGTTATGCTAGAAGGTTCATATCGAGTAAGAAGTAACCGGCAAGAGAAGCGATGTGTGTTTGTCATCTCCGCCTGTGCTCAGACGGATAATAATAACAATCATTCCTGAATATGCAGGCATACATCATTTTTACAGTTACGAATAAGTTTATACGCAAATTACATTCATCTTCAAGGAAGGTGATCTGAATTCCTGCCCACCGTCACTATAAAATGTAAGTGCTGCATGTTCATATGACGGAACACACCAAAAGAATAAGTGTGAAGAAAATTTACAAGTTTGACAGGCGGAAGTATTGTCTTCGCATTAACAAAAGAAACCAGGTTTGTATCTAGACACTACAGGTATAACCCGGAGAAAAATAAAGATTGAAGGTAATACTTTCGTTGTAACAGTTTGTGCTTTTTGCTTGAGATAACAATGACAAGTTTATGGGGAATGTATACATGAATTGTTTACATATTGTACTTCATTGACGATTCCAGGACTGTATAATTCATGCACGTTAATACCATTCCGCATCGGAGACTAATAATCTTGATGAATATTATGACTGAAAGCCAAATATCTTCACTTTTCCGACTCCAGCATCCAGAAGCAATAGACTTGTTTGAATGCACCAAATGGACTTCCAGAACATCTTGCTCGCCGTTTACACTGGTCGTGGTCCATGATCTCGCGCTTGAGGTCCCATCGTATTCCACTATGTCATATATTTTTGATTTTTTCCTCTAGCTGACCATCAGCAGGGTTACGTGATTTTGGAAACGTTGCGGATGTAAATGGTGAGCGCGCTCTATGGATTTGACGTCACGTGTTTCTTGTTGTCACGTTGCTATCGCTTTTTGTGCATTGTTCGATAACCAGGCAGTTTAGCGGGCTGATTTTTATGCAGGTTCAGTAACTGCCCAGAGGTTTTATCTGGGATTATCTTCTGACTCATCACACTAGCTTATAACCTAGTGACCCACCCCCGGCTTTTTCTGTCACGTCGTATTTTGGGTCTAATCTCATACATATGTAAGAACTTCAGCACAGTTACCACAGTTTTTAGAACCGTTTAGTTGAAGGAATTCTACTGAACCGGAAGAATACAAAGAGAAGTCTAGAGGATTTTTATTTATTTATTAATCTTCATTATATCGATTAAATTTGTTTGTTTCTGTGTATCTCATCTCCATTCACTCGAAAATATTAACAGTTGAACAAAGTTTACACTACTATTAATAATCCGAAGCTTTTACGTCAGATAATTACAACGGTGGCCAAATCTAGTAAACGTATATGTGCAGTGTGGAGACTTATGCCAAAAGATAAAAGTCGTTGATGGATTCTGAAACTCTTTTGAAAGGTACGCCTGAGGTAGTTGTACCAAACTCGACGTCAGATTTAATTAGTGACTCAGCTGGTATAAAAAATGACGTACCTTCACTGCAGAGTAATGTGAAGGATATTAATAACAACCCTTCTAAACATGCCCCTTTTGCGTGTGTTCGGGACAGAAATACTGGTATTAATGGTAACTCCGAGAACTTACACAAATGTTATCTTCTGATTCAGTTCGTAGCAGAGGAAGTCACCAAAAGAATTATGTCGTCCCATAATGCTTTGGTGTACGATCTTCCTGACCATATCCCGGTACATCAGTTGAAAGATTTATGTTTACAAGCATGCGATATTTCTTTAGTTGAATGTCATAACAATATATTTCATGCAACATAAGTCAATTGAAAACAAACCAGTTAATAGGTCTGATCATTTTGGTAATGTGAACTGACCGTTATGTACAGTGTGAAGCCATACAATAGACGCCGTTCTTTCCGGTACACAAAAGATGCGTCTAGAGTAAGAACGGTAATGCCTTGCAGACAGCAAAGAATGGGACAGATAAACACTGGGATAATTGTTCATAATAATAATAACAATGAATAGATCATTCTCACATTAGTAATTTAGCATGAGAGAAGCTAGTTTACAGGCATCATCAGATTGATATATGTTAAGAAATTTACAAGACTTTACGGGATCTAAATGGTACGGAATGGAGATTTTAGGATTAATCCTTGTGCGAACTTGACAGACGCGAAGACCAATCACTAATTATTCGGACCAAGGAAGAACACGATAGCGTAGTCGAATGGAATAGTATATTTGGATGGTTGTGCCAAAATACCGATGCGTTCCAACTAACTGGCCAGAGAGTCGGATACGAGCAGTGCAACGTAACACGACAGCCTGCTAAATGGCGAAGATGCTTGACCGGGTGCCTTCAGCTTAGCGATTCCAGTTAGCCTATGAAGGTCAGCATCAATGTCGAAGTTGTCGAACTCTAGGCTATTGACTTTGGGGAAGTGTGTGACGCTACAAGTTCAATAAATTAGATCAGAAACATCAAAAGATTACGCAAGTCATGAAATGAACAAGAAAATACAACTTTTCAGCTTACACAGAGCGTTAAAGTTCGGATCGTTCTCAGTCATACTTTCTTTTTTCACCGTTAGTAGCGCCAAGGTCGCGCGAAATTCCAACTTTCGGTTACAAGTAGTCGACTTGTTTAATTCGTTTTCGCGATGCCCCGTTACGCCATATAAGCGTCTATTTTACCATAAATTTCTATGCTTATAGCTTCGGGTACCAGAAGAACCGTCACTGACGATGTCGAGAACCTGAAAGTTTCCACGCAGTCCAAGTGAATATCTATTCAAGTGTTAGCATTCACAGTAATATAGATTTACGCCATTACAATTAGATATTGTGGTGCAAGGGAATAAACATCTAAAAAATCTGTGGCGCTGAGTTTTTCATACTGTTCACGTCAGGGTATGCAGCATTGTCAAGAATGTATATTCACTGTCACATGAAGTACTAGAGGAGTCAGTTGCATATCATTATTGTGAATATGTTCACTTTGCAGTTAAAAAGTGAGTTGATCTCCTGGATTTTACTGTCTGTACCGATTTTTGATGCCACTATGACCGTCCAGAAATTTGAGTAATTCGAGGATTAATGCACGTTCATGTGGTGAGAGGGTCAAATGAGTGAATGGGATTGGTAATTCTTGCCTATTGGACGGTAATTTTCTTGGGAGCATAGTTTCATTGCTTTGAAAAGTAGCGGAATGTTTAGAATTGGTAACGTATATTCCTCATTGGCGTCTTGTTGTCATCATTGAAGGTTATCTTGATGATGTGGGTATTCGAGGATCCGAGTTAAACGTTTTTATCGTCTAGCGTTCAGATTTCCAGATCATTTGGCAAGTTTTCATCGTAGTCTAGTTTTTTCATAGTCTAATGACATCTTCGTGCTGCAGCCATCTGAGATTTTGGTAGAAGAACAACAAAAGCAAGTGTAACCTCTGTGTAGCCTCATCATACTGAGGCAAGCTCAGTTGGAAAGTATGAAATATTCTGCTATTGTCTTAATCTTCCAATACTCTTGAGGGTAGGGCGGGTAGTACAGCTGTGACCTTGGACTTTATGCGTTCGTCATGAGGTCTAGATGGTAAATATGAACCACCACCGCCAATGACTGACGGCATTTCTCACAACTCTGGCCGAATTGTCCCCCAGCTACAGCCGGACAGCAAGGTCACTCTTTTGTGAGGTACACCAACTTATCATAAAGATAATGGGTGTTTTCAAGCCACGAATCGCCATATAAGTCCGTTTCACTCTACATCCTTTGCAAAACGCAACAATGGTCGTTTATTCGTTGCAGAACCTCCGTTTGAGCCTAACTTCAGTGATCATTATGATGATACCAGAGTATTTGCTAAGGCAGCATCAACGCTGCCAAAAAAGCAGAATCGAAAACTGTTTGCAAGGAAAACACATCATTCGATTGGTGAGCCAAGCTATTGCCAAACGCCTGCTCTGAATTTCCTTACAGTAGGCAAAACTAGCCAGTATACTCAATCCGCCACTGAATGTAACCACCACGACTATGTGACACGTGTCCTTGAACCCATTAAAAGCTTGCAAACACCGCAACAGAATTTCTGGCAACTTCAAGAGTTTATGGCGCCTTCAGTAGGCCAGGTGATCCAGTTAGTTTCCAGCCACGTGTCGAACGAGACCACAAAAAGTCACTGGGAACCGAACAGTATCATGTCTCCTACGCACCCGCCAGGTTAACATCTACACCAAACACTGATAATAAAAATAAAGGCACCCTGATCCTTGACCTCGGTGGATATTTGTTAGAAAGGTGCCACATGACCACGAATCATCTGAGTAACCCAGTCTCTCTTCCTCAATCCTCCCATCTGCTTGAGGCTGATGTCGGATCGATCTATATCCCTAATTCCACCGTTTCCCCATCGAACTGTCCCATACCACTTCCTTTTAATGTGAACACAAATCATTTACCCCATACCTCACAACTTACCTGTAGCCAGCACTTTATGCTTCCTAACAACATCAGTAAGCTGTTCTTTCAAGATATTTGCGGTTGCTTTCAACTGTTAGGGAGTTCGTTTCCTGCTTGACCAATAAATGCCTGGTCAATCTGCAATAAGATGTCTAGTTTGGCTTTACATGCGTTGTTACGCTCCCTCCTTTTAATCATCATGATAACTGAGGCATGGTGCACCTCAGATATTTCCGACTCCAGCATTTGCCTTGAAAATTACATACTTTTTCAATGTGATAGGACAAGTGGCAGTGGGGATCGTTGTCTCACATATGTCAGTTCATCAATAGATTCCGCGCAGTGCGACATCCCGAAGCTTAGAATTGTAAAAGATTCTGTCCGGGTTATTTTGAAGCCCGCTAGCTGTCTATCGTTACTTTTTGGGTGCGTATATCGTCTTCCCCATTCCAATCCCGAGAATGACAACTTGTTGTTGGAGGCCCTTAGGTTTATTGCCCCTATGTCATCTGCAGGAAGATTATGTGCCGGGAATTTAACATGCCAGAAATCTCCTGGTGCCCCACAAAGACTCCCAAACAATACGAATCTTTCGTCCACTGTCTTGAGTCTGACGGGTGGCTTCAATATGTTCGAAGTCCAACCAGACTATATAATGTTTTGGACCCCGTTTTTGCTAACAATCTCATTCCTTCTATGGTACATATCCGCCGTCCATTCCCAGGAAGTGACCACAACATTCAAGTTTTTTGCCCAGACTTTGATTCTGCTGTTGACCCTAAAAGGCGGCTAATACAGTACAGAAACTACCGTGACATTGACTGGGAGGGCTTTCAGTTTTCACTGCGCTGTTTAGATTGGGATGATTACTTTATCAGTGCGTTTACTGAAGCACTGACGACCGCTTTATATTGTAACTTATGCAGTAATCATGATTATTTTGCACCAGAAAAGAACATTAAGTCTGTGATCCCGAAAGCGCTGTTTATTCCAACGTCACTTTGAAGTCGACTTTGGAAAAATGCCACCCGTCTACTGACATGCTCTCTATAAACAGCAATTACTTATTGATTATTCGCACCCTTATAGGCCTAACTATTGTTCGGCGTTTGATGTCCTATGTACGTCTACTGATTATGTGACTCATCA
>OX104134.1:107866130-107893745 GCA_944470555.2 Heterobilharzia americana | reverse complement strand
CAACCTGATGGAGGTACTGGACTCTGTGGACCGAAATTTCGTATGATAGTGTCTCATTGGAAAGGATGCTTTTAAAGTACATTGTCTTTTTGAAGGCTGTGTGTTCGAACACTAGTGGGTGTGCCAGAGCCTATTGTGAGTTGTCTACGTCAATGATCTGTTATATCCATTCACATCCAACTTTTACGGTCGAACTTATGGAGGTGTTCCTCTCATCATCTGATTTCAAATTAATTGTTCTGATCACAGGAGAATCCTTTGTAGACCCAAAGTATGCGGATTAAATAGTCGTGGTCTATGAAGACGCTGGCAGTGTGTACAGTTATCAACAAGGTTTTGAGTCACTTCAAATTCACAATGGAGGAGTTGAACAAACAACCACTCCTGGATGTTTTATTCAGTAGAAAAGATACCGGAAAACTGGACACCCTGGTGTACAGGAAGCCAACGCACACTGATCAAATCCTCAATTACAGTAGCAATAATCCACAAGATAAGTTGCGTGCAGACTCTATTCAAAAGAGCGAAACGAAGAAAGTTAATTGATGTTTATCCTATCCCACGAAACTTTCTCACAAGATTCCTATCTCGTGCATCATCAACTACGAAGTCGTCGGCAGAACTCAACAAACGGATCATCCTGCCGTACATAAAGAATATATCAGCGGTCACAAGATTACTGCAATCAGTCAAAATTGGTGTGGTTTATAAACCAAAGAATTCCATTCAAACCGTGTTATGCAAACCAAAGGACACAACAACCAAAGACAAACCGAATATTATTTACAAAATTAACTGCAATAATTGCGATCAACACTACATTGGACAAAATGATCACCCTCTCCGCCTTCGTTCACATGAACACCAATTGGCTATTAAGCGTCACGACATTTCATCACTCGTTTCAATGCACGTGGATAATTAGGGACATGAATTCAATTTTGACAGTGTAGAAATCTTGGAAAGTGGAAACAAAGAATATCAGAGAATTCTTAAAAGCTTGGGACGCAGGTCAGTCAGCAATATATAGATGTATAAACATAGACCTATTCTACCAACCAATGCGAAAAATGATAAACAACATAATGGTCAGAGGAGCAGCCAACAAGGAAACTCATGAAGTCAGCGACAACAATCAAAGCGAACAACCACGGCAAGCTAATGAGTCACTCATGACGAGATGCTTACAGTTTGTATAATATTGAAGTTAGTGCTGATGACATCGTCTCGAAAAACGATGAAAGCTCCACGATTAAACAAACCAGTTCATAAAACATAATACAACCAAGAGTCATCTGGACACCTTGAGTAGCAGTTTGAGAATGTTTGAGATGCGCTTTATGCCACTAAAATGCAAATTGTTGCTCCATGACTACTGGTTTTCCTTAGTCTCCCAACAAACAATGTAGATTGAAGTGTTTGAGTGCATTTACCACTTGACTTACCTGAGAAGTCGGATTAGCCCTGATGGGTTAGTGCCTGACGAAATCTCTGCACGGATACAAAAGACCTGATTAGCATTCACCAACTTACGCGACCTGTGGTTCTGCTGCTATATTCAATTATCGATTAAGGGTTAAGTGTACTGTGCTACCGTTCACTCAGTCCTACTGTATGGCTGTGAAATATGACCATTAAGGGTAGAGAAAATGAAAATGCTTCTGGTGTCCTACCACCGGTCCCTTTGCACCGCAAGTCGTGTGTTATAGTGTCGCAGCGCCAGTAACATAGTCAGACCTAGACCGTTTTCCAGAAAAGGAAAGCCAATAACTACGACTCTTATGTGAGTAAATTACTTGTCATGGTTACGTGCCAGGGCGTCAAGATGAAGAAACTCTACCTGGCGTGGTGAAGTGGTGTAAGTGTTTGAGCTGATGGATACATCTTCCTAATTTTGGTAGTCTTTATTGTTGAAACAGTCTTAGGTGATATAGCCAGTTTTGTAAAGGTAGGCGGTGTTCGGTTCGAGATGCCAGGTCTTGTTTTGTTGCAGCCTTGGCCTGTTCGTAGGTATTCTGGGAGCAGCCTCCGTATCTGAAATTTTGGAGGATAATCTTCCATGAAGTTGAGTTGCATCGCTTTCTGACCCAGAGACGAATCCCACGCATGTTTACCCTTGGGGAGATGAGTAAGGTCAAACAACCAGATTACTCGGTGATTGTGACTGCTTTGAAGCCCGACAGTTACAAGAGTTTCGGTATTTACTGACCACTTTTGAGGGAGCGTTAACGGAGTGCTCTGGCAGGAGTTTCGTTCTCATGTGGTTGCGTTACCAACATGTTTCCCTGCTCCGTGAAGGGGATAATCCCCTAGGTTTTTGGATGATTGAGTTCAAGCACACAACATCCGGCCTGGAACTGGGAGATGGTGAAAAAATTGGAGTAAAATCCCCTCTTTTGTTCAGAAGAGAAAAGTCAGTTGATGAGGTTGTGAACCTTCATCGAGGCGTGCCTAGTCACTGTCTGTCTATTTGCACAATGCTTTCTGAAATTAGTTTGGGCTGTAGAGTAGTTAGAAGCGACCAGACTAGAAATAGTATTAGTGCACTAAGTTGTTTACTATGTATCTGACTCGTGTGTACTTCCTATTTGTGGTCCATGTGACAACTAAATCGGAGACTTGGTGATACGGCTATGTGTCGATCTGAATGGTGCAGATGCATGCACATATCTTCAGCCTAAATTCCCTACTAAATTCAGCATTTTCTCGCACTTTCTTGTTTTCTTTTTATAACTTTCCAGCAATTTGACTGCCTACTTCCTTATTTTCTTATCTTGATGTGCTGCTGTGAGGCGGGGCATCTTGGACCGTTATTCAGTAATGCCATGAGTGCATTAGTAGAGACCACTGAAATACAGAGATGAGTCTCAATAATCACTTTAGCTTTCTTTTTAGCATTTTCCTATCGAACAGTGGAAATATGAATGTTGAGTAATATCACCTCTGTTGTTACCCTTGTTCAACTGCTAGAATTATTTCGTATAAGAAACGTGGCAACTCACATTATAGCTTTCTATACGTTCAGCTGTCGGGCTTAAGCTGCACCCGTCTATGCTCTTAAACACATCTAATTCGATCACTTGACGAGTCTCTTCTAAGCATTTTACTCGTAATCATTCTTTCCTTCACATCAACTTACATCTGTTGCTTATAGTACAGCCGAGTAGAAAACATCGAATTGCACGTATGCTATGAAGCCATATAGGGTACGAAGTGATGAATATATATTACTTTCCAGTAGAAGAATAACAGGTCTTCACAAAGCTTGTGAAAGTAGTTACCTTCGAGTGATTTGTTTTTAAAAAAATGCCCATATTTGTCATTTGGACTTCACCGTGTGATATTTAGCCGCTGCAACTCATCCGTCGTAGCAGAGTTTTGGTTAGCGAAGCTTGTCGAAAATTGAACGTTGCCTGTTTACTCACTAATTTCTTCTGAATGCATTTTAATTTGCATTAGAACGGAATGTAGTGCAGTATACTCGTCCTTTGATAAATAGTCGGACATCTCAATATTTGGCATCACAGGTGATGCAAGTTAGTAAATCCAAAACGGACCTTCTGTATCCCAGCTGATATTGCATCAGCAACCAGCTCCTTCGGGCTGATGCAGCTCCTCAAGTAAACGAAGTCGTCGACAAATTCCACCACTTCACTCCATATCAGCAAGCTGGGTGTGGTTGCACACCATTCGTGGAGCATCATATTACATTTGGAAGGTGCGAAATGCGTGTCAGCCAAACGTACTCATATTTCTGCACAACGAGTTCAGAAAACCCCACCTTTTGTCAGCGTCTTCACCCAGCAGGACAATATCATCTGCATACTCCGAGCCAACTATATCACCTCCAGGAAGTAGGTCAATCCCTGTGAAGTCAGAGGTACCTATGATTATGTCCATTACCACGTCTATGACGAAGTCAAATAAGAACGGTGACTGTGACGGTGAAAATCACTAGCGAACACCACTAGTTGTCGTCAAGTCACTTGGAAACTCCCCCCTCCTATGGTTGTCGCAAGAAGATTTCTCCCCCTTATTATAGACTCGGATAATCAGTGAAGTACACCACTCTGACAGCACTAACTCTGATTCCCATACACTACCTAGTAACTCGGTCACTTTAATCAGTGACTTCCTACCTCCATCCTTGAAAACTTCAGTTACCGAACTGTCAAGTCTTGCTTGCTGCTTGGTATCGTTTCCAGTTCCATACAGCTTTCCCAAATTCATGGAGAGTTGGTGGACTGACATCAGGTACAGGCTGGATGTTGGACAAAATGAAGTGTTGCTGAGGACCAGTTGAGCTGTTCTTCAAAGTGTTCTGCCCAACGTTCTGAGAGGTTATCACCGTCCCATCCTTTTCCGTGATACTTTTACTCACCATTGTTCTCTCCTTGTCGGTATCCTTGATAAGCCTAAATAGTTGCCGACTATGGTTCAACGTTCATGCCAACTCTCTCGCATTCGGCACACAACTTCTCGCGATCGGTATAAAGACTCTTGGTCAACTTACATTTAGGTTGCTTTCGCTATTCGTCGTGGTCAGAGACTGTTGTAATCAATGTTCTTGCATCAATCAGTTTTCATAACCTTGCGGAAATCCAACGACGTTTGCTAACCCTCTGGTGTAGTCACCAATTGTCTTTACTGCCAGGTTTCCTTAGGACGACCACTGCTGTCATTTTCAAATAGTTGCTTAGTATTTCCTCCATAAATACGTACCTGGCGTCCTTATGTTCTATTTGAGAACAGACAGGTTTTACTGTCATCTGGTTCCTGTGACCAGAAACGTGCAGATACGCATGAACACGCACCAGCGCGTGATCGCAGTCTAAATACGTACTCCAGAAAAGCGGAAATCCTTTCAACGAAGGCTAATAGTAATGTTCTCCATCGTAGTCCATTCACGTGGCTGACTAAATAAAGCTTTCCTCTAGTTCCATAGGTGTAGAGATTGTATTCCTTTTTCCTGCTTTTTCAATGACCGTAATGTCTGAAATTTTCGTTTTTCTTGTAGTATGGTGTGATGGTATCATCCATAAACTAAATTCAACCTAATTATCATTTGGCATGCATCAGAAAACACTTTCCCCACAAATTCTGACTATTGATCTGTTACAAGTCTAATTTTGTCGCCGTAGAATTTAACGAATTGTTGAAAAGAATATTCATTTATATTTGACCTTTAAAAACGATTTACTCGATAACAGTAAATTAGTTGTTTCCATACAAAAATTTGGCCCAGATGGAAAGAATATTGTAAGAGTAGTGGCTAGCAGTGGAATGCAGGAAGTACGTTCCATCCTATTTGTGACTCGTTAGATGGTGTACCTGCTTTCCAGTGAGTGATGTTATTCCCACCAGGATTCGGATCAAGGGCCAAGTGCTTCAAACGCCACGGCGTTATCCACTAGACCACTAAGTCAAAACAACTATTGTGTTAACCCTACTGGAAGTGACCTGGTACAGCTTGTGATGGTTGGTTTTCATCCTCTTTCTTAGTGATATCGTGAGTTCTGTTCGAAACCACTGTATAAGCAGTCATTTTAATAATCAGAATGCGGATTTCGGAATAAACATATCTCCAACAGTTTCACCATGTTACTAGGAGTGGATGTAGGAATAATATCAAGTTTGAAATTATCAATCGTAACTGGCACAACTGCGTTTAGTTTATAGGATGAGAATAATTCTCAGGCTGATGTAACAGATGACTGTGGACATTTTTCAGCTTGTAATATACTTCTTCGAAGTCCCAGAAACTAGAGATCTTCGGTATTATCAGTGGGGTTCAAAGAGGCTGCTTACACAGATTTAATTGGTATACATCTTTGGTTTGATAAACACGCTAGGAAATTTTTAATAACAATCCGTATTATGCGAGAATATACTTATGGAGTCAAGTACATTAATAAAGATATAGCACAAGACTGACAACATCCCCGTAAAATCTTTCACACAAGTTCACCTGCTCAAGTTGCCACACTTCACAGAAGTACACGACAGACAAATGGATAGAAAAGGAGTGATATCAAAGTAGTGTAAAAGAGTAAACAAACAGTCAGAGACTTCGTCAATTGGTACCGCCTCTCGGTCTGGCCACCCTCTTCCAAACCAATCTAGCTTAACCTAGCATAGTACGTAGACATAAACGGTGACTCGGCGTGCACAACACACGTCCAATCCATCTCAGTTGACACGTTCACAACCTCGTCACTTGACTTGCCTAGTACCTTTCGCCTGACCTCAACAATGCTCACACTTTGATTCAACCACACTCGAGCAATGCTACGAAGATAGCTGCGGTTGAAAAATCGTAACTATTTCATGTCTCCCAATTTTAACGGCCATGTCACGAAGCAGGATAGGACGGACTGCAGCACCGTATAGTCGTCCTTTGATAGATAGACGGATATCTCACCGACGCCACAGGTGACACAAGTTGGCAAATGCCAAACGGGCCTTCCGTATCCAAACTAAGATAGATATGGTTTATAGGTTTACACACCCAACTTTTAAGCAGTGAATCATAGGTTCGAACATTTATCTTGGTCTGAGCAAGCAGGCAGTGTAACGTACCCTTAAACAATAAGTGAGGCTCACAACCTATTACAGACACACACACGCAAGTTTTAACGAATCAATAATATTGCTTAACTTAAAATACCTAAAAATAGAGAAGTACGAGAAAAAAATGCCAAGATTCTTCGTGAAAAACTGGTGTCAAAAATTTGGGCACACATTGATGTTGGTAGTATTTCACACACGAACTGAAAAAAATTTAGATTATTACGACTCTCAAACATAAACCTTGTAATGAAGTCATTCATCCTTTTAAGCATTTACTTTTTTGTGGCATAAGTTGTGCGCAACTACGAACAGACGTAAAGAAACATTTTGAGATCGGCTGTGCAGGCAAATAACTGAAAAGATGACCACACAAGTCTAGCGTATCTCTAGCACTGTGACGGATTGTTTGTCTGGCTACATGACTTTCACTACACAATATCAGGACATCACTCAACCGATAACTGCTACATTAACATGGTGATCGGGATCGGATATCACAATGATTCATCGAGCTACACTGGTGGGAAAGCCTATTTCATCGAAGTCCTACCGTACCATAAAGGTCTGTTGGATAGTGGTAAGATGGAAAGGAGTGACCATCATAGTGTAAATTACTACACTATGATGGGGGTCTGAGAGCGAATTCTTACACCTGGTTGGATGAGGTGTGATAGCAGTGAGGCGTTTTGCTTGGCTGACTGGGACCACGCCACGCTGGAGCAAGCTTCCCAACGGCAAGAGCGGCTAGGGAAGATTCGCCCTACAGGCTGCCGCTCGGTCTTCCGGTGCTGGTATTATGGGTTTTCTCTACTCGACATAACAATCAGTTTTCGTACAAACAATACAAGAAAGGCTGTATGTGACAGATGTTACGTAGATGTACTATGTAACACGAATCATTTCCTCTTTCAAGTACCTCAACAATAAATAGTCTTCCAAGTTGTATGGGGCCAGGAAGTGTCAACCGCCCGCACGCTTCCACTAGTATACAACACGCAATCAAACACAATCTCTTCTCAGCTGTCTCCTCCTTCCCCTTCATCTCTTGATACTAATACAAAGCCTCTTAGGCCTTACTCAACCTCTCACTCTGCAACCATTGGGAAAGATGAAAGCCATTGAAACCTCATTCCTAGTCTCCTAAGACCCCACTATCGATTTCATGTAGCAGCTTTCAACGTCTTAACTCTATGCCAAGTTGGGCAGCAAGCATCACTCGTCAGAACTCAGGAATGTCCAGTCATGGATGTATGCTGTGTCTCTGAGACACGTATAGAGGACTTGAGTGTGGTTATTGGATTGACGTCACCTGGGCATAATAGTGAGTCTTCAAAATTTGCCTGACGAGCATTCGGAGATCCAATGGCTATTTCTCGTGGATTCGCTGATGGAGGCATAGTATAGAGTTGTAGAGTAGAAAGTGCACTTCTCCACTGCATAGTAGTCAACAGCCGTCCATGTGTTGTTCGACTGAATTGATCTGTAAGAACTAGGAAGGATCATGAGACCAACCGATGCCTATTCGTAGACCCCGCCTAAACACTCACCGACTGCAGTTTGGGTGACGCAAAGGATGAATTCTATGAGAAGCTGTCAGTTTTGCCACAGAAAGGCGAACGTTCAGACGAAGTCATAATAGCAGGTGACTTTAACGCTGAAATAGGGAAGCTGAGCTGAGCCAATCGGCAAGGCATCTTAAGGTTTTTTTATGTAATTTCATGCCAACGAGCTGAAAACGGTGATAGTCTGTTGGAATTTTGTTCTGATAATCCCTGAAACAATGCGAAGCAGAAGGACCTGAAAATTCGCCACCCAAAGTTTTCAAGGACGGAGGCAGGGAATTGATCAGACCGTTTCTAATCCACTGTTCTCATAGGAGTGGCAGCACCAGCGTAGCATTTCTGGTCATCCAAGGGAAACACCTTACTGCCATCGCAACTCGGTCCAGCTAGGTGTAACACTTTCTCCTCAGGCCTTTATCATAGTTTAATATGGTACATTTTAGTGGTAACTCCTTTACGTCTGACCACTATCCAACAGGCTTTTCTGTTATCGTAGGACCTCGAGGGAATAAACGTTTCAGCTAGTGTAGCTCGTTGGATCATTGTGATATTCAAGCCCCATTTCAGGATAGCAGCTATCGATTGAGAGGTTAGAAGAGAGTTCATAGTGGACAGACTAAAATGTGGCAGCAGTTCATGAGTTCTATGACTGTTGGTCTTATCCATATGAGGAGTTGTGTACAACCTAGCTGAGGTCCCACAGACTATATGATTCAGTGTTTGAGGACACTTGGTGACATGGTTAGAAATCAGTTACAATGGCACAGATGTATTCACACCGTCACATCTTAGAAAGCTTGGATGTTTCGATAAATCGTCATTTTCAAATTACCTTTCCCCCCCCCCCCCCACATACTTTCGTTTATTTTGATAGCAATCTTTCCCATCCAGTTGTTCTTTGTACAGCATCGTAAAGTGTGAGAACTTGAAGTAACGTACTTCTGTGAGAGGTTTTTGTCTTTCCTGGGCCTATTCTGAACTTCTGTCAGGTATTCCTTAGAAAGTGCTGATCCTTCCTACAATTTTGATGAATATGCTTTAATATAAGTGGGACCCTTAGAGATAAGTGTCCGCTAAGCGTGTATCTAAACGAAACGATGCTTTACAGGTTGACGAAAATACAGCGGACTTCTTACAGAAAAGTTGTAAATGAACCTGGTATAAAAACTAGGAAAGTTGAAGAGTTCAAAAGAATAATTTCTTACTCAAAAACATTTTTAAAAACTAACAAAGCTTTAGAGTCACCACTAAGCCATTGCAATAGAAGTACAAAGAGATTACAAGAAGAATACGACTACAAGCTAAGCGGGAATTCAGATGACGGAACTTGAACTTTTCCAGTGACAGCTACTTCCATCAAAATTTTCTGAAAGATAAAAAGAAGCAATAGTGAATATATGCACGTCTATCAAACAATGTAGCGGTAAATAATTAGGTTATAGGTAAATAAACACAATTAACAGTCAGGAAGGATAATTTACTGCAAAGCCAACTATGCTTATAAACAAAAGCCATATGGAGGAAATCAAAGGTAGTGATCTTGAAGTTATACGTAGGAAATGCTTGCTAAACAGGCTAAAATAGCTGATTTGCTTTATTCAAAAATACTAGAACAAAACACTTCACACCATATATGGCCAGTAGTTCAGCCATGCATGTGATGAAGATAAAGAATTTCGAAGTAGGTCAACATAGTTGTTTAGTGAACTACATCAAGAGACAAATCACAAAAAGCTGTTCACTTATGGGTGAATTTGTTGTTCTTCATTGCCATCACTGAATTGGAAACTTGGACCAATTCCTGGTGAGTGATTCACCGACGAAATCCATACACGAATACAAAAGGCGTGATTGGCTCTTGCCATTTATAGTGCCAATGTGATATCCGAAATCTTATTAGGCATCAAATCTATTGAGCGATGGTTCGCTCTGTTCTACTTTATGGTCTTGAAACATGCCCACTAAAGATGTCACGTGCGCCTGGTTACTATGTGTCTCATCGCACAATATCAGCTGAAGTCGATTCAGACTATACGAAGGTTAGGGATGGTCAGACTAAAACATGACATCAGTTTATATAACGAATTGTTGGTCTGCGCGGTGTATGGAATATAGTTGTAGTTCACGTAACAATAAAATCAGTGACTGAAGACTTTAGATAATATGGCTCGAATCGATCTTTGCGCAGATGCATCCAAATATTATCTTCATGTTAATCATTATATCAGACTTTATCATAGTTTGCTATCTTCTTGTTCTTGTTGTACAACTTTCTATCAGTCTTGATTAATTTTAATCTTCTTTCCCTACCTTTTCACCTTCTACTTTGATTTGCTGATATAAGGTTTGTCAATATGGAACATTACGCAGTAACTCTAAGTCCCATGGTGATTCTAACTGCTCACCTTGTCTAATCCAGTCAGTAAGTCAGTCTATATCAATATGACAATGGTCTTTGAAGACTTCGACCACTGATCTGAACCGTGTATTTAGGAATAGACTGACTGACTGACTGGGGTAGTCGATATGTTGAAGATCAATGGTTGGAAATTTTACGTGATATGGTTACAATCAATCACTATGCTAAGGATGTATTCATTCTTTAAAAGTTTTTACTTGGATTCAGAGATCCACTGAATATGTTGCTGAGATCCCATGGTGCTTTCCTGTGAACTCGAATTGTTATCAAGTATTTCAGAGTTAAGAAGTAACAAAATGTTACATAGGATTATTGACCGACAGGTGTGGAAAAATATTACAAGGCGATGATGTGGAAGAGCGATAAATCATCTGAGAGGACTTGTTTAGTGACAGTGTTGAGAGTGCGGTTTACACTTTCCAGTTGTCCACATTTTATAAGGTTACTTCTTCTTGATATACCTGAGAGGTTACCAGGATGGTCAGTAACAGTGGTACGTAACCACAGAACCCAAAGGACATCTGATACAGTCCTTTTTGAAAGTTAAAGATTTAACTCTGACTGTGTTGAATTTACTCTTATAAATCCGTATAACCTGTGTTGGAAGATAACAAGGCAGAACGCGGAGTGTGCTATTTTTGAATACAACGCTTTTTGACTCTGCACTTCCCAGAAGTAAGGCAGCATCAATATAAACTGCAAGTCATTCACGGTAACACGTTACTTCTATCAAGCTCCAGCCAGCCAGGAGTACAGAGTCACCATCGCACGGTCATCATAGAACAGCAATTTACACTATGACCTTAACTGCTTTTTATTGTCTATCTGTTTTATCACTACTGCAACGAGCAAACTTACTATGTTACTCAGTTATTTCCAAATTCGATAAAGTTAATTTAGTGGTGGCTATTGACAGATCGGATTATTTTTTAAAAATTACCGAAAATACCCCCAACACAATCAATCGTATGAAGAGATCAAGAAAGCTATAGACACTGAAATGAATAAGATTAGAAATTTGTGCTCAATAGGATGTGACGACTGAAACTATCTCTAGGTGAGTCTAAATGGTTTAATTTAATGCCTTAAAATCATTAGACAGGTAGTTGACTTCAGAAATACTCCAACACATGAACTATTCAAGTACTTAACATCGATATTATGTTTTATTAGAGACCGTTGAAGTTCTAGACTAGTCAACTCGTACGAACTGAGGACCTTATGACTGGCGTATAGAAAAGGATAAAAAACGTCATTTTAAATGTAAAAAGTCCTTATACTAAGATGCCAATAGCAATCACCTTTCTGTTCATTTTTATGCATGTTAGTTCCAACGATTTTCAAAACTCCTAGAAAATATCTATGATCAAATATCTTTATCTTCTTTTTACAATCTACTGTCAACACCAATGTCTAAATGTGTTCATGTAAAGCAGAGTATACTGCTATATAGTATGCTTACCTGCTCATATATATTCAAGACGTGTACACTAACTAGCTAATCTTATGAACTATTATTCCTGAATGCTAAAACACATTCAACCATATATCTTTAAGAATTTTAGTATTTTACACAAAGTTTTACTTATAGGAATTTAGACATTGTGATAGAGTAAAATTTCATCATGGAACGAAACGAAATCTACTCAGCAACTTAGTGTACAGTCGTCCATTAGAAGCGGTGAGTCATACCTATAATATGACGGTTACCGTTACTCATTTGGCTGCTTAAATCTCCTTAGGTGGAATAGTGTTCGAACTCATGACCCACTGGTCGAAAGTTAACTCCCTCAATCAATGAAGTCGCAAATCTGCATAATTTTATTATATTTCTGTGTGATACATATGAAAAAGAACTATAATGGAATTATTCAAATAAGAACCATCATCGAAACATTAATTGCATCACAATGCCAATTATAAAACTCAAAGGGTGATATTTGAATTGGATAAATTATTACTTAACGTACATCACTAGCTCTTGCGCTAAGCAATGAACAACACACTGCATATGTTTGGCAGATACATATTTATGTATATAAGTGTCCTATACAACTGATTTAAAGCCCAATGATGCTAGTTAGCTTCATAGACACATTGGAAAAATCCTATACAGGACATGTAAAAAAAGTATGCGTAGTGGTTTGAAGATATCATGCCGATAGCATTTACATTTGGCTATGTTCCAAGTTGATCAGAAATACAGCCGAATTTAGGCTTGGAACTTTCACCTAACAATTGATTAGCTTACATTTCGGAATATAGGTTTAATTATTATCAGTACCTAAAAGATTTTCATCAAGTAGTGTTTCAAACTTACCTTTAACAGTTCACTAGACTGAACAGTGCTCATTCCGGCTCCTCGAATATCTGAAAAAATATTTTTCACCAGACATGAGACTGTGGAATCCTGACAATTAGATGTTTTATTTTGTTCACATGACAATACAGCGGACTGATTACAATATGCATCAGTGGAATACAACAAATTGATCAATTCTAGGGTACCAGCCAACGAACCACAATTCTTTGTCGTTCATTTGTATAATCTTTGAGATACGCTGCACTACCTGTACACAGAAAAAAAAATTAAAAAGAGTCACTGTATAGACATAAAATTATGCAAGTGAGAGGCAAACGAAGTCAAGAATACCGATTGATTTAATCGAAAGCTTCATGACGACATTCCTTTTGGGAGGAAAATATTTGAAGGATTTAGTTTCCTTTCAAATAAATAATCGAATGGTCCTAATTCCGTGTTGCGTTGCAAACAGTTAAACATGCCTCTCCTTTTTAGTCAAAATCATGATTTCTAAGACACTTGGCTTAAAAGGCTAAAGATGTCGTCCCAATATCTTGTGGATAAGACAGTAAGTGGGAGCATAAAGGGATGGAAACCTGAAACAGTCATTGGCTTCAATCAGGAAATACAAACAATAAGTACATCAGTTGCCATAAAAACCTTCCACTTAACCAAATAATCTTTTTTTTTTAACATCAATGATAAAATGACAATATTCCAGACTATGTTATGGTATTATCATTGTCAGACATAAACAGTAACCTTGATCGGTGTAAACTATTTCTACATTTGCATTAATTCTTATTTCATTCATCCACAGATCATTCTTTGAATTTTTTGGTCTACATGTATGTTTATAAGTACAGTAGATAGTTGTCTTCATCAAAATCTATTTGCTATTACAATTCCACTACTCTGAAAATACACATGTTATCTAAGCTTGAGGATTTGGAAATTTTCAAAGTGAACAATATATAAGTTCGATTGAAACTTTAGAAGGCTTTACTAGTGATGTGTACAACACGTACAAGGAAACACCCAGTGAAGTGATTTGCATAAGTTTTCGATTTGATAGGTCAAAAAGTGCGTTTTATGTGCTTTTCATGACATTTTTTTCTATCTTTGACTTGGTGCCTTCTACACATATGAACAAATGTCAAATGATACCTTAGGACTGGGCTTCAACTACTCCTAGTTTGCGAACACAAAGTGAAATGGTGGGATGTGTCAATCGTTTCACTTATTTGGGAGTGGTTGATGACGAAATCTCAGTTCGGATACAGAAGGCCCGTTCTGCATTTGCCAACTTGCGTCATTTCTGGCGAAAGCTTGTGATACATCCAATTATCAATCAGAGGACGAGAATAATGGGCTGCAGTCTATTCTGTCCTGTTACATGCATTCAAGACATGATCGTTCAAAGTAGAAGACATGAAACGGCTGCAGAGTTTTGGTCATATGTGTCTTTTTAGCATTGCTCATGCATGGTGGAATCATCAATGTAGAGGCTAGGTACAGAAGACTGGTCAGTCGGTCATGTTGCGAACCTCCATCGACTGAGGAGACTTGGGCATGTCATCGACATGCCAAGCCACAACCTACCACGACGTGCAGTGTTAGCAGAAGTTGGAGTAGGTTGGAAGAAGGCTTAGAGTGGCCAAACCGAAACGTGGCAGCAGTCGGTGAAGGCGCTGACTGTTGGTTTGAGCCGTGTGGGGAGATGTAAACTGTCTGGCTTAGGTCCCAAGGTGATATAAATCAATGGTTGGAGACTCTTGGTGACACGGCTGAAAATCGGTCGCAGTGGCAAAGATGTATCCACTTTTTGACGTCTTCTAAAGCTTGAATCTTTTCTCTAACCTTTGTCTTCAGATTGTTTCCTCGCTAATGCAAGTTTTTTGACCTTGATATTATTCTTTTTCAATCCACTTGTTCTTTTCATGCTACTGTGAAGTGTGGCAAATTGAACCAATGTACCTATGTGTGAGGTTCTACGTTGGTTTTGTCCATTTTTCTGTCTGTGTGGAGTGAGGTATGAAAACTGAGACTTTTACTCGGTAATGCAAGATCCTATTTTAATATTGAATGACTAAAGGTTCACTTTTGATAGGCCATACGTACACGATCATTTGTTACACTAAGCAGGGTCCATGAAGATGATAAGTAAAATGGTTTCTGGTGATGAATACCATCCTGGTGATGACCACTGAATATTTGTAACTTTATTATAAGTAACTGATGCCCATTAAGCTATTTCGGCGAATTTTAAGAGGATGGAGAGGGGAACGATAGCGGGAAGCTGTTCTTGGTCATATGGAACACACATATCAAAGAAAACCCTACTTTAAATATCCAGGCTAACCATTCACACATGATAAATAAGTGAGCACGCGTAAGCAGCACTTTTCATCTGCTAAAGTCTCATATCAGTTACACCTTTTTAATACTTTGTCAAAATATCTTTGACAGAAACTCAAAAACAGAACAAAGAAAGAATTATGAAATCCCCTAGCTATAATACGATATAAACTATCTTTACCAATATCAGCTCCATGCCGAATAGCTTCTTCTAAGTGAGCCACAAGTGAAACAACGTCCCCGAATCCAAGATTGACTCCTTGACCAGCCAGTGGAAGTATTCGATGAGCTGAATCACTGTGCAAATGGGTAGCGAAGTAAAGAAACAAAAAAAGTAGGCCTATTTAGCGCATCGATGATACTTACAACTTATGATAAAAGTGAACAAAATTCAAAATGACAGTGGTTAAGATCACTTCAAAATCCGAAAGAACAATAACCCATGGATGCTATTATTGACTCGAAATATTTAAGAAATAATATACACTTACTAGATTATACGATTAGAAATACTAGTACGATCACTTTCTGTTCGTGTACTCAACAGGCTAGCTCCTGTCTGGTACAACGTCAATGCAAAGCAACATGTTCTGCAGCCTCTTTCTAGCGTGATATTTATGAATTAATAATATCGGATGGAAAAAGTAAGTGACATTCTCAGTCACATATAATAATCAGTGTACCGTAGTTCTCAAGAATTGAATATTGTTGACATAGAAACAACGTTTATTTTGTTTGTAAAATGCACTGAGAAACTACTTATACATTTAATGGTGAATACAATGCTCAAGATTTTTGAACTGTAAATACATTATAAGACCCTTAAATTTCTGTAAAGTATTTCATAACAGTGAGGAGCGAGAAGACGGCATAAGATGGCTGGACCGATGAAAAGATCTTAGAAGATTTGAATCTCGGCGATGACTTGTGTCTAATGTCGCACAAACTTGAAAATCTACAGGCGAAAACTAACAAGTTGGCAGAAGAGGTGAGGCAGCGAAGGAAGACAGGACTTCAAGCGAACGTAGAGAAGACAGAGGTGATGAAGATACCCAAACAACACCAACACCAATAACATTATTCAATCGCCATCAACAGGAGAAATCTAAAGGAAGTAGTCTCTTTCATCTATCTAGGCAGCATCGTTTCAACTACAGGCAGCTGCACAGATGAGGACGTCAAAATCGGGATCGGAAAACCAGCAAGACAGGCCTTCATTAATCTGAAATCAGTTCGGAGATCTACTGCAATCAGCATCAAGCGCGAACAACATCCGGATTTTCAACACCAATGTGAAGTCAATGCTTCTATATGGTTCAGAAACTCGGCGCGTCACGAAAAGCATTTCCAACAAAATACAGATATTCATCAACAACTGCCTACGCTCGTTACTGAAGATAAGATGGCCAGAACATTAAGAATAAGCAACAAGGAGCTCTGGCCGGGCAACGAACCAACCAGCAACCTATCGTTCAACAAATATGCAGAAGAAAGTGGAGATGGATTGAGTAGGGCATGCACTGAGAAGACCATTCGAGGACATCACGAACCAGGCACTCGAAAGGAACCCAGATGGGAAATGGGGAGTTGGGCATCCGAGGGTGACATGGAGGAGATCATGTGAGAGCTTTTGGGCAGTCATGGAGCCAGGTTTAAAAGATTGCAGAGAAGAGAGTGGAATGGAGATGTGCTACTGAAGCCCTATGTTCCACTAGGAACCCAAGGGACGAATAATAATAATACCATAACTGATCTTTCAATATAATGTACACCTTGAAAGGCAGTATAGCCAATGAATTATAATAACTCAATAAGTGTAAGTTGAATACCATGTTAAATTTGCAATTACTATAGTCTGTGCCTTTTTTTTACCTCTATGAATAATGTTTTATCTTTCTAAAGCATAGTGAGGTGTGTTACATATGTTAGCCATTGTTAACTCAAAATAAATATCAATGATCAATGAACTTCAGCATATTTTCCTGTTGTGTTTGGTGAACTGGATTTTCAATGAAGTACATCTGAAACTAATCAGTAAAATAAACAACGCAGGACTCTTGTTAGTACAGGTCTGTCTGTCTGTATATCTCCCTGTCTCCCTCATATATATAGTGTCTGATGATTTAATGAGATCATTTTCATCAAAACTGAACACTAGAATTTATAAGTCTACAAATAAAAGCATAGATAAAAGTCATTCTTTATGCAATTGGAATTAGTTGTAGACGACAATCACTTCTTGCAAAAATCTACTAGGGAATGTTGTTAGTTGGTTGGAGGCAACTGGTAGAGAGCCGTGGATCCAGATTTCGTGCTGGTGGCCACATTGCAACATGATCGATACAATTCGGTCTGTACACAGGACTAAACCATATGAGATTGGTTACACTCCAGTGGCCAGTCAGTCTACTAAGGAATATTATATGGGTGAGAGACAAAAAGTTCTCAAGTTAGTCACCTTTATTTCTCAAATTAAATTGTATCAATAATGAAATTCGCGACTGTGTTCATTTTCATATTTGAAAACTTTAGGGACTAGAAGTATGAGAAAAAGTTTGTCAAAAACAAACTGCGAAGGGCCCCTACTTTAGCTTTCCGACTACAACAACAGTGAATACTTATCATTATATCTTTATTGATAAGGGCAAAATGTGTTACTTCCAAAGGCGAAGGTAACAAATCATTCCATCAGCAAGCGACAAACACATTTTCATCAGAAAACGTTATTCAGTAACATAGAGGGAACAAAAAAGATACAACATACCCTACCAGTGCTAGGCGCGGAGCTGAATAAACTGTAGCATGCTGAAAACCTAAAGGGTAACAGGCCCTTTTAGTATTAGGTTGAATTGAGTCCACATGTGGAGCTGATAGGACAGTAGTTTCATAGCTTTCGTAGTCAACAGATTTACTTTGATTGCCGAGATAATCGACAATGCCACCAAAACACTGGCCTATCTTACTGAAAACAGTTGCAAGTTGAGATGTTTGTTGACTAGGTTTTGCCTAGTAAGATAAAAACAAAAATACGCAGAGCTTTTTAAAAAGAAAAGTATCACTATGACTGATACAACTTGACTGAAAGTTAAGTAAATGACATAGAATGAGCTTATCATACTCTAAAGTGTTATATTGTCTTGTATGCTTTAATAGCGAAATCCACACAGCACTGCATATTCATGCAGTAGGTAATGAACCACACTTTCTATGAGAGGGTAAATGATAGTATTTCCCTGACCAAACCTTGGTGGGTGAATTGATGTTCGAACCTGTGACCCATCGGTTGGAAACCAAATGTCTACACCAATAAGCCATAGCCTCAATAGCACTCTTTACCTAACTGTATTTCACAAACAGCAATCCAGACAGATAGGTTTTGAACTTGACTGTACCTGTGTCAGTTGGATCAATCTCAACTTAATATATTATACCCGCACACTTACCATCCCACGATACTTGTCATATTAGTTCACCGGAAAGGGAAATTCGACTCTATCAATCAAAAATCGGAAAGTGAACTTCGTGGTTACAGTTTACTTCTTTTTAGAATCCGACCTTAACAAATAAATGAAATCATGGTAAGAACAGACATTCAAAACCACATTTGGCGTACAATTCTGATTTCTGAAAAATTTTCATGTAAGTTGACTAAAAGTCCGATAAATGAACCTCTGATTAATTCAATGCAACCTCCTTGTAACCATGATGAATAGTGTTCTTGAACCTGTTTGGAAGAAATGTGTGTTGAACAATTGATTAAAACAGCAGTCGGACTGAAATGCACACATGAACGTGACATGTAGTATTTTGAAAATAGGGTTAAGCATGTGTTTTAAACAGTGAATATTAGGTCCGACAGGTACCTGTTACTTCGATGCGATGGTTGGTTTTGCATATTGCTAAGTCTTAACAAGTTATGTTGGTTCAAGTGACTGTTAAAAAACTAATGCTTCAGTGAGAGCAAGAGGACATAACCATACGGTTAGTGTTTGACAGGTGTTTCTCGAGGATAACTAGCACTCTAGGTTTATACTACCTTCTTTTTATCTAAAGAAAACGTTACAAATCGGTGACAAGAAATAGTACATTCTCCACTCTCATATAAACTTTTAATGCCCACGATAAGGGTCCCCCTTCGCTTATGAACACACAACGATTAAACTCGAATAAAAAACTTCACACATGACTGTGCGTTAAGGATCATCAAACAGATACTCTTAAGGCTCTACGATCACGTAAACAGACAGGTTGATAAGATCACCTCCTTAAATTTAATTACTTTAGGTGCTTCATGAAGAAGTAAATTTTGAGGAAATGAGGAACCAGAAAGTGTCAACTGGTATAATAAATCTGTCAGCACTCAGTTCCTTCCTAATCACCATCACTATAAACCTTCATCATCGTTAGCCTTTAATCTTTCACATAACTTTGTTAAAAATTCTTCACCATCCTCAACTATTTCTATTTGTATGGGTGACGACAGTGATTATAGTTCATGGATCAGCATCCATGGTATCCTGAAACTGCGCCGCAAACTGCATACCGGAGGTTTTAACGTCAGCACACTTCGTTATATCGAACAATAAGCCCTAATAACCAGAACTCTGGCATCTTCAACTGTGTATCTGAGACAAATAAGTAAAACTCAGGTGTAAATATAGGGTTGAACTCAATTGCAAAAGCCATATCACTCGATTATTTACTAGTTGTATTGTTTGACTGAATGGTACAGTCCGGATTGAAAATAATGATGACAAAATCCCTTGACTTTTTGTAATCTTCGCCTAAACACCAACTGATGGCAATTACGATGAAATGAAAAACAAATCCTATAGAAAAACGCTGCAAATCCGTATACACTCAACATCCAAATGTGGTTTTCGTAACGGGGGGAATGTCAAGCAAGGTAGAACGAGACTAAGTAGTACAAATGGATTTAACCAAATGAAGTGACAGTGATAATTGCCTACTACAACTGTGCTGAGATAACCACGTTTCTTAAGCCAACATGAATTTTAGACATAAGAAGAGAATTTTACTTGTCACCGACTTCAACAGCGGACACAAATGCAGCATATTGCTTCAAGTTGTCCCTGAAGAAACAGTAGAAAAGCATACTCGAACTATGATCACACGTATGCTTGCACCCAAATGGATGTACGAAAACTAAAACTTAAACACTACTCCCAGCTCAACTCGGTGGTTAGTATTCTAAGACTGCTTCCAAAGAAGAACTGGCCAGGTAGTTAACAGATCGTGATAATGCTTCACATCATGCAGAAACCTGATATAATCTTCATTTTTAATAAAAACATTAATTAAAATCCTAAATGATCTTCAGACAAAACTAAATAAAGTATTCGGAAATCTGAGCTACTCTATCCAAACTAACGAATGTCTATCGATGCATTTTCACACAATGAATAGGGGCAGGTTAGGAATACGATGATAAAGAATTCACACAATGACCATAAGTGAAGGTTAAATACGTGGTGATACAGCATAGTAGACATTTATTTGGGCTTTACACGGAAATTGAGGTGACAAAACCGGTGGTTAGTGATATCATAACGGAAACTGTACGTCTATGATTCAACACAGGAGGCGTGACTGCAGTGGATAAACAGAACAGATAAGTTGATTTACAGCTATCAAGTTCCAGCCTGAATGATACACTAATACACAACTTCCATTTCCTGGTGAATTTAGGACAGCTGGGATGTGAAGCGATGGAGGATAGTGACCAACAAGTATTGACGGGGTTGACTGAGTTACTAGCCGCGGTGGGTGAATCAGATATGATACCGTCAATTTTGGTAAAACTTGCTGATTGTTTCAATATTCAAAAGAAAAGATAAATTCTTTTTTCATGAAAACAGGGGAGCAAGCCTAGATCGGAGAGGTAGGGCTAGAAAAGATCGGCCCAGACTTGGCCCACTCCTACTACCTGGCGACATGGCGATGCCAGCGACCAAGGTTCATAGTCGGAGTCAAAACTAACAAATCTAAATCTTAAACTTCCAAAACGACCGTCAGTGACTGGATTCAAGTGTGTGTTTCATGCGCTCTGCCGTTACGCAAAACTTCTCATTCAGACACCCTGCAGAAGCAAAGGAGGATGGGGAGGAAGGTTAGAAAAGATCAGGACCGAAAATGGCACAATTCCTTCTAATGTATAGCCTATTAATGCCAGCCGTACGGAGTCGTAAACGGAATCAAGACTAATAAACGCAAATCCAACACATAAAAAAGGTGGACAGGTCCAAGCAGATTTCAGTTGGCGGGAGCAGTCACGCACTATCCCTTATCTTAGAGGTATCTCAAGAAGAGACAGACTTCCACGAAATGTGCACGTAGGAAGTGTCAGCCACCTTCACAACTTTGTCTGCACTGAAGTCCCCTCAGATCATTAGCAACCTTCCACATCCTTACCTTCTAATCATTGTTCACTTATCTCGGTTAACATTCCTACATCATCTTTAATGTCCCACAGCTCTGCAATCCATGATAACGATTCGAGTTAACGGAACAGAATCCTTGGTCTCCTGTACCCGTGCTGCAAACCACACAATGGAGCTTTTAATGTCGGCACCCTCTTTCAAATCGAACAGCAACCATCGCTAAACGAAACCCTGGAGTAACGGGCCATGGATGTGTGCTGTATTTGCGAGATTCAGAGACTGGACTCAAGTGTGATGATTCACATAAACTATGATTATGACAATGATGAATCTACCGAATTCACCTTTCGACTTCCTGAAGATTCGATGGCTAGTTCTCGTGGAACTAAAGTAGAACGTCCACTACTCGACTGGATCGCAACTGACATTTGCGTGTGCACCGTTCGACTGAATGACACAGAGAGTTCTTTAGGGAATAGTGAGGCTTACTAATGTCGTTTTGTAATCACTGCTTATGCACTCACTGACTGCAGTCTGGCAGAAGTGAAGCGTGAATTTTACCAGAAACTGTGTAGCCCTACCGAAACACAAGTGCTCAGCTGGTGGTTTCAATGCACTTCGTCAACCGAGAGGTCTTATGGCAGTATCGAGTTCTGTCTGACAAGGATATCCGCTCTTTCCATTCCCATTAAATGTTATCGTTGTCCAGCTTAATAGCATAGGGTCATATCACAGGAAACTCCTGAGTAGATTTAAAATACGCGGACCAAACACTCTTGTTGGGTGAGCATGCTATAAAGATGCAGTCTTCTGGACACGTAGAGTGGCGACTCAAGAATGTTTGGAATGCGCTTCTCGTTATCCAAATACTTGCTCCAGTGTTGGTATTCGCTGACGCTTTGTCTAACAGTGCATTGTAAAATGGTTGAGCACCTTGACCACTTCACTAACTCGTGTAAAAAGTCAGATCAGCACTGTTTGGTAAGTGACCAAGAAAATCTCTACACAGATACATTCACCAAGATGTATTATTCAATCCTATTCACAGATCGCCTTATCCCACAATGTTAGTTTAAGCAAGTGCAGGCTGGGAAAAGGTTCGAGGCAGACAGACTATATCATAGTATCATTTTATGAAGTCCTTGACTGCTGGTCTGTGGTGTGTAGAGTGAAACTTCCTGGGTGTGATCCATGTGACGAAAGAAACCAGTGGTTTCAGACTCTAAGTAACATAACTCAGAATCGACCTCCATGGTGCAAATGATAACATACATTCTCTTCACGTTAATCGTTAAACTGAATTTCAGTATTCTCTTTTTTCGTCCCCACTTTTTCTGAATGACTTCTTACCACTTCTGATTGATTTCCTCCTTATTACTCGGTTTTTCGTCTGGATGCATTCTTGCTTGATGTGGCGATATGAAGAACGACAACTTAGACCGTTACGCTGTAGTGTCTAGTTCTGTGTTTTTTTATCTGTCTATCCTTTGTTTAATCAATTTTATCTTGTTATTATGAATGGAGAATTCTGTCAATAATAATCACAACACAAATAGACACATAAAAACAACGGTGTTCTGTGTTTATCGGCAATAACTAATGTTTTTACAGAAATATACATAGATATGCAGATATGACGACTGAACTTAGAACAAATTGAAACGACTAGTTATCATACTGTTTTTATTTACCATTATCTGGTTCTCTTAGTAATAGGATTACTTGCATTTTTAAGAAGGATTGATCACCATTTTATTAACTGAGCACACTGATGAATTTACTTAAAGTATACATATCATATATTCATATGCTGATTTATTTAACATAGCAACTTACCAAACAGTCATTCAACGCTTGGATAAAATCTGAGTCATTTAAAGCCATGAGACGATCAGCTTCTGACATAGTTGTACTCCAAACCAATGATGAGTATTCCTTAGACAACTTATATAAAAATGAAAAAGCAAGCAGTACATACCAAAAACGATTAAAATAACCCTTAAAATGCTATGAATAACGATTAAATAAACATTTTAGATTTAACTTTAACCACGCATAAATTATAAGTGACCTTGTCTGTCTTTCCTGATAGAGGTGGTTACTTATGAACAACTAATACGTGATGCTAAATCTCACAATAGTCCATCATAAATGAGCATCAATTAGCAGAACTTTAAAAAGTAGAAGTAAAAGACGTTCAAACAAAAATAGAAACTAAACATCCAGTCACAATGAAACCCAGGATCACCAAATCTCATGGTGAGCACATCATCACTTATTCACTGCGTTAAAATACTTCTATATATTCACATTATGGTACGTTATTCCAATGTCACTGGAAAGCAAACATCCTTATTGCCGGCTTCGTTGACCCAATCAGTTACAGCTTTCCACTAAAGCTCTGAGAATCCTATCGAAAATGGATGAATGAGCGCCTATTGAATCAATTTTAATGTGCTCACAGTGAGAAATGACACTTCCTAACTTTTATCTTATATAAAGTCATCGGTTTGTACTGTTGATAAATGACAAGCTAGGAGGAAACATGCATCGGTTTCTCCTTGACTCATAATGGTTTCCTAACTAACCCCAACATATGATGGAAAATAACCTGGAATCTAATCAATCCACTAAAAATTTCCAGTATACAGTACACCGTCAAGTTTACAATTACTAATTGAGAACTTTATAAACTGCTTAAAGGATATTATCCTGGCCTATAGTATGATATTTTTATAAGAGAGGAGTGCATTTGCATTTGAATGACAGCTGTAGGAACAAACGTATGGCATCATCTAAAACAAACATCCAACTGAAGAATATAAATCAAATTTGATCGAAATAAGTTGCAGTCTTATGGTCAATTCAACGATCTAGTTATTCTACTTTGTATACCGAATAAAGAATGATAAAACTGACTCCATATCTGACTAAATAAACCAGCTAAAGAAAAATATCTTATGAACGAGACTGTCAGAAATAACTATGGTTTAGTAGACTGGTGTTAATAATATCGAGTGAGGATTAAAGGTGAAATGAAAACCTGGGTTGCAGCCAGATTCAAACCAACGACCTTCACTTTACCGGCCAGATGATGTTTCAACTGAGCTATGAGGTCTAGTTGCTGACCAAGTCGTAAATTGACTTCAATCGAATGGTTTCATTAAATTCCTTTCTTCCTTCCCCTCCCCCGCCTCACCCTCAGCACAGAACTGTAGCGTAACCGAAGCGTCTTAAAGTGCGCAATTTCCCCAAATTTTGCAATCCTATATTAAGATATGATCCCTGATGACATCAAACAGATGGCCTATTTCTTTTCACATACTTCTCTAACAAAATATCCTTTTATTCTTCAATCATTGCTAAGCTTTTACCTTATATAGCTGTTATCTACATTCACTATCCTTGACAGGCTTTTCGTGTCGATGAATAAACTTTTGGTTACTCAAAATATTAAATTGCAAAATTCAAATGATTGGCTTTCAAAATAATCATTCAGAAGACTTCAAAAATATCCTTCATCTACACAAGAAATTCAGAATTTATCTGAATACTTTCATGCTTCATCTATTGATTTTGACAATTTGGAACGCATTAGTGTTTATTGACTCTCCTCTTTTGATGGCTAAAAATTAGTTACCCACAATTTACTCTGACTATCGGCAGTACTATGAAGTTCGGTTAGTATAGAACTATATCAAAAAACCAATCACGATGTATCTGATCTCAAGATATTCACATTTTTATATAGTAACTTCTACTAGACAGTTTAACAAGGCAAGGAAAACAAATGTATCTGAGTAGTATGTTTTCTCAATGTCAATGACTCTATTCAAAATACTTAGTCAAAAATAAGCAAAAATATTGGAAACCTTAGAGCACTGGACAGCTATTTCGTCCTAGTATGGGACTCCTTAGCAGTGCACACCCATTACCCTACCAGGTATCGAATGCGTGACCTTTAGGTTCCGCAGCCAGCATGCTACCGTTGATCCACTGGGTCACAATTCAATGGTCCATATCTCTTACTTCTGTTAGGTCAAATATGATACGACCTCCATCTAATGCCTTCGTTAAGTAACTGTCTTCCTGGTCGACTTGGTTAACCCCACTAGTCACGACTTCTCATTGGGTCATGGGTGCACACTGCACACTGTTTCATATACGGATGAAACAACTGTCCAATTCTCCCACTTTCCAATGTTTCTCCAGCTGATGTCAATTCATGATGAATATCAAGCTGAAATCGATCAAATCCTCACAAACCTCCAAACTGAATTTGAGTAAAAACATCAAGACATCAAGATGGCAGGACGACATCGCTACCGTATGCTGAACTTGGCAAATTAAAGTGACGATAGGTCTTCGCTTATTTTTCCAAAAGGTGAATAAAGAATTTGAAATTTTATGATGGGAAATGATGATACATTGTATTTCTAAGGCTTGGAACTCGAAGTAATAGTAACAGACCCATTTGTCCAAAGCGTATTACACTGATTTCACAACCAATCATTTACACTTGACATAGTCGTTACCATAAACTTATCAGAGCTACATAGCGTTCTTTGAGTTATTATGACTCAAATTGGTCATCTTATTTAGAGCAATAGTAACCAGCACTGATTCCCTATAGTATTTAAACAGGCCTGCCAAGTGATCCTGTGTCTGGTGGCGTTTTTACAACTACTGATATCAATATTAGCATTTGCTTGTCTTTTCTCTTGCTGAATTCAGCTTCAATGTATTGGTGTGATATTTATTAACTTGGAAAGGGTAATTTTTTGTTGATGTCTGTTTGACATCTTGAAACGTTACTGTTAATTATTTCATTATTATTTGTCCCTTGGGTGGAACACAGGGATTCAGTAGCACGTCGCCATTGCACTCTGGTCTTTGCAGTCTTTTCAACCTGGCTCCACGACTCCCCAGAAGCTTTCATTTCTTCTTCACACGATCTCCATGTTACCCTCGCCTCGGACCCCCAACTCGTCGATTCCCTTCTACCTTCCATTGACGTGTGATATCCTCGAACGGTCTTCTCAATGTATGCCCTACTCAATCCATCTCCACTTTCTTCTGCATATTTGTTGGGCGATAGGTTGTTGGTTGGTTCGTTGCCCGGCCAGAGTTCCTTGTTGCTTATGCTTAATGTTCTGGCCATCTGATCTCCATCTTAAGTATCGAGTGAGCGTAGGCGGCAGCTGTAAATGAATGTCTGTATTTTGTTGGAAATGCTTTTCGTGACGCCCTGAGTTTCTGAACCATATAGAAGCATCGACTTCACATTGGTGTTGAAAATCCGGATGTTGTTCGCGCTTGATGCTGATTGCAGTAGATCTCCGAACTGATTTCAGATTAATGAAGGCCTGTCTTGCTGGTTTTCCGATCCCGATTTTGACGTCCTCATCTGTGCCGCCTGTAGTTGAGAGGATGCTGGATAGGTAAGTGAAAGAAACTACTTCCCTCTAAGTTTCTCCCGTTGACGGTGATTGGCGCTTGTTGTTGTCGTTGTTGTTGCTGATTGGGTATCTTTATCACCTCTGTCTTCTCTACATTCACCTGAAGTCCGGTCTTCTCTGCCTGGCCGCTTTTGTCAACATGTTGGTTTTTGCTTGTAGATCTTCCAGTTTGAGCTAAAAGGCACTGAGCATAAATCATAATCGGCGAAATCCAAATCTTCTAGGGTCTTCCCACCGGTCCAGCCAGCATATGCCCGTCTTCTCCCTCCTCACGGTTTGCTGCATGACTCAGTCCATCATAATCAGGAAGATCATCGGTGACAGTAGGCAACAACCTTAACTTACTCCGGTCTCCTATCTTCACTTCAAAGGCATCACTGAGCTTTCCATTGTGAATCACTTGGCATGCGGCGTCCTCATCTACCTGTTGAATGAGGTTGATAAAGGTTTGTGGCACTAAAACCGTAGTATTGAAGCCACCTCCCTGCCAATTACTTCTCGGTCGATGCTGTCGAGGGCCTTTTCAAAGTCGATGAAGTTGACG
>OX104134.1:107815944-107865630 GCA_944470555.2 Heterobilharzia americana | reverse complement strand
TCGTTTATCCATGCAACAGCAGGTGGAAATGTATTATCAGTTTTCCAATAAGTTGAGGTGGTTTTTATCAATCGCCGTGGCTGAAGAAATAGTAAGACAAGATAGAGCACATTTAATAATCTCACTCTCTGTATGATTGTAACGAATGCACATGCCTATTTTTGAAATCTGACATTTACCTTCTACGCAAACTTTTTCGCGAACATGGAATAAGAAGCTAATCCCTGACGGAAAAACTGTTATAAATTTAAAAAAGCAATAAAGGTTAACGTCTTTATGACTGCACTAGACTTGTGGCATCTTTCGGTACTAAGTAAGCGTCCCTGCATTTACAGTTATATTCCAAAATAAAGTAATGTAGCTTGCGATTTACATAAAGCAAAGTTAACTAGATTATATCATAACTATGGTTAGATCAACAAAAGCATACATGATAAAACGCTGTACAACTAAATACATCCCTAAAATAGATCGTAAGTGCCATTTAGGAAGACGAGGATGAATATCAACTTCATCAACAAGTAATTGTTAACTTTTTTATATGAACGTCTTCTAATGAAACTAACAGCAACATCATCTTTTTTTATTCATTAAACAACAGACATAGTAAGTTTTGTGTAAATAGGAGATTGAATTTTAAAATGTCAAGGAATGAGCGGAAACGGCAACAAAGTCAAATATTTATGATTTAAACATTACTACTGATTACGGGTTCGAATCCACTTCCTTCGACCCAGTAGTCTTATGAGCACTCAAACAAATATTGTGCACAGCCTAGTGCATAAACATTTGCCGAGTTGTCGCATTAATGAAATTTATTATTCTACATCAGCACCTAGTTTGAAAACAGAGAAGTTATACAGCAAATCAACTTGTTCAATATACTCATGAACTAGAAAACCCTTAGCAACTTGACAATTGAGAGTTTCAGAGTGCATACAAAAACTTTCTTCAGAGTCAGATAACACAAACCACATCTGAAATAGTTCGAGTATCTGAAGGAGGTGTCGTAGATGAGTGCAGCAATGTGGATTCCTGATATGTATGGATGTAAAACAAATCATTGTAGGTTGAAGATAGAGTACTGAGACAAATACGCTGATGACGTTAAGGCGTGGTATGCGATAATTGTAAGAACACATAAGTATTATAAGGCGTTTCGTGGAGAAAAGCAAGTGCACTTGCCATCTAATCGACAGAAGTTCTGAGGGCGGAAATGAAGAAGGTGGGAAGCAAAATACAACAGACAAACGGAGAAGCAACAGAAATTGAAGGTCAACTCGTCTCGGATGAATATTTTCACATTGTAATTTTATCAGTTTTCACCTAAATGATTCCTCCTCAATTGATCTTCTTGATGTGTGTAGCAGCACACCACCAACTGTTGTCTCATCTGATGCAGATGGGATAAGTAATAAATAAAAGCGTAAGTATGTAGTCGCTGACCGACAAATGGATGTGAGGAATGCTTTTTGTCAAACAGCGCTATCCTATTTTTCAAAGAAAAACTGTCTTGTAGTATACACTGAAATATGTTTATGTGATATCCCTTGACTCTTTTTATATACTCAGCTCTCTAAATGCTTATCTTATAAAGAAAGCTCGACAGATATGCTTTGTCGCCTCAATCCAACTTAATGTCATATTCAAATCTTAAAGAGGAGCCTAATTTCTAGCTAAATTTTAGGCTCAAATAAACACTTTTAATAAGTGTTTAACAAAACCCTAGAATTATTTAAAACCAGAGGAAACCAGACACTTGAAACAGTATTTGTGACCTGGAAATGTGATGCAAATAGCACATAACGAAGTTATGTGCTAGATAGCTAGTACATCTGAGTTCTGGATATTACCCCACAACAAAAACCACAAGTCACGTCCTTCTTGGGATAGTTCTGAATAACAGGTTCTACTTAGTACCAAGTGCCAAAATTAGTTCACAATTATTTTCCAACTCTGCCATTGGCAAGATATCCGACAAAAATAACACGGATACCCTGCTCAACCATGTTTTTTCAACTACCCATAAATATATCTGCTACGATTGCGGATATTGGCGATTCCATTGCTACTCCATCTCTTTGTCCATATATTTTGTTCTGAAACTTAAAGACTGTGGAGGTCAGGCACAACTATTCGCCTAATATAATTTCATCAACCGATATCTTAGTTCTATAAGTCAATATTTAGTTGGTTTCTGACTACCCCAAGTGTCATATTGATTGGTATTTTAGTATGAAGACTTTTTACATCGAAACTTACCATTTTTCCCATCCTCTTCTTTATGTAGGCCAATAAGTCTCAGTTTTGACTCCTAAGAGTTTACTAGTCTAGAATTTGAATGGTTACTAATAGGACACAATATCGATGCTAAGTACTTTGATGGTTCATATACTGAGATGTTTCTGAAGTCAAATATGGGTTTATGAACCTTAATAGTGCCATAAATTCTGTTAACGATTATTAGTTTCAAGCACTAAATTAAACCATCAGATCAGTCGAAGATTTCTGAATTGTATTCATGACAGTGTCCAAAGGCTTCTTGATCTCTTCATATGGTCCTGTTTGGATATGTTCGTCAATTTTGTTGACATAATCCAATCTGTCAACAACTACTGCTGAATTAACTTTAGCAGACTTAGCAATTACTGTGTTATTGCCGTTTCGCAGAATATTCGGAGCTGAATTTTGAAGCTTTGTTGCCTCTTCTTTTGTTTTTTCAGTGTTCATGTACACTGTGCAGTTGAGTGAGTTGATTACGTTGCACATCTTTAACTCATGTCTCTTACTATCTACCTCGTTGCGCAATATTAGTTGAAGTATATTTAGACCGACAAAACTTTAGAGGCGGTTACACTAAAACATGGCATCAGTCTGTTGGAGACTAGGCAACATGGTTCAAAATAGATGTCACTGACCCAGATACACTCAGGCATTGTCTTCATAATAATGATAATACCCCATTACGTTCCTGTTTAACCTGTTTTCAAGACTTTTTATTCCTGATCTTTAACGCTGATGTATGACAACCCGGAAAGTTTCGAAATAATGCACGTATCGTGCTGGTAGTGGTACTCATTATTTTTCCTGACTTTAAATTGCTATGATAACACTTAGTGTCTTGTTTACTGCCTGTGAAGTAACCAGTTTTGGGTGAAAATAAATAAAATAGTAATATACAGTACAAATGAAAAAGCTTTCATCAAACAGTATATATATATATATATATATATATATATATATATATATATATATATATATATATATATATATATACTCAGATAAAATGACTGCAAATGTGCGAGCTCACTTCAGCTTCAACATGCACTATTCCATCATAAAGAAGATTGACTACACGAACACCTGGTATTCCACGAGCTTCCTGAATAGTTGCACCACGGTGTCCAATAGCAAGACCAATCAGATGTGGCAAAATTCGGAAACGGCATTCGTAACCAATTATCATCCCACCGGGTGCTTGTTTGTCGTTTGAAGCAGCTGCTGGAATGCTTATAGGCTTGCAATGCATCGCAGGTGCGTCACCATCTTCCTCATCAAAGTCAGCATTAGTAGATAGCTCTAATTCTCCAGTTTCGCCTTTGGATAGATTACGAAGCTAAAAAAACATTCATGTGAACCAAAACGGGTGATCACTTACTGACCTGTTTAGTTACAACTGTATTAAATGTAAAAATAAAACACCTCTGTAGTCCAATTTTACTGCATTCAGCAGCAAAGACAAACTTCTTCAAATGTTAATCGACTACGAAGTGTAAGGTGGGAGAATTATAAATGGGAATGCAATAATTTGCTGCACAGAAACTGAAAACACTGTTACTGAGAGTAATGTAATGACAATAAGATAACTCTTGTTGGGCATTTATTTCTTTTGATGATGAATAATATGACTGAGCTTCCTGTCATAATACATCGTGGATTTCTCAAAACAATCATGGTCAGTACAACAGCGCAATTTCATGCAGTTAAACTATGAGTAGGTTGTTGTTTGATGATTAATGGTAATAGTAAACTGACCAAATCCCTATCAGTTGACATTTCATCAGTGAACCACTGGTTGGAAGCCGAATTCACCAAGTCAATTCTAAAGTTTAAAGCGTTCGGGAATAGATCAGAATAAATTACGCTTATATAGTTACACTGATTAAGGCTTTAATCTTATACTCGAATCACATATAACTTTAGACTTTTAAACGAACGTAAAATGTGGAAAGCTGTTCAGAGCTATAAAGATATTAATTCCTAAAAGACTGGTATGTTCTTCATGCCTAAAATGTACCAAATTAATCAATAACAGTTGTGCATTGAGTCACTGAAGTTTCAGTAGAGTTAATGATCTTTGTCATATATTTTTAAAACTAGACCCAACCCTTAGGAATAAGAACGCGTCAGTACACGTCTCGTAATTTTTTCTACAACAGAAACCTTGGTTGAGCTACTATGGGAGATAATACGATAGACGTTTCACTCAAACTGCAGTATCAGGAATAAGGGATAATAGTTAAACGCTGATAGTAGCAAGCACCTAGAGTAAGACTTACCAAATGATATCTGACAGCCAGCAAACGAACATGACCTAATTCCAAGAAAGTTGCGCGCCGAATAGCTTCAGTAGAACCAGACCAAATATGCAGTAGTACAAGTGGTCCATTAGTCCCAGGCAGACCTGTCAACAATATATTTGGGTCGGTTATACCAGCCGGACTTAATACACCAGCGATATGTGGAAGATTCATGATTGCTGACTGTGATATTAAAGACGGTGAGGGCCATGTGTATGTAGATAGACATAAAGATGGGCTCACTGATCCTGAATCAGCGTGAGCTGGAGCATGTTGACCAGAATCACTAGAGTTTTCTTTGTCACCTAATATAAGTTTCGCAAATGTACCGGGTAGAAATGGTTCAGAGTCACACTGAATGAGACATGGGGCGCCGCAAAATTTGGCCAAAGTTGAGTGCGATTCTGGACTGGTTGCTCTAAATAGAAAATTATATGATACAGACAGTTATCACAATTAATAGATACATTATTCATCTAAGTGGACCGGATTTACTACATTTGCCTCTCAAAAGAAAAACGTTTCACTCACCCAAATCAGTGCAAATTTGGGCAGAAGTTGCTAAGCCAGACCCGTTGTGTGCAAGCTAGTGACACAGAACACCAACTAGCCACCTCGTCATATGATAAGAGGAAGATTTATTGTACCGAATATCCCACCAAAACACTGATCATTCTTGTTTTTAAAAGTTTTAAAAGTGCTCATAACTCAGTTTTTATTATCACTATCATTTCAATGAAAACTAGAATGAATATCAGCTCCAAGAAATGGACTGCAAATAGAAGTCGTTATAGAAGCTAAACAACCTGTCAAGACGAGGGGAAGGATGAATGGGAAACTGAGGAATTTAGTGTAACGATTAAGATTAAAATAATGCATGAATACATCTACTCCATTGACGATTTTGAGCCATGTCACTCCCAACGGATAGTCTGGATGTTCCCACACTGCTCAGGTCAACATTCAAAAGTTTCATGCAATTGTGTCATAATTTAGTACGGCCACCCCGAGCTTATTTCCAACCTGAACATACTCGGATTAGCATTACACGATGATGCAGACGGTGACTAGGCATACGTAACACACGTCCTAGCCACCTCAGTCGATGAAGGTTCACAGACACATCAACTAACTGACTTTTCTCTCCTCCCTAAAACTCGACACCTAACTTCTACTTTACCGATGTAATGAAACCACGACACGGCTTACGCCAAAAAGACAACGGTGATTAAACAACTGAAGCCTTCTCATTTTCTCTACCCTTAATGGTCATATTTCACAGCCATACAGTAGGACTGAGTGAACGGTAGCACAGTACACTTAACCCTTAATCGATAATTGAATATAGCAGCAGAACCACAGGTCGCGTAAGTTGGTGAATGCTAATCAGGTCTTTTGTATCCGTGCAGAGATTTCGTCAGGCACTAACCCATCAGGGCTAATCCGACTTCTCAGGTAAGTCAAGTGGTAAATGCACTCAAACACTTCAATCTACATTGTTTGTTGGGAGACTAAGGAAAACCAGTAGTCATGGAGCAACAATTTGCATTTTAGTGGCGTAAAGCGCATCTCAAACATTCTCAAACTGCTACTCAAGGTGTCCAGATGACTCTGCATCTTGTCAGTGTCTTCACATACCTTGACCATGTCATCTGCATATTCTAGTTTTAAAAAGGATTCTCTTGCTATCAGACCAATTCCTGTGAAGTCAGATGACAAGGGGGAGACCACCATACGGATATCTTTGACAAAACTGAACAACAGTGGAGAGTTGGAATCCTTGACGGCCACCATTAAATGAACTCAGCTTACCTGACAACCCACCATAAGCGTCTACATGACCACGAGTGTTCGAGTAAAGAGCCTTCAACCGAGTATCAAGTCAGAAGGCCTCTCTGAAAGATCGTGATCAGTGGTAAAGTAAAAGGGGAATGGGGAGATTGAGCAACCCTGTCTGATGGTCCGTATAATGAACCCTTACACTCTTGGAGATGTCAGTTAGCTTTCAAAGAATCTCTTCTCTCTTTCTATACACAATTCTAGAATGTAACCTTGTCCAAAGACTCCAAAAAAAGCCTCATGACAAAGACTGGTTGTTGGTCACCAATGCTTGTGATACTATGCATGAGGGTGAACGCGCGACCGATGTGTCCACCACTTGAACAAAATCGTGTCCATTACTCCAGAACCAATTCATGTTTTACTAGGTCTGGAGAGTATACAATAGCAGCTAGTTATATGGATAAAACTCAAAATTATTAATATTCCAATCACTTTCATACACAAAAAATAGACCTTGTTGAAAGATGGGTATTACAGTGATTTAATAACTCTTTACCGGTCCAATTTTCCTAACTAGAGTCCTGCTTTACCCCAAAAATGTAGCCGTACTAAGTTGTTTACCTTCCTGCATGTCAGCACACACGGTCAATAGGAAAATAAAAAGTTTTAACAGGTTAGTGAGTTGCACCTTAGTAAATAGGAAATAGATGGTGTAGACACAACATTACATCGATTCAATCTCAATCTCAAGAAAGTGGAGACACAGCCCACTGGACACATGAGATCAAGAAGGGGAGCAGATGTAGCTTCGCACCGCTCACTATTTAGTGCAAGGAACCTACCTACCTACCTTCAAAAACAAGTTGAAAGCCTGCAAAGAAGTTTGTGACAGACCACAGTTCAACACAGAGAAAAGAAACTGAAGCACGAAACTACAAGAGACATCTTCACATCAGCCATCACGACAAAGTGTGGGACTTTGTGCAACATAGCTGATGAGACCTGCATCGAAGAACACTGAAAGTCTTTGAAAGAGACGTGAGAAGAAACCTACATAACCGTATTAGGAAGGAAGAAGAGGCAGGACAATGGAATGGATCTCGACGGACACATGGAAGGTTATAGAGGAGGGAGGTGAAGATGGTGAAGCAGAAGATGAACCAATGCAAGGATGTGCAACGAAAAAAGGAACTGAACACAGCCTATAAGACACTACACTGGACAAAGAAGTGAAGAAGAGTGCACGGAAAGACAAAAGACACTTCTACAACAAACTTGTAAGTGAAGCAGAATGGGCTGCAGGTAGGAGAGACTTGACAACACTATATCAAATAACCAGGTTACTTGCTGTCTGAGAAGAGATTAACGCAAACGAAGGCAATGAAAGATAGTGAAGGAAACTTAGCTACCACCAAAGATGAGATATGAAGGAATTGATGGGCTGACCACTTCTGCAAACTCTTGAATCGACCACCACCACCACCACCACCACCTGTAACTCGTCCAGAAATACCACCAGCAGTCCAGCCACAGAATTACCAGTGAACACAAGCCCTACGACAGAGCAGAAGTGAAGTCCTGAATGCCATAAAGTTGCTGAAATCTGGGAAAGCAACAGATGAAATTTCTCCAGAAGCACTGAGAACAGACGCAGAGACAACAGCAGCGGACATGCTCATACCACTACTGCAGAAGGTTTGGAAAGAAGGAAAGGTACCTGCTGATTGATGAGAAAAAGGGCTACCTTGTCAAACTTCCAATGAAGGGCGACCTAAGTGTTTGCAAGAACTGGCGTGGAATCATGCTGCTGTCCACCCCAACCAAAATATAAGGCCACATCATTCTGGAGAGACTTAAAGATGCGTTGCATTCAAAATTACAACCAGAACAGGCTGTCTGGCCTCACGAAGAACAAATGTGCCGGTGAAGTTGCAACGCAACGCTTTGCTACGCATTATCATGTAACAGAGTATAGGATGCCAGTCAACTCTGCCTCAACTTCGACAGCGCCGACCGAGAAGTAATTTTTGGAAACTGCTTCAACACTACAGCTCTAGTGCTACAAACCTTTATCAACTTCATTCAACAGCTATATGAAGACACCGCATGACAAGTGATTCACGATAGAAAGCTCAGCGACGTCTTTGAAGTGAACACAGGAGTAAGACAAGGCTGCCGCCTACTATCATCACCGATGACCTTCCTGATTGTGGTCGACTGGACTGCATCATGCAGCAAACCATGAGGAGCGGGAAGACGGCCATACGCTGGATGGACCGATGAAAAGACCCTAGAAGATTTGGATTTCGCCGATGGTGATTTAGGTGTAATGTCTTGTCGCACAAACTCGAAGACCTACAGGTGAAAACCAACAAGTTGACAGAAGAGGCCAGGCAGAGAAGACGGAACTTCAAGGGAACGTAGAGAAGACAGAGGTGATGACGATACACAACGTGGTCAGTGCTTTTATATGGTTCAGAAGCTTGGTGCATCACGTAAACCATTTCCAACAAACTACAGACATTCATCTACAGCTGCCGCCTACGCTCACTCGATACTTAAGATGGAGATCAGATGGCCAGAACATTAAGAATAAGCAACAAGGAACTCTGGCCGGGCAACGAACCAACCAACAACCTATCGCCCAACAAATATGCAGAAGAAAGTGGAGATGGATTGGGTAGGGCATACACTGAGAAGACTATTAGGGGACACCACGTACCAGGGAAAGCCCTCGAGTGGAACCCAAAGGGGAAACGACAAGTTCGGTGTCCGACGGTGACATGGAGATTGTGTGAGGAAGAAATGAAAGCCTCTAGGCAGTCATGGAGCTAGGTTGAAAAGGCTGCAGAGAACATAGTGAAACGAAGACGTGCTACTGAAGCCCTATGTTTCACTGGGAACCCAAGGACAAATAATATAATAATAGATGGTGCAGACAGGCCTCTTTCTAACTTGATGACGAATGCAACATATATGTAAGACCACACACTATGAAGTGACCTTCCTGTTTACATATATGTGACGATGTTCATAGAGGCGGATATACCTGAACAATCAGCATGCTAGCGTAGAACACCTAACCGACAGAAGCTTTTTAGGCATAGTGATCGAACTTGCCTATTGCAATGACCCAATGAGATAATACAGACAAGAATAATTGCCTCTTGAGGCTTTACCGTACCAGTAAGGTTTAGTAACGTAATGCTTCGACCGGATGTATTTTCCGTCTGTCTAAAGAAATCATGTTATGGACGCGATAAAAAAGTACTGCTGGTAATATGGAGCTAAACATCGGTGAGGTGTCTCCCGAAGACGATCAACATCCCATGATAATACTGCCTTTACTTTATCAAGAAGTTAGGAAAGGTCAAACACAGAAATAGCGTGACTCTCTCAGTCCCAATGGTGGTTTTTCTTTAGGTAGGAATGTAATAATTTAATCGAAATCCTCCCTGAAGGTTGTGCGACAGACTTCAAGACTTCCTTGTGGTTGTGTGAAAATAATCACCTTTCAACCTAATTTGCCCTACAGAAACCCTCAACAGCACTCGAAACCAATCTGATCACTGATTACTCTGATTACCGTTCTGAAAAGTGGCCGAAACTTACGTACAGGGTTCGTAGTAATAAGTCCGCGAAATCCACCTTCTCCAAATTTAGATGTTTACTTATCATAGAATAGCATTAAGTGGCACCGTAGAAAGTGAACTCGATACGAAAAAGGTACAAGTTTTCAACCACAGGTAACTTCATTGCACTGCTCGCGTGTGGAAGAAGTACTGTGAGCATTCAGGTTAGACAAAAAAGGCAAGCCACTGGAAAAGGTTGTGAACTCTCACCAACGGAAGTGTCTTTGATAAGTTTCATGCATACCGAGCAACCGCTTACCTAGATGCGAGATGTTAACCAAAGTAGGATTAGTTTGGAAGACTGTCGTTAGACCAAGAAACTGTGTAAGATGAGGACTGCTTGGGTGTGGTTCTCAGGAAGATAGAGATCAATAGTTGGAGACTCTTGTTAATAAGCTTCGAAATGGGATACCAGAATGTATTCTGATTTTACTCACTTCCTCTTGTCTGCTCGCTGTGAATTGTAGCAAATCAATGCACAAGTCTATGTACAACCAACAATGAAATTGCGAAATGCCCATGTAAAAATGCAACTGCTACTTTTAATCTATAGATTTAATTTAAGCAGGCAAAATTGGTTTGCTTCTTAATAAGGGTACAAAGTTTACTCTCTTAAATGTACAAAATTGGTAGGGAAAACGAACCAAAATGTTTACAAAGAAAGACCTACGTCATTAGAGAGTACGGTACATGCCTACAGTGATACTAAAGAATTTTATTGACAAATAATTACAACTTAAACACATCTAGAAAACCATATAAAATCTCAACTCACATTCGAGATAAATAGGCTGGGATGCAAATACTATGACGATGAAGTATACCAGGTACTTGCAAATTAGCTGGTTCGACTGAACTTTCCTTCATGAAGCTTGCTGTCAAGGTATTTGCTTGAGACCGATCCTCCGGACGAACGGTTGAAATTCTACCATTCCAAGGGACTCGGATTTCTGAAACCCTAACAAGCGTAGAACGGTAAGGTAAAACAGAAGCACCAAGTCCAATTAAGTGAGGCATAGCATGTGCAGTAGGTTTGTCCTCTACCCCAGTAAACTCTTGCAATGGTGCTGCAACCTAGAAAGAAAGACCAGCTTATATTAATATGATTTGAAATGTGCTCAAAAGAGTATGATATTGAAGGAAATATATTTTTGAAGTCAGAATGAAGTAGAAAATGGATTTCTAACTCTTCGCGACCTAGTGAGAGCGACTTCGTCAGAGGATAAAAACTCGTGTATTTTTAGCCAGTAAATGGAAAAAAATCAGGTTACATGGTTCATACATGCGTATAATAATTACAAGATGGGATTAACTGTCGTTATCATCAATTGACCTTTAAATTCAAGATGAATATGGAAATGTGTGAATGAGTTTAAGAATAAATTAAATGAGTTTAGTTTGGTTTTGTTAAGCATCAGTTCATTTTTCTACTTTACTTGGGTTTGATAGATACCACTCACCCAGTGCTGAACTAATTTAATTCTACTAGATCAAATTTTGATCCTGGTCTACAATACCATGATGGTACGAAAATGTTAAGGGGAAAGTGATTAGTTGTCACTTAAAGAATTGAAGTTGCAAACTTGTTAACTTGAAGTATCAACTGAAATAACCCTAGGTCTCCCCAACATTGTGTGGAATAATCTACTCCCTAGAGGGCATCTGATTGACTTAAAGTATGCAGACGATAAATTCCCTATGGTTAGAGGCTGATAAAATCCAGGGTCTTTTGAGTATGTCTAGTTAGCATACGTTTCGAAAATGTCAAATGTAAGATGATGCTTTAGGAATGGTCTGGAACTACTCCCAGATTAAGGATAGGAAGTGGTTGGATGTTTTGACCATTTCACTCACTTGTGTCAGTCCGAATGGGCTGGTTGCTGATGAAATCTAGGCTCGGATACAAGAGGTGCGTTTGGCACTTTCCAGCTTGCGAAATCACTGGTACCGACTAGTGAGATACTCGATCACTCATTAAAGGATGGGTTACGTCCGTTCTATCCTGCTACACAGCTGTGAAACGGCCGTTAAGAAAAGCAGCTATTAGTTTTGATCGCAGGTCTTCGTAGCACTCCTCTTGTATGGCGGAATCACCATATGAGCAATACTGAGGTCAGGCGAAGGGTACTAGTCAGAAAAGACAAACCAGTCAGCGAGGCTGTGAACCTTCATCGACTGAGGTGGCTTGGACATGTGCTGTGCATGCCAAGCTATCACCCACCACTTGCGTGTGTCCGTATAGGTTCCCCAAGGCAGTGACTTACCACGGACGATCTAACTTCTTCAAGAAGTAAGCTAAGCAGCCAACCATTTTACTAGGTATTGTTAGACAAAGCATCAAAGAAGAGCATTTCTGGAGTAATAATCTGCATTACTAGGGTGAGAAACACCCCCAAACATTATCGAATTGCCACTTTAAGTGTCCAGAAGACTGGATTCTCAGTTTTTCATCTAGCACGACTATGTCATCTGCATACACTGGGTCTACAAAGGATTCTCTTGTAATTAAACCGATCGTTGTGAAGTTAGATGAAGAAAGGGAGACCTCCATAAGTACGTCTTTGTTAGCTGAATGTGAACGGAGATTGCACATCCTTGACGGACACTACTCGACGTACACAAATCACTTGATAGCTTAGCAAAGGCTCTGACACGCCTATGGGTGTCCGAGTAGACTTCGACAGTGATGTACTGACTCGGAACCGTCTTCCATGAGCAACACTGTCATAGAACTCTTAGTCGACAGAGTCAAATACTGAATTCAGGTCAAGAAATACAGCTAGTGTTGGGCATCGGTGTGTGCCTGTGTTCGAGAGCCTGGTGTAAAATGAGTTTCTAGTCGACAAACCCACGGCCACGTTTGGAAATTGCCTGGTTTCCTCAGGTTCACTATTCCCGAGTTTGTCATACTTTCGATAACTATAGAACCTAGATACTATGTTCATGAGACCGATTCTCTTATGGCTGTCACAAGAGAAATTCACACTTTTCTTGAAGACTGGGACAATCTGCGTTATAGACCAGTCAAAGAGGGCCATATCTGACTCCAATACAGTAGCTAGCACTTCAGATCACTGTCTTTAAATACCTCTGGTACCATTATGTTTGAAACCATTGCTCTTCCTCATTTCAGGTTACCTACAGCTTTCTAGATTTCTTTAGGAAACGGGGGCAATACCTCGATGTTTCATTCAGGACCCAACTGGATAGCGGTCAATAGAATAGTAGCTAGATGCCAGCTGAATTTTCTCTAAATGTTTAACCCCTCATCTCAGTAATCACCCCGGCAAGTGAGTTGTAGATTCATCAACCACTGACCCTGTCACCCCAGTTGCTGTAATAAGTTTGAATACCTGGCCTGTTACCAATCGCTGCTGCTTTCTTCATCTTTGCCTGTCACTGCCCACTGTTTGGGGTGACTGCGTGGACGTGTCAGTCTACGTTTAAGTTGCTCCATTTTCTCACTGCACTAGCGGCCTACAGGGTTGCGTCCGCATGCACCCATTAATTCGGGGGCTGTCGATTCACTGACTTTTTAGCCACTCGCTGATAATCGGATACAGCCTTCAACGCTGTTTTAATAAGGCTATTGATGGTACCCAGTTCCACCAGGATGAGTGTTGTCCATTTCTGATAATTGTGCGTAAAGATTACAGAGACATCTGTGAGTTTCACCATTCCTTTCAGGTCTCACTGAACTGTTCAGTCGAACGGCGAACAAGCAACTACCAACTGGAATATATCGAGCAATGAACCTCCTACCTCATCACTTAATGCTATATTCGCACCTGCAAAACCACGACACCTAAACATCGTGTTTGGAGAAACTCGAATAGCGAAGTTTGCAGAAACACCATATTGGACGCATGAGGTTGACGGAACAACTGCACTCATTTTAAACAGTTCACACCCATGGCCGGAGATGCCAGTCTTGTCTAGCGGAGCCTGTCACCTGATTTACTAGAGTATGAACTTTGAATGCTGCATTATGTGGTTCGGAGCACGGCTTCAGGAAGCAAGAGATGCTGTGAACCACCACATAGTTCTGGGAAATAATTATTTGGCGAATTACTTGATATATCGACTTCAAACTCGACTGATAACAGATGCGTGATTTAAAGTTGAAATCGATATGAAAAAATACAGATTTCCGGTTTCGTAGCATAAACCACGTATCTACTAAATATCACATACGTAATCATACCTCGACATGAGCAAAGTCACCTTGAATATTCAAAACACGACCGGGCCACCAAGCTCCAGGAGGACCATTCTGCGCTACTTCCAAGGAGTCGCTAGCCTCCGCATCTGACACGTCCTTTTTCTTTCCTGTAGAGCCAGAATCCAACCAAACTTCGACAGGATCTCGAGGTGAAAAAGAATGAGTCGAATAATGTGACGCGACTTCGCCATTTTTCACTGAGCTAAGTTGAGTATTTAGTTCCTCACCAATGGAAAACCCATTAGGTGCTAACTGCAGATCAGAAAGACCAACTTTTATCGGATTTGCACTGAAAATTGATAGAGATGAAGTGAAAGGTAATGTCTATGACCACCTACACATTAAAATAAACCGGTGTTAATATTAAAACAAGTTATGTTAGACGGAATACCTAAGGAAAATTTATGATGTCTAGGAAGTTTTTACCATGGATTGATATTTGCTGAAGCACTACTGAAAACCTAGGGGCAGTGAACAGGTACTTCTCAGTTTTGTAATTCTGAGGGAACCGCATCGACAACCCTTGAAGAATCATGCTACTGTTGGCTGACAAGCGTAAGATTAAAAAATTCAGATGCCAGCAGCGAGAATTGGCTTCCCTGATTTTAGTCCCACAAGAAATTCCAAACTACGAAAAAGTGCTGTTGAGTATTCAATTTAACAACGGTTATGCAGACCAAAACAAGAGGCCCCGGTCTCAAACCTGAGGTATATAATTGAAAACCAAGTGCCGAAGTCGACTGACGACTTCGCCAATAAAGAGGAAGAACCACATACCTGTTTCACATTAAAGAATAGAAAAAGAAGTACTTTACTGCGAGATTTCTCGCATCACCAACGCATTTTTAAGTCGCAGCAAGGGGAATATTACGACCATGTGTTGCAACCTGAAGGGAACCCCCAATCTACAAGCCGACCGAACATCGGCCCTATGGTTGTAGAATGGCACAATTTGGTTTTTATTGAGACAAATCTGAGTGAGTCATTTTAATCGAGATAAATTTGCCCTAAATATACCCACGGTTGTCATTATACTTTAGAATACACTTAAGAAGACACGCTGGAGTGTATGTGCTCTCTTTTTCATCTTGTTTGGTACTTCATCATCACGAGGACAAAAATACCTTTCGCTTGCAGACCTGTCTTTGCACATACTGATGACCACAAGCTAGCACAACCGGTGGCCACTGTTTTTCCGAATACTCTCGCAAAAACAGTCGTGCAATTATGAAGATATCAGTATTATACTAATTCCATAGTAAAAGTAAGATGAGCAACTAACCTTGTTGTGTATTTAATTGTACACACAGTTTTATCGATACAAACTAGTAGTGCCTAGGAAAATAGTCAGGTCACTTGTTAGATATTACCGGGATTTTTTGGTGTTCGGAACCGATTTGCTCAACTGGGATGGCCGATTCCATCACTGAAACCAAACAAATAGACAAGCAACGCAGTGGTTCTCAAGGTCTACACAAACGTATGCATAAAAACAACACCTTTGTCCAGTGTAAGAATGTGCGAATTTCAAATCTTCCAATTGAGCCTTTCTAGACACCCAAGCAACTGTTGTGATCAAATACTGTCGTATTGTTTCTAGTCTGTCATCACCATCTTGGAATATAATTAAACATTGCCAAAACTTAACTCCCAGTTACGAATATTTTCATCTTGTCTGCAAGTAATTTACTGTAATGGCGATAGTTAGATTATGCTTGCACATTAGTTTTGCCAACAAGTGCAACAATCTGGAAAAGACAATATCTCAACAGGAAAATCGGCCAAGTGAGCTGAATAAACTACGTAACATTTCGATAATTTAGTGCGGTCACTTAGGTTTCAGCGGGTTTGAAGGTCCAATGGATTTCCCTAAAACAATGCCCTGGGTTTTAAAGGGAGTCGCCATTGACTTTGAACTTTATATTTTTAGCGGACCGGTTAAGCTGAAGGCATATGTTCAAGCCTCTACACCAACTGGTACACGTTCGTATTACGTCGCTTTGCTCGTACGCAGTCTACTGGCTAGATAGTCGAAACGTATTCGCATTTCAATACGGTTCGTCACGTACGCTGTTTCTATCCAGTTGCCCTGTTGTACTGTTTCTTGGTCTCGCACCGGAGGGAATTCTACAGGTACGAGGAATTTATGATTGGCCTCTGTCAAGTTCGCATGAGGACAATACTTAGAGATGGTTATCCGAGTGGTATCTTAATAATTAGTTCTCGACTCACTTATATTCCTCTTGTCCGGTGGTGACTTATTGGCTCGCCTTCTATAAAGTTTAGTATAAAATAACTACAACCAGCGGTACTTTTATCTCATAAGTTAGTCTATCGATTATTTGTGAGTGTGAAACCGATAAATTGCATTTAATTAAAGCCGAAGAATGTAAGATTGCAGACTGAGTTTAGTCCCCGACTATGTTTCGTTCACCTGCCAAACGTGTCTCGCAATCGACCGTAGGGAAGAATCTTGCTATCATTCATGTTAGGGACCTAGATGCTTGCAAAATTGTCGACTGACGTCTGGCAGAAGGGGGTAACGTCTTTGTGCTTAGTCCCAGAACATCGTGGTGAATAACCTTAGATTTTTCGAAGCAGTGTTCTGGTGAGTGGGAAACATTTAAGCAGGCATGCCACCGTAAATTAAGAGGAACGTGCATACCCTGGAACAAGAGTATGAAAAGATTCTTGAAAAGTTATCTAACGGACCAGACAACCACACCAAGACCGCTTCGTGAACGTTAATAGTGGATACTTTTCAATTTAATAACGGCATGTGATGGTTGTATGATCCCCCAGGTTCAAACAGAACACACTTCGAATTTGACTGGAAGCCAATAAGCAGAACACTTAGGAAGATGAACTAGAATCCGAGAAATCAATTCGGTTGTCAAAACTCAAAAACCGTAGAGTTACAAAGAGACTGTATACGGTCCTTAAATGGACTTTTAAAAATGGGGTGAATTCCAGATGGGGATAAAATGGCATGATAAATGGGTTATTCTGATAGTTACTTTCCCTTTTTAGTACACTTGATATTGACATTTATCATGTCACAGCTTTACTGGCGCAATGTTTAGGTCTTTCCAAGTCTCGTTGGATCGACTACGGGTTTTTTAAAACCGGAGCGCCCTCTAGTATCACAGAAGTGGGATCCAAGTTGGGTCCCTTTCGCCTGTATCACAAAGGTAAGTTCAAAGGGTTTCCTTCTGCCTGCCACTTCACGATGCCGACAACAACCAAAGGCTGGTCATGCTGAGTTGGTGGCGAGGTAACGAGTTAGTTACGCCCCATCCAAAAGGGATTTCTGACCTCCTCAAGATGATATTCTGTCCATCCAACATACCATTGAGCAGGACTTCGAAAGTTGCAAATTCTCACTCTAAAGTGTATTTTGTCCTCACTTCTTGGGAGACATTCACCTAAACAAGGTCTCTATCCAAACTCAGGACGTTACCTAATAGGGTAATCGAAATTATTCGTGATACGGAGCCGTTATGATGCACCTAAACCCATCCACTATGGTGTTCAAGTCCTGCTTTTAGGTTACCTTCTTGCTTCAGACAATGATCAGGATCGCTTTCTGATAGTGCCGCATATCAACTCGTTGTTTCAACCGCCGTACGAACACTACTCCTTTGTCACCTCTAAAACCTCAAGCACAACCGAAACCTCGCTCACAACTAATCGACGCTCTTAATGATGTCAATGTGTCAGCAGAAGCAGCCGCGTAGTATACGAAGAATGGGTGTTTTGGGAAGGAAAGGCTCGTTTTGACTGTTTCGATGCAGACTTCGCCACACAGACAGCTCATCGAATGTGCGTTCACTGGTCAGTATATTAAAAACTTTCCGGGCAGTGACTTTCGTGTGGGGCGTTCTCGATTAGCAGAAAAGTAGTAAGACTGGTGACGTTCAGGGGTGAGGCTAAGCTTCTGTACTTGTTGATACCGAAATGGATGGTGAGGTATACTTGGTACGATTTTGCTGGTTTCTTTCGAATAAGTTCCGAAGCATGAAGACAGTGTTGCTCTCTCAACGTCTAGGCTCAGAGTGGCGCCTATGAAGAAAACGAGACAGCGGAAGACAACGATAACCACCAAAGATTGGTTAATGAGAATGAAACCCCATGAGGCTATAGAAGGTTTAGTGGTATTTTGTACTGCGAAAAGTTGCGACCTCACTCTTCTAAGTCACATTCTTCAGGTTTAAATGGTACTGATGAAATCATTTTATTTCATGTTGGTGCACCAGTAATGGTGATTATCTACGATTGGTTATATGTGGAGCGCTAAGACAGTATGCAGATGGAGGTGTAAGGATTATTTAGAGGTAAATGAGGGTGATATTGGTGGCTCTTATGTAAGAAAGGTGGTGCATGTAACAAGGATTAGATGCATTCAGAATGGAATCAGGAGTAACCACCCACCGTTCGGCATAGAACCAGCATGAATGATCCATTGAGAAAGGCGGAAGCTGTAGGTATTTAAGCAAGAAACACAAGATAGCGGGAAGGGCATTCATAATTAGTGCCTTGTGAAGCCTGTGACAATATGCTGCATGGGGTAAAAATAGAGCACAACTTCATCCCATGGAAAGGGACTTCACATCATTATTCGGCACCAGCCGTCATGCAGTGATTTTTATTGTTGTCTTCCAAGAGATGCTTTTCGAAAATGGTCTTTTGATTTTATTCTCACCGGATGCTTTTCCGGTACTATGGCAACTGGCTTCCGTTGCCGGACAGATGAGAGTGAAACTGACGTGCTGCCGTCAACAAACCTGCTAACCCTTCCTACTTTTTGAAATAATGGGCCCTTAAGAGCGTTTTCTTTTCTAGCATCCATCATATAACTACCTGTACCCAATGCCTACACTCCCTTTTTATACAGGCACCAACTTTCGAAGTAAGTTATTGTGGCGTGCAGAGCTACTTCGAGCAGATGAACTAATGCCCCCAACCCGTGACAATCTGTGGTTCAGCGTATGAGTATAGATGCAGCGATTTTTTTAGAAACAGAATAAGAGAGTTAGTTCGACGGGTGCGTCGCAGCCTATTTATTCACACGTATGCTGTGGATTTTGATGGGAAAACGAAAAAGGGTGTTGGCGTCTTTAATCCCAAGATGACAAGTGGAATAATACCTGAGTTTCAAATCGTAGAATTAGCTGTAATGGGCCAAGGTTGATTTGAACTACAACAAGGTCTCGAAACACAGAAGATAATGCTGAAGCTTATTCAGAATGTTGGAGTGGGGCATTATAAGAAAGGAAAACTAAACATTTTGACGCCCTTGATAGGTTAATTAGGCAACTTTAGTTTCGAGTACCGTAGGGTTTTCTTTCGGTTAATTTTACTGCATTGAAATCTCCATTCACAGAAGATTTTGAGGTTCAACATCCATACTCTTAGATAAACAGCCTCTAACCGATGGAGGTGACGTCCACCATTGTATGGTATAATAGGGGATGTAAGAGTGGTGAGACATTGTCGGGTCTTTTCTACTTCCTGACTGTCAGCGGGATGTAGGCAGATAAGTATGAGTGGACCATATTCAAAGTGAGGCAGTCTGATTTGATTCAGATAAAAATTCCGACGATTGAAGCCTCTGGTATACTGCGATTTGGAGCTTTGTATTGGGGTGCGTTCCAGAAGGGCAACATAGCCGAAATACTTTATTGCAACGTTGCAAGTATTGCTTAGTTGTGGGGCGGAAGATCGATCAGTAAACTGTTATTGCGAGATCATGAAGCCAAACGACCGTATATTCAGTGGAAGCACTCGTATGTTAGACCAATGTCATTTTGTAAGGTGGTACTGATGCCCCTACACCGATCTGTGTGAAGGGTGCACACGACGTTCAGGCCACCCGCAAAGGAAAGGTTATGCCCAATACAAAGCGGGTGTATAAATAATTTGCGTGCAGCATAACAGGAGAAAACCTTAAAATCGGACCGTGGGTCAAAACCTTGGTAACACTGCACAGAATGGAAACGCGTTAGCCTATTTCGACACCCTGAATGCGGTTCTCCTGAAATTAGGTAGCACACTCGTGGAACATACCAGTCATCCAAAACGAAGGGTGGTGCACTCCCCTGAACGCTCTAGTGAAATCGAAATAACTGGAAACAACTACATTTTCCTCACCTCTGCCGTCGGTTATAACAATTATATATATATATATATATATATATATATATATATATTGAATAACAAATTACGGACACATAGGGTTTTTGCGGGCAATACCTGAATGCCATTGTTCCCGGTGGGGCTAAGAAAGTTTAAGAGGAATAAGTCGTCATGGCATACGTAGTCCGCTAGAGGACGCAACTATTTGCATGCTGCTGGTAACAAATGTTAAATGATAACGCTTTCCCGACACGGCGGTGGGGAATGGCAACACAGGTGTTGTCACTCAGTATAAGCTTCAGCCAGGCAAATATGGTTAAGCCTCAACACTTCAGCTAATGGGTCGCATAAACAAAGAAAGTACATAGCATATCAAACGCCGAGCATACCTAAAGCTGAAAAAATTGAATATTACACGGGTTTCCGGTTTATAGAGAGCGTGTAAAACTAGATCTAAATCCCGGTGTGGACCGAGGATAAAGCTTGGGATAAGTATTACATGGTATCATGCAGCATATAACGACTATTTAGGGTTGTTGTTGAAAACAACTTCATAGGAATAAATTGATCTAAAGTTGTAACCCAATCCAGAAACGGTTGTCGTTTTGCTGCCCATGATATATGGGGTTTCATCATTAAACCATTCAGTGTGTTCTCAAGGTCGGCGCTCCACAGCAGTCCAGTTTCCCTTCTCTTCACTACTAGGTGAGTGGATGTTGTTGGTAGCAGAACCTGTATGTTTGGGTACAAGCAACATTTGGTGCCAACATTTCTGGATACAATCCCACTTGGAGCCGTAAACTTGGGCAAACTGCCAAAATAATCGTAATACAGCGGTTGCATTGCGAATCTATCAGAAAGAAAAAGAAACGTGGGTATGGAACGATTTATCGTGTACCTAAGTCAACGGCTGCCAAGATATGAGCGGAATGATCAAAGAAAAAGAACTCAGAGACAGATTTAAGAGTTATTGTGCGAAAATTGTCGTATCAGTAATAAAACTATAGCGAAATGGTAGTGGCTTTTAATGCACGATAAACGGGAAGTATAGCGTCGAAACTATTTGTCTGAATGGTGAAACATGTCAACAGAGACTTCTAAGCATACGGGCTTTTGGGTACGGAGTAAAATTTGGCATGAAGTGAGTTAATCGGACTCTTACTGTGTAGGAAGTAAGGCGGGTTGATGTAGAAAGGTTCGCGGAGGACTCTGAGAACAGACTTTCCAGTAATACAACTAAGTGGGTTTGAACGTCGTTTGGAGTTGGGCGAGTATGCTGTTCACCATATATAAGCTACCCTGCTACGATGATGTAGGCTATACAACGGAGGGGAGACTGCCAGATATACAGAGTTCTCACTGCTCCAAATTAAGGGCTGTTTAATCCATGAAATAATACTTAGAAAGAGACCTCGCCTATATTTATTGTTAACATAAAATACACGAAAACAAACCAGTTTACAGGTGTGATAATTTTGCAATGTTAAATGACTGTTATGTACAGTGTCAGGCTACACATTGGATACCGTTATTCACGGCACATAAGAGATGCACGTAGAGGAAGGACGTTAATGCTTCGAAGGCAGCAAAGAAATAAAAGGATAAACACCAATATGAATGTTCATCATACTGAAGGAAGCCCAGATAGAAAAGAGGAATTATTCGGCCATGTTTGGGTCTTCCAACATTCTTGATGGTAGGGCGGATTGTACAACCGTGACCTTCGATTGTTTGCATTCGTCATAAAGTTTTGATGGCGTGGCGCACGCTCATAAATGCGATTACTGGGATCCCATCTGGGTGAAGGACTGGTTAGGTAAACCTGAAGAATGAATAACAAAAGCAAGCGGCCGGCGAAGTTCTAGACAGGAGCACAAAAATACTGCGTGGAAGTACACCGACCATGATGCATGTGGGTGAGCTCACTGTACCGACTACGAAAGTTACTTGAAGAGGCATCCGAAACCAACTGTTTAGAGACAAGATTATGGGGAAGAAGATGAAGGTGCGTACAAAAGTAGTGGAAACTAAACTGGAACCGAAGATATCACTCTGGAATAGAGAGAATAGAGGAGTTTGGTCCAGATGTTTGCTTATGTGTAGAAAACCTGCGTACAAAAGTTTGATGAAGTTATAAAGATTTAAATAAAACTCACGGTTTTTGTTATAATGATGATCATTAAGACACAATCAGTTTCACCACCTTGGAGATGCCAGGGTCCCATAGAGCCATCTCTAAGTGCTTCTATTGTAAGGCATCTATCTACAAATATGCCGTAGATATCATCTGAACCTAAAAGCAAGTCGACAGGGCACCTAAACTGCTACCCAGAAGTGCTGCTGCATACGGTTACGGGGGCCTATTCCAGATTCAACAGTAATATGCAGTAAAGAATTAACAGCTGACCTATTTATTGCATCTATCTATCGCCAACTTCAGTGTGTGATTTCTAAGATCACATGGCAGTGCGTGTCTCCAAGCGGTTGGGGAGGAACGGTATGATAGGCCATGCAAATTTTTGTACAACAGAGCTAAGTTTTTTCTCAGACGCCGTTTCCATAGCGGTTCACTAGATAGTGCACCTATCTGTGTAATCTACATCACCGGCGCTACTCAATAATCGTCTGGTGAAACTCCCTTGGACACATTCCAGTCGTGTCATTTCAGTTTTGTTCGTGCTAGAAAAAACTGATGAGCCGTATTCCAATAACGGTCCAACACAAACCTTAAGCAGAGCAAGTTTGGCCTCTCTTCATTGAAGCTCTTCAGAAGGAAACCTGACAATCTTCTAGCTTTGGAGACGACAGCCGTGACATGTTCACTGAAGTCAAGGTTGCCAAAGTATCGGACGCCTAGACCGCATACCTTATTGAGTATTCGAATTTCATGCTGTCCTAAGCGTAGCGTGCTGCAGGATAATACTTTCCGGGGCACAGAATTCCGCATTTTTCATGGTTGGATCCAAGTTGCCGTTTCTGGCTCCACTCAAGTAGATCATTTTAATCTTCCTGAGCTGCTGACATACAGTACAAGAAGCTGTAAGCGATCTTAAGGTCGTCGGCATTATGGTATGGTTTTCCGTGTCTAACCACTTTACATATGTCGTTAATTCGCGTGGGAAAGAGAAGTGGACTAAGAAGGCTTCCTTGTGCCACACCACTCATCATTGGTCGAGGGTCTGAAAGGCGATTGTTTAGTTTGACTATCCGGGAACGCTCACGAAGGAATGATTCGAAACAGTTATGTAAGGGGTTTTCCTCGCCAAATTGCCTAAGCCTTCTGAGTAGTCCCTGGTAGGGTACTTTGTCAAACGTATTCCTGAAGTCGAAAAACGGTACGGCAGCAAAATGGCCTTGGTCGCACCTTTGCGTGACATATTCGGGTGTCACAGAATCTGGTCTTCAGGAGCCCATGCTGCGAGGTCGATAATGAGTTGCTATCGGATAGGTAATCTACAGCACTATTTTTATAATTTCTCCGTCACTCTGGAAACCACCGACGTGAGATTAATTGAACGGTAATTATCTGGATGTGCAGTTGGTCTGGATTTATAAGTGGGAATGACATAGGTAGTTTTCCATACGGAGGGGTAACATGAACTATTGAGTGACATGAAAAATAACTTCAGAAGTAGCAGTAGTATGTTTTCACCTCCATTCGTAAAGACCATAGCAGGCACCAGATCTGGACCATTGGTAATAGGAGGTTTTGGGGTGCTAATTTCCAGAGAAATATTTTGTACTGTAGACCTCTCGTTTTCCGTCCTAGGGGACCGTAATGTTGTAACCTAAATACATTACCCTCATTTATAACCGAGACAACAAGGGGGTTACTGAAGATTTCCACAGTTTGCTTGAGGCCATCATAGACAATGAATTCCGAGCGGGAAGTAATGTAGGACTTATTGGACAGAAATCAATGCTGCAAGGAGGCAGTAAGCGTATCATCGAAAATGCGACAGATTTATTTTTTCATCAACCCCTCGTTATAACTTGTGGGAACACATGTTATATTGGCAGGGTGATAATTTTCTGGACTAATTCTGTTTTCCTTCTTGAAGCGCCCCCTAACGTGACTGGTTTACATGGGGTTCATCTGCTGAAATACAAAGACATGTTGAAGACTCCGACAAGCGACATAGCGAAATCCATGCAGTCACCTGTGGTGAAGACGTCAGACATTTCGTCTACTCCCCCATTCGAAGAAGATCTCGACAAGTTTATTGCACTGCTTACGTTATCTGGCGTTAATTCAGCCTCCGTGATTTCATGTTTAGGGGCCTCACTGATTGCCTCGAGGCCGTGACAAAATCAGTGTGGGTAGGATGAACGTTTTGCCTGGCAGTTCACACATCTCCGGTGCCGTAAGTGGTCTTGCCTATTCTTACCTAGTTCCGTAGCTTGGACCCGTTGCAAGTCTTGCCTTTTAGAAAAATAGCAGGAAGCTTGGATTTGTTCTCTTGTCTAACAATTCTATTCTCAGCAGTTCTCACTTTCCTGCTGGTAACTTTCGGGTTACCGAAAACTTTTGGGATGCTGAAAATACCTGAAAAGTTACGGTAAGCGAAAATTTCTTATCAACCTCCCCAGTTTTAGCCTAAATATGATAGGAATAAAGCCCTTGATTGTAATGCACGAGTTTCGTGTTTTGGATGGGTCCATCGAACTAATTCAAAGGTCTGAACTGAGTGAGAAGTTAGCAAAAGAATCTTTCAGGTCGTCAGATGGAAACAGTCGATCCCAGTCCAGATGATTTATCAAGTATTGTGGACACATAAATAGAGCGAACACAATGGCCTCAGAAGAATAGTATGGACCGCCTTTGTTTCAAATTGATTCAGGATGTAGGCATCTACTTAAGCTGTTTCTCTCGCAAAAGGACGGTAGACTACAACCTTGTGATCGCCTTCCAGAAATTCACGGCTGGCAAGCGCAGTAAAATGCATCGGATTTTTTTGAAAAATTGGATCTGGTACAGTTATTGAATGATTGAGATCGTTCACTGATTTCACACAAGATTTCGATGGTCGCGTTGTCTCTATCCCTGATGTCTTCAGACTTTTTCTCACAAATGATCAATAAATGAATACTTAACCCTCACATCAGTAACTCAGCATGAGAGAAGCCAGTTTACAGGCATCATAACACTGATATATGTTGGAAAACCTATAAGATTTTGCGGAACCTGAATGGCACTGAAGGGAGGCCATTGAATCAGATTGAAACATCAGAAGATTCCACAAATTATGAAATGGACGGGAAAATACCACTTTCTCACGTATACAAAGCGTCAAAGTTTAGGTCATTTTCAGTCACACTTTCTTTCTTCACCATTGGTAGCACCAAGATCACGTAGAATTCCAAATTTCCGTTACAGGCAGATGACATATTTGATTCGTCTTCGCAGTGCCCCGTTAGGCCAGATATAAGTCTATTTTACCTTAAATTCTTATGCTTATTTTACGTGTGTATGCTGACATTCTTGTTCGGACCAGGATTAGTCTGTTTAACTGAACGTCCTACCGACAGTCCCATTTGTACGTCTAAGTGACCTGTGGATACCCCCACACCCAGTCGTAAAACATCAGTGATCAAGTTAAACCACTGATCACTTCTACTACTACTATAGTAGGCTGAGTACACTAATTTCTTGTTAAAATAAGCTCAATCCTCAATGTACGATCTCTGTACAATCTAGAGGTCACTCGTAAAAAATATACACCGAATGGTATTCGAAACTAATACTCACTTTTTCACCCAGTATGCCTCCGGTGGATATTTAAATTCATCTTAATTTTCGCGACATGTCTAAATAAAGTGACTCAGAGCACATGTGGAAAAAACATATGGGAAATCAGCCAGGGCTGATCCACAAAACTCTGAAAGAAAGTGCTACTTATAGTGTGCTACCGCTCACGAATCGTCAACGGCCAAAGCGTCTTAGAGAGGGAGTCTTGCCCTAGTGGTTTCGGTCCAGATGACAGTTTCAAACATTCAGAAACAGAACTTACCACTTCGCTGCCAAGCGACAAGATGTTACAGTCTGACGTCAACACTGCAAAAGTAAGGAAGAGCCGTAAAAAACAAATTCAATCAGCACGCGGTTTGACAGAAAGTAGCAGGACCTAGCATTGGCAGAAGAGACAGAAGATGAAGTCAAGTACTCAGTGTGTAAAACTTTTCTGTCGACATCAAATTTATCAACATGTATCCCTGCAGGCAGGTGGTCTAACAAACCCACTACAAGGTTCACTTACCACAAACCTGACGTTGTGCGTTAAAGAAGGCGTCGAACGTCCTCGTACATGCCAAGACTTAAATTAACTACAACCAGTGTGGGCTAGTTAGGAGAATAGGGCGTATTCATAACTTTATGGCCTTCGATAAGCCCGAATTAGTCATTTCAAAAATTATCGAACCAAAACGCTCAAATTTTGTGGTACGTTAGACGCCCGATGTGTGTTTAAGACCACCGAAGACCCCCTGTACATTGAAAACTGGTAGACTGAACGAAAAGCTTCGTTCCATTTGGTTCTAACCAGTCCTCTGTAAACCTTGGTTGCTAGATCCAAGTTAATCAGTATGTTGAAATGCCTGTGAAAAGACTTTACCATTTCAACTCTCATTTCCGTTTATTATGGCCACGGCAGTCGTGACATATATGGGGTTCGCAGGTCATTCCACTTCCAAGTTTGACTGAGATACTACCATGATGCAGCCAGTCGTGCAAAAATCCTTTATCAATGAAACCCTGCATTTTGTTCACTCTCCACTGCATTCCCTTTTGTTTAAACACCGGGTTAATTACTCAGAATCACTAATGATGTACCAAACCAAAACATTAGATGGTATGAGTACATATTCGCCCCAAACTGATTTTCAAACATAAAGTCGGTCGAGGCGACTTTAACTCCCCTGAAATCTGTTGGGATCCGACTTTTGCCTTACCTCGCCACAGGGACTCTTTAAATGCAGTAGGACTTCGTGGATAAATACAGAACGTCTTCAAAGCGACTCCAGACAACGATATTTTAGATCTCAAAACAGCTATAATTACCTTTCCACCGGAACACACCTCAGTGGTAAACTTGTGTGGCGTGATCATAATAAAATCATTTGTTCATTTGATATCAAAATGACCACCGGAAACTGCCTAATACTTTAAGTGCACCGATCAAATGTCCTCGAAAGACGAAGTGGATATAGAGGTTGCTAACATTCTCTAAACTGGCACCCGTTCTGCTTGCACACAGGTGTAGACGCTGTTTCTAAACGGCTTCAAGGAAATATCTTCCTATGGCTTGCTGCGTCGGCTCCCCAGTAAAATCTCAGCCTAAGTGTTGAGTGATATACCCCATGCCAACCAATTTTAAGTCAGAAATGCGCGAAATTTCCATGACAGAGCATCACGGACAAAAGTATCTCAACACTCGTGACATTCTCAATGTTAGCCCTTATCTTCAAGAGACTCAAGAAAAATCACTAAAAAAGAAGAAAGGGAGTTCTTGACAATAACATCTAGCTTAACTCGTTCTTTAGGCCTTGTGGCATGGAGGCCCACCCTTGTAGACTGAATATGTCATTGATCTTGCGAGATCAAGGGAGTATCAGTGATCTTGAGGATATCTGCGAGTTTAAAAGTAAGCTATGTTAGTTCATACATCTGTGACGACAGTACATTTTTACCTCCGTTCCTTATCCTACAACCACTAGTAATAATTTCGAGTGTTGTTTTTCTCCAGACAGTACTTATAGTACTTGAATGCAAACCCTGCTTTTTCTTGTTGATATGAAGGAGGCAGTTTAGGATTTGTCCTGGTGCGAACTTGACAGACGCAAAGACCAATCACTAATTATTCGGACTTGTTATATACCCACGAATACGAGACCAAGGAAGAACACAATAGCGTGGTCGGATGGAATAGTATATTTGGATGGTTGTGCCAAAATACCGATGCGTTCCAACTAACTGGCTAGAGAGCGGAATACAAGCAGTGCAACGTAACACGACAGCCTGCTAAATGGCGAGGATGCTTGACCGGGTGCCTTCAGCTTAGCGAGTCCAGTTAACCTATGAAGGTCAGCATCAATGTCGAAGTCGTCGAACTCTAGGCTATTGATTTTGGGGAAGTGTGTGACGCTACAGTACTTCCAATTATCTACAGTGTCAATTTGTGCATGCTTATTCTGTTGCCACCCACGTTTTGTTAGCATTTAGTACAAACATTCCATGGATCAAAATTAATTTCCCTATAAAAACATGTAATTAACACATAAAACTTATTCATAGCTGTAAAATGACGTGTCTTCATATTTAGGAATACAATCACAACTAGCCCCATAAAGGATGTTTCTCTGTCGCCAGAAGATATGAAGAAGACCACAGCATCAATATAGAGTTTAAACACCCCAAGACCGGAAATAATGCCTTTCTTCTTCTTAAACATGGAAGAAAATATACCCTAGTCCTTCTCCTTAATAATTCCCAAATAGGTTTATCAATCAGAATCTACTATGGAGCATGAAAGAATCCCAAACAGCACACCCTGAATGACGTCAGGATCTTTTTCATGCTTTACGAGTTACAGGCCTATTAATGTAACCTGAATCACCTCCTCAATATTCAAAAAACCCGCTACAAACACTGTTGCTGGGTTTGTTATTCACTGAAAGCTCACCATTTCTTCTCAGCACCAACCCACAAGGCCACTTTTTATCTATCCCTCACCCAAGACCTTTAGTCCATGTTTCAACACTAAGGGTGCTCGAATGACCGTAGTGGTAGTGTTCGTCGATCTTAGCAAGGCTTTTAGTACCGCCAGATGTTAATTGCTCATATCCAAAGTGGCCTCCGGTGTACGGCATGGCTCGCTGCCAAATAAGTTAACGTTGTCCCTCAGCAACAGCTTGCAGACTTGAAATTAGTGATCATGACTCACGACCATTCCCAATAACCAGGAGGGTTATCCAAGGCAGTGAACCACAATTACCTTCTTAATTCTTAAAATACACAGGCTATGTTATATTGCACAGCGAATCCTTCGTATACGACATTCACATTAAAGTAGTCTATGACCTATCCGGCCCTTACCTAATAAGTGCTTCATGGAAAATCTGAGAGGAAGTACATTGGTTTAGTCGGCGGCGTCACGTATGGAAATGAGGTTTAACGCGGGCGAGCATGGACGCTGTGATCAAAAGATATCCCACAAGGAGTTTTGGGCACCTTGCATCATAAACATAATCCAGTCCTTCTAGTTATTGTTAATGAAGTCTCGAAATGTTTGCCTGATTAGGTTTCACGGAGCGCGCTGGCTTGAGTATGTCCAATTTCAGAAAGATCTTTGGGCTCCCATTTTAGACTTTTGGGACTCAACAGTCACACGTCATATTGTACAGATCGTGCATCCATCGCTGGCTTGAGTTTCTTTACACGCTGCTGACAGCATTTCGACAAGAGACGGGCACCAGCTGGAAGGAGGGAAAAAAGGATTCAACCAGAGGGCAATGAATGGTAGGGGACAATTCGCTTATGGCGACGAGTGACGGGCATAAAACTTGTAAACTTTGTGGCTCAGAAGGGTGAAGTTAAGATTTTAAGACCGCAAGTATGCTTATCAAGCAACAAACTTCGACTCAGTGCCCCCCTAAGAAGACTATCCGAGACATAAAGTTCTCACTTTCTCTTTAGCACGCTATCATGCTGAATTCATGAAGAATTTTCTTGCCATCAAGTACAGCCTTATTTAGAGCTGACTGCTGGTTTCGACTACAAACTGTATCACCCCACAGTGGCCTTTACCCCTTCTAAACGAGTATTTTGTAAATGTAGTTTCAAAGTAACATATGATAAATTAAAGATTCTTGAAATCTCTTGATGTCGTTTCAGCTAATCGAGATGAATTATTTCTGATGTTTATTTTCCTGAATGTGCTCACTTTCTCTGTCTCTTGGTGAGGATTTCCAAAGCAGAATTTTGATCAAAAATATTTGCTTACTGAAAATACTACTTAGTACGTGGTATGAGAATTTTATTGAAAGAATTCTTCAGCCGGTTCGCCCCCACTGTTCGCCAATTTTCCGGAAATTTTGACAATAAACCCATTTGCTTGCCAACATCCTAAATCCTACCATTTACGAAAACACAATCGAAATTACTGGTCCAAGCTTTCTTTACGGTAACAGTTCTAGCAGAAATATCGACAAACAATGTGACCTAAAAGGTCAACCCACCTGGTGACTCTAGATGAAACTCTAGACGCGACAAACCTATGCAGCAGATTATCCTGGCACTTTGTCTCATCTGACTCTGTCTGACAGAGGGCATTCGGCAGTCAACGTACCCGCTTGATAACAGTGCATACTTCAATGTGAATTCTGAGTGAACCTCCATCACCATCAGACAATACTCCTTCTAATGTGTATTTCTTTACACCACAACATCTTATTGTAGTGTCTTACACTGACTTTACCATGGACAGTAACACGATGAGTGGGAAATGTGTTATATGAACACCTACTGATTCCTGAAATCGCTGAGGAGAGTTCTTTTCGGCCAGTGATGCTATAAACATGTGAACTGACTTCAAAAGAGATATTTGCCTGACGAACTGTAGAACTACACAGACGGGTCAGACATGCCAGTCACTCATCTTGCCTCTTTTTTATTGTTCTGTCTTCTAAAACGTTTCAGAGCTTTCACATATGGTCTTGTTAAGTTTCCTTTAAATTTACTTTTTATACTAGTTTGCATTGTTCTTGCAACACTTCTGCAATCACCTGACATTACTAAACGTATTACTTACTTCATCGGTGCAGTGAAGTTTTCAGTCCACTGACGATCAAATTGAAATCAGGTTCTTTCAATGAATTGGACATTAATAAGTAGTTGATGTGGTTATCTGGTCTGTAGTACTCAGGACTAACTGGTGTCTAACGGTTAAGTACACAGTGTGACTCAACAATTCAGTAAACTGTATTTTGGTTTTAAATGTTGAGAGCAAACTTTCAAAAAGCTCCGTACCTGGGTTTCATGCTAATTGACACTCATTTTGTTATTAGGTTTTTTTTGTTAACGCATTCGTTTCTTATGAAACTGAAACCTTTATACAGAGGTCAACAACTAACTCCCTTTAGATTGCTCACTAATAACTCTACATTATTCATATCATTATCCTCACCCGGAAACCTTAAAAGAAATGCTAGAATAGTTCAAATTGGTCAGGTATTGAACAAACAGTGAATATAAACTAGTTTTCAACCAAGTGAGCACTTTATTTGCATCATTATTTTCTTAGAAAAACAATTTCTCTTCACTTTTCACTTAAAATCACTTTTCTTCCTAATTACCTGACTACTTTTTTCTGTTCATTGCTCCTGTCATAATGCGACTATTTAGGCAAATATATCTACATGATACCAATGTTTTACTGTCCGTCTTAAACATCAGTGAGAATTTAGTTCGATCTACTGAGCACAGATACGGCGTTCCACATACGAACAAATAGTAAATTATACTTTATGAAATATTGGGGGGAAAAGTGGGATGGATACAATCCTTGTTACTTATTGCACTGAAAATAAAAGGTTTCGGCATTTGTGCGTTTGAGAAACTTTAAAAACTGTCTTTTGACAGATATATTTTTAGTGATAACCCCAACAACTCTTCTGCGAACAAGATTGAAAGTTTCTGAAGTTATTGTACCAAGACCCCCAAAGAATTTTACTAACTTTCGGTCCGGAAATATAAACTTCAATTAGGTAGGCGTTGTCACTCATGGGTTAACAGCCAGTAAAAGTAATTTTACATTATTGATCTATTCCGGAGAAGAATTCTGTTATGTGTAATGTTGCACGTCGTTTAATATATACAAGCATAAGTTGATTGGTTACTGGGAAGAAACCAATCTAATTTTGTCTAGTCCTGAGTGCTGAAAAAATTCTCTCGATCGTTTCCTAATCTGGCCACCGAGCTAGGCAGCTCGCTATTGTCGTACTCTTTGATGGTTATTAGTTGGTTAAAGGCAGTCGACAGGAAGCCTTGGAGGTAAGTTTTGCGGTTGTTGATACTCGTTAACAAGGTGCATCTGAAACGTGACTGCAACTCATTTCCCGTCTGAGATTCGAACACGTGTCACCCAGTATTGCAGTCAGCGACGTTGCCACTGATCAAGAAACCTAGGTTAAGGGCTTCCTGCCAATTTCCTCCGACCAAGTAATATGACGAGCAGTCTGACTACCACAGTTTCGTCATTAGAATTTCAAAGTGACCCTGTAATAAACACACTGAAATATTATATATATATATAATCACTTTCAAGGTACTGTACTTTTTTGAGATTGTCCTTGTCGTAAATATGTGATTTTCCAGTTTCGCTATTTTGGCTTAAGAATTGATGAAAAACAAACAAGTTGCACTTGGAGGGTAATGCAGACTGCTTTGGTTATGCATATCTTCATAACAGAAAGGCATCACAATGAAACAGTTTTAGAAGGATTTGATATGTTAATAGAGCTAAAATGATAGCCTGAGCACATATACACTGAGAGAAACATTTAAGGTCATTCATATGGTGTGAATTATAAGATTTTCTTTTTGAAGCGAAAAGACCAATCCAGTCTCTTCAACTTTTGGTATAAACTATCAAGGAGGATTGGTGAAGTTTAGTTATTCAGTAGCCTTGTATAAATTTATGGTTTCTACATTTAAAGAATATTTTCTCTTACACTAAACATCTTTCAGAACTCCTGCTTTCTTATCTTTCTTTCAGTTCACTGTGAAACATCTTTATTTCTATTTTGTTTTAATTCAGTCAGCGTTTTCTAGCCTCATTTTGAGTGAACTGAACAGTCACTGGATGATCAGTATTGTACGTTGAAGGAATATCAACTTCAGTAGGTTTAATGGAACTTCTGAAAACTTGTTGGAAGTAATTTTTAAAGATGACTCTTTTAAGACTAGATCCGTCACATTCAAATAAACGGAAGAAATAAACTTTTTTTAAGGAAACGAAAGCATTCATGATGTGGAAATAAAGTGGCATATCTAAAATTATATTTGTTACTATTTGCTTTATTCTAACCCGCTATTTCATATGGTGGTATTGTTGTTTACTGAAAAGGGCACTGAGGGCACTAGAAACCAACCAAAGTTACAAATTGATATCAACTACTATACATGTAACGGTGCAAAATGAAAGTAAATAAATAAATTTATCCAAAGGTAACCTTTAGCAGCGTCTCTCAAACGTTCCGTTTCTTCTATGCCTTCTAGAAAAAGAGGAGAATATTGAAATAACAACACGTCTGACGGATATTGTTTTCTTGCCAACAATAATAATGAGTAGTATATTTGATAATGTGTAGAGATGATTACTTATTATCCTAATAATTAAACTATTGAACTGGTATACAAGTTGTAACGTTTCGACTGGTACTTTTTCAGGGTGTTTAAACGGAGGCCACTATTCCACACAACTTTTAGGTAAGCGTTCATAATGTAACCCGGTATTTGTAGCGATTACAAGTGGATACACGTGTTGCGAGTTTCACAAAAACGGCGGTTGAATGGCTGTAAATTTGTCTAGAAATACAATTGTTTCTCAGAAAATACTGTATATAAGAAGTAGCATTATTTTATTGTCTTATTAACTATCTGTACAGGCTTTTGTTCGCAACTAGACTTCTCCTCCTGCATTATTAGTACGAGAAATCAATTTACTAATATTTAAAGCGAATAATATCCTCAAACTGAACACTTTATGAATGCCTTAAAAGATGTTATAAATGTAACATATTCTAAGTCCGTCGCTTTTGATTGTCCTAGTGGCACATAAGCTTATTGGTTCTTGTTGTATGCCACTCTAATCACCAACTATGATTTCTGACCAGGGAAACAACTAAGCGTCATCCACGGTTGGATCACAGTAGCATAGCTCGTACACTGTAAAATATGGTTAACAATCCTGCTGATTTCTGTTTAAAACAATCTATTCCCAAATAAACAAACACAGCTGAAACTGCTATTTAAGAAACATGTAATTCCATAAAATCAGTTATGAACACGAAAATGTGTTTGTACGCAAGAAGTGAATTTCGGTAATGAAGCCCGTAGTGTTTAACTTGTGTAATGAAATACCCAAGCGTTTTGGTTTTTTCCAAGTTTTATAAGTAAGAAATTGAACAAAATGTTTCCCTATACTAAGCAAAGATGCGCAGCTACAAAATACATCAAATTATATAGTTATAAGTGTTGTTCAAATACTATCCCTAGAACTGACGCCAATAATGCTTTTGTCGAAAAAAACTATCTAGTGTTTCAATCATCACAATCATATTAGCTTGAAGTTAATACACAGATGGAAGCCGACATATTTTAACTAAACTATGAGTCCTAAGTCTTCCATATTGCTTATTGAGTGCAAGACTAATGGAAGGTCATCTATGAGTCTTAAATTTTTATCCTGATTTACTATGATTAGTCATCTTATTTATAACTGATGGTTTCATTGTTGCTAAGCTTGAACTTTACATCTCCAAGTTTTATCCACATATTTCTAGTTTGAAAATACCAGCCTACAAGCTTCTAAACCTGAAACTGCATAGAAGAATTAAGATCCTTTATGAGAATCAAGAAATGTTTGCTTTGACTAAATTTTTGTGATACATCCTGTATTTTGCGGAGAACGATATTTAATGCTAAGGTTGGCTTTATAGTAAGCAATTTCGTAAAATACTAAAGATTAATATGTTGTCATCAGGTAAGTAGGATAGAGAAAGGATTTTCAAAGACAAAGTTCATAGTCAATGTAAGTACAAATTTGCTTGAGAATTATCCAATCATGTTTGGACTTATTTGTTAACTAATTAGGGCGGCTGTAAAGATAATGGTATCTGAAATGATAACACAATCGATATTTATGGGTACAGAAACCTAGTGAGCCATAAAGTTACCAGATGATTTGGTAAATTTATGATTATTTAGGTCACAGATTATCTCAGTTGGTGAATGAAACCTAATTTATCTACGATGAAGTTGCGAAGGAAATGAACTTTTCTTTGGATAGATTGTTGAAGAAAACGGTAGGCATACATCAGTTTACAGGTGATCTGGGAAAATTTGTACTGGAATACTAAAATTATTCTATTCTATTGCTATACGGTTTTTTCATATGAATGAGAGCACAGTATAGTTTAAGTGGAATGAGAGGAAATCAGACAGTTCACTTTTCCACAGTTCTTCTTCTTCACTGATCAGTCAACATAATTTAATCGATGGTCAGCTGTAAATATTAGAATAATTTTGCCACAAATATGCTCCATAAGTTGGAAATCTCATATCAGATGTCCCAGATTGATGTCAACTCCAGAAATACAATGTGCACTTATCATTCCTGTGCCAAATGTTATGCTAAGATTATGTCATAATATTTGTATTATTTGCAAAAAATGTTACACTGGTCAGTGTTTATAAACGTTACTGTTTTTTATATTAGCAATGGTTGGCAAGACTGATATAACGTATCATCTCTTAAATCAGCATAAAGGAACACCAACAGAGGTAATTCAGTTGATACAACAAAAGAAATAATGTGTATACCATAAACGTGGTGACAAATTTGCAAGACGCTCATATTTACACCACAACACAAGTATCCAATAAAAGGGTACTAAAAGTCTGTACACTTGTCGAACTGAAACATAAAAGCCCAAGAAACCAAGCAACGGTGAACAAAATATGATATCTTCAGTATAATCACTATTTCAGCTACCTTACATGTTAAAAGTAGCAGTGTTGTTTGAGTGTGTGAAAAGAGACAAAGTCAGTCAAGCATCAAAATGTACCAGCCTTGTTCTCAGTGGAATTTCTTTCTCTGTATCCGGAATACAAAGAATCAGTCTTAAAGTTGTCGTAATCTGTGTCTTGAGCAATAATCCTCCTTCCTATAGATTCATAACAACTATAATCTGAATATTTATAAGCTTTGATTTTATTCGTTTAGATGAAATGTAACAACCAATATCTGTCGTTACAGCTTACTAAATGACAATTTAGAGAATTTCTACTGTTTTTCAAGATAAAAATGTTTCTTACTACCACAAACAGTTAGTTACATAATCAGATTACTGGTTAAAATTTTAAAAAATTTCAACCGTAATTAGCCATTTCAAAGTGACATGGTTTAAAAAATTCAATATTGAACACACCAATGGTTTATATCGTATTTAGCTAGCTGGGATAAATAATGTGTAAGTATGCTTTTTAAAAAAAAAGAACTAGTTCAGTTTTAAAGCACTATAGTATGGGGATACGTGATGTAGTATAAACAAAGTACAAATAGAATGTTGATCATTTCTGTTGACTTATAGAATCCGGCACAATTTAATATATTCATGTAGAACTAGTTTATTTGAATTCCTAAGCATTATTTTTCCCACTCGGAACGAGATAAAGGAGAGTATCAAGGCAAGGACTACTCATTAATAGTCAAAGCTATCCATACATGTTGTTTCACAAAATATCATTACTCTATATTTTAAATCGATCATGCAACAAACACTGGGGAGCGAGAAGAGAGGGATACGCTGGACTGCGGAAAAGAACCTAGAAGATCTGGATTTCGCCAGCGATGACTTGTGCCTGATGTCACACAAACTTGAAGATCTACAGGCGAAAACCAACAAGTTGACAGAAGAGGCCAGGCAGCAAAGACGGGACTTCAAGTGAATATAGAGAAGACAGAGGTGATGAAGATACCCAACCAACACCACCACCACCAACAAGCTCCAATCACTATCAACAGGAGAAACTTAAAGGAGGTAACCTCCTTCACCTATCTAGGAAGCACTGTTTCAACTACAGGTGGCTGCACAGACGAGGATGTCAAAGTCAGAATCGGAAAAGCAAGACAGGCGTTCATTAGCCTGAAACCAGTGTGGAGATCTTCTGCACTCCACTCAGCATGTGGAACAAGATCCGGATTTTCAACACCAACGTCAAGTCAGTGCTCCTATATGGTTCAGAAACTTTGCAAGTTACGAAAGGGATTTCCAATAAACTACAGACATTCATCAACAACTGCCTACACTGGCTCGCTACTGAAGATCAGATGGTCAGAACATTAAGAATAAGCAACAAGGAACTCTGGGAACGAACCAACCAAGAACCTATCACCCAACAAATATGCAGTGGAAGGAAGTGGAGATGGATTGGGCATACACTGAGAAGGCCGACTGGGGACATCACGAGCCAGGCCGTGCCCTCTAGTGGAACCCAGATGGGGAGTGACGAGTTGGGCGTCCGAGGTGAGGGTGACATGGAGGAGATCGTGTGAGGCGGAAATGAGAGCTTCTGGGCTGTCGTGGAGCCAGGTTGAAAAGATTTCCGAGAAGAGAGTGCACTGGAGACGTGCTACTGAAGCCCTATGTTCCATTAGGAACCCAAGGGACAAATAATAGATAATAATTTATAAATTAGAAATATTTGTCTGAAGGAAGCCGGTTTTAATTTTTAATCATGCTTGAAATATATGAAGTGAAACTGCCTAGCATTACTTGTCCTATGTTCATCACATATTGTTTTATCATATACAAAAGTGAATCACATTTATGCTATGACACACAGATATGCGTATAATCCAAGCTATATAAAATAAAGGTAGAAGTGTACAGAGAATAAACTTTCAATTCTGGTGACTGTCAAGTAAGTCAAAAAATACACCTTAGTGATAGCGATACGTCTTACAATTAGGCCGTTAAGTATTGTTTCATAAAAGTGTTAATTTGCTGAAGTACAAAATCATATGAAGCAATTAGACACCGTCGTTTGTATTTCATGTGACATTTGTTTATAATAATGATGATGAAAATATATCGACCTATTCTTCTTCTCTTTTGTTCAAATCTAAATTTTAAATATATCATTTGCATATGTAGGCAATTCTTTTCATTATGTTCAAACGTAAGAATGGTGTAAGATCAGCTTCCTATAACACAATGGTCCCAAGTCATTAAAGCAGGTCTTAAAGTCAGTAAAATGATTCAAAGCTGTCTTGAAATCTTCAGCTATCCGAAAAATTCATTCGAAAACTCATCAAAATCGTTTAAAAGTTTTTTGATTCTTGTTTATTTTTAATTTATAAAAGATATGATTTGATCATGTAAGATAACCGTAGTTTGGCAGACTATTATTTGTACTGGGTGATGATTGAAGGTGAGATGAGAAACTGGACCGCGGTCGAACTCGAATCATCAACCACTGGATTACCAGACCAGTGCTCTATCAACTGAGCTACGAGGTCCAACTGCTGACCAGAATTTTATTTTACTTCGATTACCAAGGGTTTTGCCTGACTACCATGTGAATTCGTGACGCGTTACTGCGACTTGATGGTATTCACACTGGTTGCCTAGTCAGGAATTCTCATCCCAATCCAAATCTAACTGAATCAGAGAGGGGGAGCATCATATTGATTATGATTTGACCATCTAAGATAAAAGATAAAAGATACTCGATTCATGAAAGCGCAACTGTTTTTTTAAACTCAGAACAGCTTTAGCTTATTAGACAACTCTTCTTAAATAAAGCATTTGACTAACTTCAGAAAAGATGAGTAAAACTGTAATTCTTCAGATGAAATAGCGGTTTATATCAATTATTCTAAGCATCAGCATAAATGTTGACTTCATAGATAATTCAAAAATATGAGTATACAAGGTTTTGTAGGCTTACTTTTGTCCGATTTCAACGAAAATAAGATATATATAAATATATATGTAAATAGATATACAGATAAATAAATATTCGTCCCTCTCAATGTGAGAATCAGTTGTACATGCAAACTAGTAATATCAATAGAAGTAATTATAAAAAGAATTAGGGTGGTAAATACGCCTGACACCATATAGCAGTTATATGGGTAAAAATGTCACAACAGTATTTACAGCAACGTTTTTTGTCGTCCTGTAAACTGTTGAAATATTCAACCTTATAAATGTATTATCAATTTTAGAAGCCTTATCCATGAACTGAGTACCGCAGTTTTAAGCATCTTGATCACTGTTATATTTAGCAGCACAAATATTTCCCATTTTGCATCAAAATCCGAAGCTTGTGAGTGGAAATTGTTATTTCTCATGGTTGTTACTTCACTGAGACAAAGTCAAAGTCAGTTGAACATCATATCACGAAATGGTCTGAATCTTCTAATCTTTTTGTGTTGCCTGGTAATTATTTCTTCTAATATGCATATATTGGCTGTACTGTTTTTGACAAAAATTGATATTTATTCCACTTAGTGGCTTCCTGATGCCCAAACTTATGGTCTATATGAAATGTTTTGATTCATTAGACAGTTATTGTTAGAAAGATATCCTCCAATTTAATATGTGTCTTAGCTTTTTCGAAACTAAATGTTCCATTCAGGTTTGCTGTCTTCAAAGTTCCCATCTTCATAAATGATTAGATGTCATATTTGGCTGTAATTCTTAAAAACTCACTACTGATGTATGCTGTCTTTATAAGACGACAAAGTTACCAATTAAGTCAACCAGTCAAGCCTAACTTTAGGCAACTACGTAGGAGAAAGTTGTTAAATAAACAGGCTCAGTGGAAAATAAATCAATACCTGCCAGTGGACATCTACTGTGTTCTTTCATGTGTATATCTATGTAAGACATTAAAGTAGTTTTATTTGTAAACTTGAAATTCAGAGTGCAAAATGTGATTTTAACATTCTTTTTTTGCTATTTATACTGAGTAAGATGAATCATTACACGTTACATGTAAGAATGCAGTTTAATTGATTCAAGAAGACCAATTGTTGAAGATTTCTCAGGCATAGAATAAAATATATGGCATAATCTCTGAAGATAACTTTGAAATAAGTTAAAAGGAAATCCACAATTAACTGTCCTGAATTTCTAATTAATGGCTGAAACTATTAATTGTATGTATTTCCATATATTTTGTCCATTATGTGGTTCATGATAAACTGTTAACATCTGAATTCATGCTTGATGTTGAATACTTCGTTTCAGGTTACAAAATAATAATTTATGATTTTCACTTCCCATATAGTACAAATTTATTTAGTGTCACTGTCTCATTTGGAATCAAAGTAGGCTTCAGTTTAGGAACAGACTACTTATGGTGGGAATTATTAAAAATTATATCGTGTTTTAAATGATCGATAATCATTTCTGAGAGTTAATTCAATGGGATTCTTAGTGTGAGAGAAGACTTAAGACTTTGTTTACCATGCATTATGTTAAGTAGTAAATCTTGAGTACACCTACATATTCCTTCTGTCAGACGACGAATAATCTCACTAAATATCTCTTTTTTTATATTTACTATCTATAAGGCTTAAAAGTTTCGACTACTTGAATTCACAATATCAAGTTTGCTGTAATTATTCCAATGATGGGCAAGTGAAATTTTATTCAGCACCGTTCATTTACAAAATAAATCATTTCTATTTCCGTGTATTCTTTTGTTTTATGGATTTGCGAAATCCAGTAAGCCTAATGGTTTTAAGTATTATAAGGAACTCAGATTTTCCGATACTTGGTGTCTTATTATAGAGTAAGGCTTCAAATAAAATTCAGTCATGAGGAAAAACCTATTCATATATTTCTTACACATCAGCAGCCGTTATATACTGATCAAATAGATGCCAGAGATAAAGCAAGAAAAAACACATCACATTTCTTGTATCATACCGTCGTTGATCGGACTGAATTACTCTGTCTGTATTGCCATATGGGCTCCTATGTGGATGCCTTGATATTACCTGTGTTTTAACTATAGCGATGATGGATAGTGGCTAGCACTGGAATCAAGGATGCGCATTTCGTCCTATTTGGGGCTCGTCAGCTGAATGCACCTGCCTCCCAGTGAGCGATGTTGTTCCCACCTAGTTCGAGTCCCGGTGGGAAAAACATAACTCACTGGGAGGTAGCTGCATCCAGCTGACGAGTCCCAAATAGGACGAAATGCGCATCCTTGATTCCAGTGCTAGCCACTATCCATCATCACTAGAATTAAAATATTATGGTGTTGGACAAAGTTATTTTTCGAGAATCGACTTTCCTAACTGGAAAAACAGTCCTTACAACTTGATTATATGCATCGAGAAAGCAGATGGTGATTAGTAAAATGCAAGGCTATCAGCCAGATTGTAGTGTTTAGTACATATACTGTTTGTGAGTAAATATGGCGTACACAGCAATACTACTGCAACGATTGTCAGTAGTATAAACATCCAGGCCATGGTTTTTACGAGTGTCCTGAAAGTTGTCAGTAGTAGTTTCCGAGTATGACATTTGGTACTAAGGATATTCAGGCATTAACTGCCTAATACACTGGTTAAGATTAATTTCCAGATTACAGTCTAATCTTGTAGATGACTTTTCAGAAGTGAATCTTCGAGAAATTCACGCTTTCAGCTCTTAGATTCACTCAAAACCTCTGGGTTAACAAATAGAAAATAGTGATTAAATTTTATAAAGAGGATCATTTCTTGCATTATCGCTTCATCCTTTGCTTCAGTAAAGAATTTACAATACCAACAAACCAATGCGATGAAAATAAGAAGCATATTCTGTTGGCTATTGTGAAAATTTACTGCTGACTTCTCTTGATTTAAACAGTTAAATCTGACGAAATATGTTAAAAGAGGTTAGTACTTAAACTAAACTGTTTTTAAATGTATGCCTTTTAACTAAAATATCACCTTAATGAAGTGGATAAGTGAAAATTTAAAAAGCTAGTTTATTCTTGCATGCATAGAACGTGAAGTAAAATATTCCTTACAACTGTTTATATTCTTCTAAAAATGTAAGATAACTTTGTTTAAAAAGAACTGGAAATATTTCTTAATACCAAGGGAAACTAACCTTTTGTATTTTTATGTTCAGTGTATTTTTCTTCGGGATAAGATTTAATTTTAGGAAAAGTATACTGAATTTTATTCAACAGCAAGTCAGTTATAAGAATTGTTGTATTAAGCGTCCGCGCTCCTGCTTATTTTGTCATTCTTTACTTCTGACTGATTCTTTTTTGTTTGTAATTGGGTGTGCAGTTCATCCTGTCAAAATTTCCACTCCTTTACACGTATTTATTTAATTCTACTTTTCTATATATCTCATATCTAAATCTACCAGCAGTTAAAAAAGAAGTTGTAGACAACCTCATTGAAGTCCGTAAATGTATACTTATTATTCCTAGCAGAATATGATAATTATTTTTGCCTTCATCTCTACTGTGCTTTCTCAACCAAGATAATATCTGTAACGCAATCCTTGGTGCGCAGAAACGTTATTCGCCCATGATCTACCTACCAATTTATATAGTGACATTTGTGCGTGTGTTCCGACAAATTCTAGTGAAAATGAATCAGAAATACTTGTACTTTGAGACATTTATAAGAATGATTCGCACAAGAATGTACATACAGTTCAGTATAAGCTGCAGTGTGATGTTCTGATGACATGATTTACGACACTGAATTATTGAGGATAAGCGATTATGTATGCAATTCCAGGTGTTGTTACATCATTGCTGCTTATTCTCTATCTTAATAGACAAGCCAGCAGAAATCTTGAATAATGTTGCAGCTGTTTGGCAAACTGGTTACAGCGTTGGTTAATTCGTCTAAAGACAGTTGCTTTCTTACACATGAGCTGGTAGTACATTCTGCCTTGATTTATTTCACGACAAATCAGTAGAATATTTCGTAATAAATTAGTTTACTCGGCTATGGCAAGAATATCCTTTAACTAATGGAGACGATTGTCGAGAAGCTGAAATTCGTCAAAATTTCTCTAGGCGATAGACATCTAGTTACCTTTAACCATTCCATTATTAAGGGAGCAGACAAATATATTCTTTGTTGATAAGACAGTGGACAAATTTGAACGAATGTGATCAACATGGACAGAAATATTCCAGTTAACTTTCACCATAAACTACCGTTCATGTTTTACCAGGCAAATCACTTTTAGTTTTAAAAATATTTCAGCTGAAGATGTTTGGAAAATTTTATGATATGCACAGAAACGTGATATAGTTTCCTAAACATGCTGATTTTTCAACACAGTGCATAACTTTATGAGGAACCTTTTAAATAACCACCAAAACTTACCATCAGAAAGAGGACAGCCCTGTGGATTTGAGATGACAATAAAATGAAAACAATTTTAGGTACATTTTTCTAATTATCCTGCATAATTAACTCGGCTGACAAACCAAGTTGAGTAAATTTAAATCTACTGAAACTTGTGAGCAAACACTAGTGGCAGAAAATTTGCAAAACGTTATGACCAATAAAAATATTTCTTGCTACTTGTTCCGAGTAGTTGCACACTTTTCCACTCCCAAAAAATTCTACTTTCCAGATTAGTTGTTGGTTATTTTCCATGTCCAAGCTGAGTTTGTTAACTCGAACAATGAACATTTTTCAAAAATTGAAATCAGAATCGACTGTTATTGTTTGTTTCTTAAGTGTTGACAACATTTTGCAAGACTAAGTATCCCCTGTTATTATGTCAAGAAGAAATCCTTCACTGTGAAAGACAATAAACAGCAGTCATACTTCTCATTGTTAGATTCATCAGTCAAAGCCGAATTTATTTACTTCGTAGTACCCCTGACCCCTATATTTTATAAAGTCTTACACCATTCTTATATTCTGGTCTGACACCAAACAGTTCACAAAGATTCACATAGCTTGTGGCTATAAAAAGTAAAATAGTTAAGAGAGGAAAGTAAGTAAATTGTTGGGACTAAATTCGGAATCTTGAATCCGGTGCTCACAATTACATACAAGTTATTAGTTCAGCAAAAGAAATTTACTCAAATGATCACTTTTTATTAATACAGATAATGGAAAGCTTTATTTATTCCTTTTTTAGTCTTTTTATTAGAAACATCACACAGTGAAACTGTAGCATATACTGGATATAGCGACTGTCTCGAAGTTGTGAAGTTACCTGATATGAATATGGAAAATAGATTATGTCCGAAACGTTATCCAGTAAATGCTACTGTTTCACTGTGTGATATTTCTAATAAACAGACTAAAATGAAATTACGCTCTACCACAGTGCCCAAGTTTTACACTTACATTTATTTATTCCTTCTTCAATAAATTTATGAAACATTTGATATTAACACTTTAAAAACAGAGTTACACAGTTCTATTTCTGATATTCTGATCACATATATGAGTCCCACTTTAGTGCTTACCTTGTTTGTGAAATAAAAGTATTAGAAAGACCAGAAAACAGACAACTCGAGTCTTCATAATCGCTTTAGTTATAAAGTGTACGCTATGGTTATTGTTTCAAAATACTAGTGTTTTTATACGCTTGGAAATCGGTTGACTGATTCATACCACGTTACAATTGGTCATCGATAACAAAAGCTCGCGGAAATTTTTATCCATACAAAAAAAACCTGAAAGCACAAAACACAAAGTGCACATCATGTTCACCAGTCGGATTTCATCAAGAATTTGAAGTGCTCTCTAAATGTTCCGTTTATAGACAATATACTGCTTACAAGTTATAATTCTCTGAATGTGTGGAAACATTGCTGCTTATAAGTACTGATTTCATTATGTTATTAGATAGAAGATAAAAGTGTCTTAACAGTCAATCACGATCAAAGATCATTCACTGCCTGGGCTTGTCATGTGACTATTCTTGGAAAGAAATGCAATAAAATAAAATAGATTAGAACTTTTATCATACCCACTACTTGTGATACAGTAAGATCTTGAGGAGAACACATCATTTAAAAGAGTGAATGACTGAAATTTAAAAATGCTAGCATGACTAGTTTTTTTATATTCTCCATCTTCACATATTTTTCAAAAGGTAAGCTTCCACAATAGAACAAATATTCCACTTCATTTAACCAGACACTTGCCATCATGTTCATCTGTTCTTTAACAAGTTACAGCATAAGAGGATTCATTCTGTTCTATTTACAAAAGCTGATGTTTACACAGAGAAAGGCTTCAGAAATTCTCATTTTGCTTTGTAAAGACTACAGGATTATGCAGAATTTTATTTTTATAATAATTCGTAGCACTCGGTACTAATGATAGTCGCTAGTGGTGAAATACAGGACAGCTGTTCCGAGATAATTCACACTCATCAGCCTGACGTCCCTGAAATCAAGTGACTGATGGCTAGTTAACGTGAACTTGCTGGTATAGTCATAGCATTGAGCTGTAGACCAGGAAGTACAAACCTAGACCGGATAATGGCCAAAAGCCATCTGTATGCTGTTCAACTGAATGAAACCGAAAAACTAGGAAGCATCCGCTGACCACCCTATACATACTCATAATCTTCCCCGTTCGCACTCAGCTACTACACTTCGGATTATGTGAAGTGCGAATTCTAAGTAAAGCTGTCAACTTTGCTACAGAAACCTGCTAGCGGGTGACTTTATTTAACACTCAATTAGGGAGTTGAGGCAATCGGGAGGATAGATTGTTGGTTTAAACGAAGTCCCGTGTCAACGAACCGACAGTGTTGACTTTCTGTTGCGACTTTGTTCTTACAATCACCTGTTTCACACCAGCAATAACTATACTCATAAGGAGAGATACTGTCTCACATGGTGTCCACCGACATCAAACCAACGATGGACACAGATAGATCACATTGGTATAAGCCAGTCATTGTTGGAGGATTACCTCTCTTTCTTGAGTATCAGTGTGGACACCGACCATGCACTAGTACGAGTTCCTGTATGTCTGCGCCTTACCGGTCGCACGAAAGACTGATAGTAAAGCCTGTGGGCTTCGATGGAAGATGAGAATATCAAAAGTCAGTTTGTGGAGGAGACAGTTAAACAGTTATCTGAAAGTGATAGCAATGCACATCCTGAGGAAATTTGGCGTGATATTAAGTCTGCTGTAGAAACAGCAGTAATGACGGTTGGTAACCTACATCCGAAGGTCAGCAAACGTCACTGTATTTTTCGACGTCATCTGAATTGATTGATACGAGAAGAGTGATTACAGGTGGCTGGTTCTGACTGATGAAAAATGAACTCAACTTAAACGGTTGTTGACTAACAGTCTTCTCAATGATAACGAGCAGTGGTGGATGGCTAAAGCTAAAGAGATGGAGAGGACATCAGCGTTGGGTAACACTCCACAACTATAGGGTCTCTTGAGGATATCGAGAAGCAAAGGACGATGGTTAGTGAACCCATCACCTCAAAGGATGGGATGCTAGTAACCTCTCAGGAAAGATAGACAGATGGCTAGGACATTGTGCAGAACACTTTGAAGCATAGTTCAACTAATCCACAACAGTGCTTGAGTTGACCAACATCCAACTTATTTTGACAGCCATAAAAGAATTAGTCCTGGAGAAAATAATGGATGCGCTGGATTAAAAATTGCCACCGGAACAGGTTGCCTGGCCGAATTCAGGAAGAAGAAATCATGTACCGATCAAGTTGCGACGCAATGCTATACATCATCATTGGACGTAGTATAGAATGGGAGTCAACTCTACCTCAACTTCATCAAATTGGAAAAGGCTTTCGACAGCACCGAACGAGAAGTAATATGACAGACAGCTGCTTCAATACTACGGTTTTATTGCCACAAATTTTAATCAACCTCATTCAACAGCTATGTGCTACATGATGCAACATGCCAAGTAATCCACAATGGAGAGCTCAGTGACACCTTTGAAGTTAAGACAGGAGTAAGATAAGACTATCTACTACCACCCATGATCTTCCTGATTGTGGTCGACTGGTCTGGACTGGATCATGCAGCAAACCGTGAGGAGCGATAAAATGGGGATACGCTGGCTGGACAGATGAAAAGACCCTAGAAAATTTGGATTTCGCCAATGATGATTTGTGTCTAATGTCACATAAGCTTGAAGATCTACAGGCGAAAACCAACAAGTTCATAGAAGAGGCAGTGAAGACGGGACTTCCTTCAGGTGAACGTAGAGAAGACGGAGGTGATGAAGATACTCAACCAACAACAGCAACAATCACCTTGAACGGGAAAAACCTAAAGGAAGTAGCCTTTTTCACCTATCTAGGCGGGGCAGCATCGTTTCAACTTTGGGCGGCACAGGCACAGACGAGGATGTCAAAACCAGGATCGGAAAAACAGCAAGACAGCCTTCAATCTGAAGTCAGTGTGGAGATCTACTGCACTCAGCATAAAGCGTGAACAAGATCCGGATTTTCAACACTAATTCAGTCAAGTCAGTCAGTGCTTCTATATGATTCAGAAACTTGGTGCGTTACGAAAAGCATTTCCAACGAACTACAGACATTCATCAACAGCTGTCTGCGCACGTCACTGAGAATCATATGGATTGCCAGAAAGAATAAGAATAAGCAACAAGGTACTTTGGCTGGCTGGCTGGCTGGCAACGAACCAACTAAGAACCTATCAGCCAACAAATATGCAGAAGAAGATGGAGATGGAATGGGTATCGACTGAGAAGACAGTTCGGGACATCACGCACCAGGCCAGAGCAGGCCGTCGAGTGGAACCCGTATTGGAAACGACGAGTTGGGTGTCGCAGCTGAGGGTGACATGGAGGATATGGTGTGAGGAAGAAATGAAAGCTTGTGGGCAGTCGCTGTGCCAGGTTCAAAAGACTACAGAGAAGACAGTGGAATGGAGGCGTGCTACTGAAGCCTAGGGAAAAATGATAATAATAAGAATAATAGAAGGATTAGTATGCCCAATATAATTTCTTTAATCCTTGTTTCCATAGTAACATTGGCACTTGACTGCAACTCGAGAAGACCAAGGAGATTCCAGCGTTGGATAGGAGTTAATCAATCAAACCTTTACCCTCCAACAGGTTTTGGAATAGGAATATTTGTTCGGGCCCGAAAGTTGCCATATTTCTTGACCTGAAGGGAAAATTCAACTCTATCGACTGAGGTGCCGTGACAGTGTCTGACTGTGAAGCTGGTACTTATCAGTTATGCAGTGCTATCTCAAACTGCCCACTAGAACTCATACATTTGTATGAGAGCCTTTCAGTAGTTAACATATGAAGGAATAGCAACCAGCTATGTCCATAAGAATCCTCACTTTCTGTTAGGGATGGCTAATTCCTAAGATAACTAAATTATAATATTTTATATTATCATTGTAAAGTTTACGTCTTATTTTCGCGCCCTTCTTGCGGCATGTTATGTTTCTTATTTTTACCACAGTATAGAATGCTAAGTGCTGATTGGTTCACTTTACACTTTGAATGTGCTGTTTTGTTTTTTCTGGCCAAAACCATCTAAGGATACATAAACGACCGAATTTTTTATTACGGAATTCGGTTGAAGCAAGTGGATTTTCAGTCTCATCGTCTTCTGGTTTCGGCTGAATATTGAGTTGAGAAATCATTGTTCTATCGTCAATCTTATTTGTCTCGGAGCGTTGCATCGGTATATATAAGAGCCTAGGATCATAACACTTTCATTATTCCTTTTAGACTTTGGCGTGGACGTGCTAATGGATAAAACACTACATGCCTCTAAACTTACAGGTATTGAATTACTTGATGAAGGATACCTGATTTGAGTTACTTGGAGTACGCAGATGACACAGTTTTATTAGGGAAAGATACTGACAAAATGTAGAATTATCTGGATGTGTAAAGCATAAATTTGAATGTGTTTATCCGGCATACATTCCTCATCTGTCAAGCGTAATATGATGCTCGAGGACCGGTCTGCAGCTATTCCTAGTTTAAGGATATGGAGTAAATTAATGGAATCTGTTACCTTAGTTCAAATTGGTTGTTTTCTGATGAAATCTCAGCTCGGATACAGAAGGTTCTCTTGATCTTTGCTGACCTATATCATCTCATGACAGTGAGCTATTCGACTATCTATTAACGACGACTATGCTGTGCTACAGTTTTTGTTGTCCTATTATACGCTTTCAGAATTAGCAACTGAAAAAACAGTGAGATTGAAGGCTTATCAGTTTTTGACTACAGATGTCTTGGTAGCAGTGCTCCCCGGGTAAGTGGTATTAATGTTAGACGTGGGATACTAGGCGAGAGAGACAAGCAAGTATGTGAGTTTCTGAACCTAAACCAACTTACATACCTTGGATATGTGTTATACACGTTGAATCACCGCCTACTTTGACATCCAACGCTAACCGAAATTAGATTTGGTTAAGTGAAGGCTAGGGATGGTCGGACCAGGACGTGCATAGTGGCAATGGTTGAAAATAAGTGAGAATGGAGCAGTCGCATTCACTCTTTTACGTCTTCTAAAGCTTCAATATTGGCACCAACCCTCGTTTTTTCAAATATT
>OX104134.1:107669947-107815444 GCA_944470555.2 Heterobilharzia americana | reverse complement strand
AAACGTTTTCAGGTCATAGCAAATAGCGATGATAACCATAGCACTTCTTATACCTCTACTTGGTATGGTCAACTTTAAAACCGAGGCTGAATTCGAGAACCTCTCACCAGGTAGGAAAACCAGATCAATATGTGAGAGGAAGATAAGGTCTGAAGAAATAACTACTGCGTTGAAAAGACTGCAAGTCAGAGAAAGAAATCCTGACTGATTTAAGACGACAAAAAGACAAGGGTGCTACTTCCAAGACTAAATCCTTTTCGTTCGGTTGCAGTTGACGTGGTCTTGTGAGATGGTAAGCATATGGCTGCCAAGGAGAGTCCTCGAGTGTAAAAATTTCTTTCCATGTCAGAAAGATCTCAGGTTTTACAAATACAACCAGAGCTTAAGATCGCGAAGCCTGGTGGCAATTTGAGAAACTTAGGGAAATTTAAGAACACTTTTGATGTCGATAAAGCAAAACACCTCCGTGATGATAAACAGCGCCAGTTTTACACAATCCAATACTGTACGCGCGTGGTTAGAGATGGCAACAAAGATGGTATGAAATGGACGAAAGCACAAGTTGGTAGTTCGAAGGATTCAGAAGAGATAGGAAGATATCATCGGGTTAAGAAAAGTAATGACAGACAAATAAATGCGAATTGTTTTGACAAAAGCAGCTTAAAAATTCACCTTAAATAACCTAACAAATATTAAAAATAGTCCAGAAACTACATAATTAAATACGGAGATAAAAAACGATAGATATTCATGGACTGCAACAATCATAAAACGCTCCCCCATACAAAATACTACCAACTACCAGGCTCTAAGAACGCATCTCCCCAAGACAAGACCAGCTGAAAGGAGTGTACGATAACACATTGTTAGGCGATTGTCCGAGTTAGCATGCGTTATATCACTACACCCACTAAAAAGCATTACGCCGAAAGAGAGTGAAACCAGGAGAAAGGCCGTCACAGTGACAGGAACTAGCGAAAAGAGGGCAAGCAAGTATGAGAAAATACTGAATTCAGTATGACGACTAAGATGTTAATAATGCGTGGACACATATGAGCCAGTGAGATCGATTCTGAACCATGTCACCCTGGGTTTATAACCACCAGTCTTGTCGTCACGCTGATACCAACAAAGAAGTTTACATCTTACTACATGGTTCAGACAACCAGTTGAAGACTTAATGGACTCATGTCACGTTTTCGCCTTGCCATTCCCAACCTATTCCCAGCCTGAACTTACCTCAGCCAACATCGTGAGACTAGTCAAACAGTGAGTAGGCATGCGTAATACATTTCCCGGTCATCTGCTTTGGTGAAGGCTCACAATTTTAAGATATATTTGCAATTCAAATACAACTAGTTGAGCGTGTGAATATTGACGCAACGAAAGTAGGCAGGTATAGCATGTTAAACAGCACTCACCAAAATAACTTGGCCTTCGAGACCCATCTTGCATTCAACTATGAGCAACTGTCAGAGATGGTACAACTAACGCTTGCCACACCTGTGGAGCTTAGTCAAGTGGATGCAAACTGCTAAACTCACTTTTATTCATATTATTAGACATGGTTTTTTCATGTGTCGCGCATATTGAAGTCATATAGCCTTTCAACATTTGATCTCATTATCAATTGTTGGATGATGATCTTTCTTCAACATTCATGTAAGATCCTTTGTTAAATCACAAACAGTGGGATGAGAATCGATACGAAAGAAATCACGAAATCTGGCCACGATGTCAACTACAATTCCAACTTCTTAAGGTTTCTTGGAATGAGAAGCGATGGGATGGTACAGAGCGTGAGTCCGATGTTCGGTTGACAGACAGTCGATGGATGTAATTCCCTTTGTCATGAAGTTAAGTAACCAAGGTGTGTTTGTCACTGAAACGTAAATGTTTATTCAACCTTGTTTCAAGATGCAGTTGATTCATAGCGAGAGAGGTATGCCCCAACGATTTTTGCAATCCACTTCGCGACCGCAATAGTAACTGGCCAGTGCCTTTTGACCACTTCCATCTTTTTAACGAATTCCCACATCTCTTTGACATCTACTCAAAGCGTTTGGTCGACTTCACTTTTCTGATAATCAAATTCTGATTCTAGTGAAGTATGAGTAACGAGATAATTGATTTGGCGATGCTAGGTAGTTGTCGTCATACATGGGTAAGAATATCACTCGCCCAAGAGCTGTTGGTGAAGCGCAGGGTTGCCTTGATGTACTAATGTGCTAGTTCAGCACCAGGTGTGTTTCAGGGATACTTACTTATATTCACACTCGGGTAATGTTATCCACAATACTATTGGATATAACATCTTTTAGGAGTGAGTGCTCTTGTCAGACGATTTCAAGGCTCTTTAAAACGACAGTGACTCATACACAAACGCCGTCTAAATTTGCATTCGATAATCTTTGTTCAATAACTCAACTGAAAAGCTCACTACTTATGTCTGCAAATTTGTTGTTTCAAAGGACCAAGCTTCGAGTCGAGTAAACAATCGTACTCCCTCAAGCATGTGAGCTGACCATCCCATTATGAGAGTTGCGGCTGATTTATTGACCAGGAAGTCATATGTTTATAATGCACCTGGATGAACAACTAGTAGGATTGGCACGAAATCCACATAAATTATTATTACTATTATTTGTCCCTTGGGGTCCTAGTTGGACATAGGGCTTCACTAGTATACCGTCATTTCACTCTCTTCTCTGTAGTCTTTTGAACCTGGCACAGCGACTGCCCACAAGCTTTCATTTCTTCCTCACACCATATCCTCCATGTCACCCTCAGCTGCGACACCCAACTCGTCGTTTCCAATACGGGTTCCACTCGACGGCCTGCTCTGGCCTGGTGCGTGATGTCCCGAACTGTCTTCTCAGTCGATACCCATTCCATCTCCATCTTCTTCTGCATATTTGTTGGCTGATAGGTTCTTAGTTGGTTCGTTGCCAGCCAGCCAGCCAGCCAAAGTGCCTTGTTGCTTATTCTTATTCTTTCTGGCAATCCATATGATTCTCAGTGACGTGCGCAGACAGCTGTTGATGAATGTCTGTAGTTCGTTGGAAATGCTTTTCGTAACGCACCAAGTTTCTGAATCATATAGAAGCACTGACTGACTTGACTGAATTAGTGTTGAAAATCCGGATCTTGTTCACGCTTTATGCTGAGTGCAGTAGATCTCCACACTGACTTCAGATTGAAGGCTGTCTTGCTGTTTTTCCGATCCTGGTTTTGACATCCTCGTCTGTGCCTGTGCCGCCCAAAGTTGAAACGATGCTGCCCCGCCTAGGTAGGTGAAAAAGGCTACTTCCTTTAGGTTTTTCCCGTTCAAGGTGATTGTTGCTGTTGTTGGTTGAGTATCTTCATCACCTCCGTCTTCTCTACGTTCACCTGAAGGAAGTCCCGTCTTCACTGCCTCTTCTATGAACTTGTTGGTTTTCGCCTGTAGATCTTCAAGCTTATGTGACATTAGACACAAATCATCGTTGGCGAAATCCAAATTTTCTAGGGTCTTTTCATCTGTCCAGCCAGCGTATCCCCATTTTATCGCTCCTCACGGTTTGCTGCATGATCCAGTCCAGACCAGTCGACCACAATCAGGAAGATCATGGGTGGTAGTAGATAGTCTTATCTTACTCCTGTCTTAACTTCAAAGGTGTCACTGAGCTCTCCATTGTGGATTACTTGGCATGTTGCATCATGTAGCACATAGCTGTTGAATGAGGTTGATAAAGGTTTGTAGTACTCCGCGTAGGTTCACTGGTTACTAGCCGGTTCTAAGCCTGGATAAAGAAGGAAGGTTGGGCATAGGGCTGGCAACCCTACCCCGTAAAACCAATTTAACCGCTAAAGAAACTTCGAAGCAAAAGGAAATATAAACGCATATAAAGGATACTTATATTAACAATTTGTGTTGCACATTTGGGTCTCCTGCAATTCTGTTCCGACAATTACCTGTTTCACACCAGCAATAACTATACTCATAAGGAGAGATACTGTCTCACATGGTGTCCACCGACATCAAACCAACGATGGACACAGATAGATCACATTGGTATAAGCCAGTCATTGTTGGAGGATTGCCTCTCTTTCTTGAGTATCAGTGTGGACACCGATCACGCACTAGTACGAGCTCCTGTGTGTCTGCGCCTTACCGGTCGCACGAAACAAGAGGCATCGACGCCTATGTGTGCTTGATCGGAAGATGAGGACACCATGTTGACATTGAAGGAAGAGATAGCGAAGCATTCATTCATACGTTACAACAATGCTCACCCTGAGGAAATTTGGCGTGATATTAAGTCTGCTGTAGAAACAGCAGTAATGACGATTGGTAACCTACATCAGAAGGTTAGCAAAGGTCACTGGATTTTTGCGACGTTATCCGAACTGATTGATACGAGAAGACTGATTGCAGGTGGCCGTGATGGAGAGCGAACTCAACTTAAACGGACGTTGACCAAGAGCCACTGCAATGATCTCATGACAACTCTCTATAAGCCCTTACACAGCTGCATGAATTCGAGCAGTGTGTTTTGATTAGTGTTATACACTCGCTCGATACTTCCTTTACAGTCAAAGACTGCCAAAATACCTCACTGCCTACAACGTCAAATCCCGCCTTCAGACCAACAAATATGCGGCAAGCGTCGGTCGCCAGAAAGTATGTCAGTGTTCCAGAGCCTGTCGGGAAGTGAAAATCTGGTCGATCCACACTCGTCCAGGTCTGAAACCTCACTGGTTTTCTAGAGTTTGCTGTTCTTGAGCTCCAGTTAAGCATTCGTTAACTATGAACCGAAGGATCTTGGACGCGATGTTAGTCAAACTAATTCCCTTATGATCGTCACAGAAAGACCTCACTCCATTTTGATAGACTGGGATGAAAGGTAAAGTACACTAGTCTGATGGTACTACCTCCTCCATACACTGCTTAGTACCTCCGTCAGTCTGGTCAATGACTTTTTACCTCCATCCCTGAAACTTTAGGTGGCAAACTGTCAGGTCCAGCTGTTTTGCATCGTTTTAGGTCTGACCCAGCCTTCTCAAATGCATGGAGAGTTGGAGGACCGACTTTTACGTTCAATCCAGGTTTAGGCTGTTTGATGGACAACTGAAGTGTTTCTGAATCAGAAGTAGTGCAGTCAGACTGGTGTACTTCTCAGATCATCCTAGTCTATCAGGAGAGAAATCTTCTTGTGATAAACGTAGCTGAGTCTGTTTGACTAACATCACGTCCGAAATCCCAGGGTCTATAGTTATCCGACGCCTAACTGGAGATCAAGAACAGCAAACTAGAGGAAATCACACATGTTTCAGGTCTGAACGGGAGAGTGCACCGGTCGGATTTTCACTCTCTGACAGTTCCTGGAACATAGGCCTGATTCCCACAGACCGGTACTTGCCACATATTTATTGACCTGGAGGCGGCATTTGACTCTGTCGACCCTGAGGTGTCGTGACGGTATCTGAGTGTGAAGGGAGTACCGAGCAAGTATATAACGCTAGTCAAAGCTCTCGAATTGAAATCACATAGCGGTGTAAAGGCTTATGGAGAGTTTTCATGTCAGTTAACGACAACTAACGGTGTCCGCCAGGGATGCGCACCGTCCGTGTTCCTATTTAACTTAGTTGAAGACGATACTAATAAACTTAACCTAAGGAACATCTGACTTCACAGGGATTCACCTACTATCTGGTTGACTTTGAGTATGCAGAAGAAACTGCCTTGCTAAGTGAAGACACTGACAAAAGATAGGATCTTATGAAGGTGTGTAGTATGTTTTGCTGGCACCTGTCAAATGTAAGATGACCCTCCAGAACTGCAACCACTCAAAGTTTAATGATAAGAGTGAAGTGGTGGAGTGTGTCGATCACATCACTTACTTGAGTTGGTTGCTGACAAAATTTCAGCTCGGATGCAGAAAGCCCGTTCGGTATTTGCCAACTTGCATCGTCTGTGGTGCTGACTGGCGAGATATGCAACTATCTATCAAGGAACGGAACTACTGCGCTGTAGTCCGTTCTGTCCTGTTATACGACTGTGAAACATGGCCGTTAAAAATAGAAGATATGAATCAGCTACAGGGTTTTGATCACAGGTATCTTCGTAGCATTGTTCGCGTTTGGTAGAATCACCATGTGAGCAGTGGCGAGGTTAGGCGAAAGGAACCAAGCAAGTCAATTGACGTGGTTGTGAACCTTAGTTGACTGAGATGGCTTGGACAAGTTCTGAGCATCCAGAGCCACCACCTACCTCGACATGTCAAGCTAGGGGGAGTTGGATTAGGTTGGAAGAGGGTTCAGGATGAGCAGATCAAGACCTGGCACCAGCTGATGAAATTTCTAGCTGCTGGTCTAAGCTGTGTGGGGATGGTCCGGTTAGAGTCCCCAAGAAGAAAGGTATCAGTGGTTAAGGACTCTTAATGAAAACCAGTCAGTGGCGCAGATGTGTTCACTTCTGGAGTTTTAATATTCGCACTAACCTTTATTTTCAGATTCTTTATTCTTTTACATTACTTTATTTACTTTGATATCAGTCTTTTTCTATCCATCTGTTCTTTGTGGACTACTGTGAAGTGTGGTAACTTAAGTCGATGTATTTACGTGCGAGGTTCTACGTTGATTTTGTCAGTCAGTCAGTTGCGCATTTGGCTGTAATGATACGAAGTAAAGTGCGGTGTCATCGATCACACCCGTCTTCCTAACAATGCACTCCTTTCTGATAGTCTCTGGATCTCTAGAAGTTTCAAACATTTAAAGCATCTAAATGGAACTCTTAAAAGCTTCAACTTATCTCCATGATTCAAACTTATCAAAACTGTGGTGGATTTGGATAACGGGACACTCATCACCACACTTTTTGACCACGGCATGTGCTCACCTTCCGATCAAGTTGCAAGAGTACCGGAGTCAAAGATTTTTAGTGTGAGATAGATATGATCGATGTTAGCATGGCTTGAATTAAGAAGACAGGTTACACATATCCAAAGTGTACTTGCGGTATTGGAAAGGATCTCATTATACTTGAGAGCGATGCTGAATGATAACATGAATAGTACAGGCAATCAGAATGAGCTTTCATCTTTTTCCCACAAGATAGATAACCTTAATGCTCAAAACCAGCTTCAACGTAAAATACGAAAGTTGAGTCACTTCAAACCACGCTGTGATAATACCTTCAATTATTCATGATGGGAATGTGCAACAATTATATCAAATAAGCCTGTTTGAAAATCTGCACAGACACATTTAGTTGAGATCGGTAGTGGAAGGTAGGAACTTAAATGAAGACTTTAATTCAGATTTCTGACCAATTACAACAGGGTGTCTATCCTTAGTTTTTTCAGATAATAAAAGCAATTGCACCCAAACTGCTAATTATTATACACTAGTTAGTATCCCAGTTACTCTCTGTGGTAATTTTCCACCTTGATATTCAAAGCGTTAAGTCTGACTACTCGGCATTGTTTAACGTTTGAAACAGATTTCTCAATAACAGTGAGATTTGGAAGACTAGTACATATAAACCTACGCAAGTTGGGGTTGGATCTTGAGCAATTGAAGTGTGACTAACGACAAGCTTAACTGTTTTTCAAAGTGTTCTCTCCAACGTTCTAACTGTCTATCCTTACAGGGAGTCATTTCTTCTGGGTTTTTTTACGGACTATCGTCTCCTTCTTCATAGTATCTTTAATGAGCCTAAATAACTACCGTGTATTAACCAATGACGATGCCTCCTCCATTTCTGTTGCTCCAAAAAACACCCAACCATTTCAGTAGTAGTAGATGCTCAGAAGTATCATTAAAATACATATGTACTAGCTTTATATGATATTGCAACAGAAACGCTGAACAAACAAATGTCAAAACACACCTATCTTAAACAAAAAACTTACATATTTCCATTTAGTAGAACGAAAAATAGATGTTCTCACTAAACCAGGATGAACACTGACTGCGACAATCCCATCGTTAGACCAACGTTTACAAATTTCACGTGCATGAACCACATTCAATAGTTTACTAATTGCATATCCAGAACCTCTGCCTGATAGATCTTCACTTTTTGGATCCAATTTAGCAAACCAGTGTGAAAAGGAGGATAGAATAATTATGCGACAGTATTCTCCTTCAAATGCTTGTAAACATGGTTTCAACAGTTTAGTAAGCAGAAAATGACCCAAATGGTTGACTTTCAGATGTTTTTCAATGCCAATTTCATCATATAACTTTTCAGGGAAATCTGCTCCTGCATTGTTAATTAGAATGGATACTAATTTTTCTCTACTGATGATACGATCTGCGAATTCTCGAATAGACTTAGGTGACTCTAAATCCAACTCCTCACAGATTAGCTGCGGAGAAAACAATGACTTCAAAAGTTAATAAATGCTTCGATACAAACCTCAATTACAAATAGTTTTGGATAGAAAACCATGAGGCACCGTACAGGTGTTTTATTACAGTAACAAGTGAATAAGGATTGAATCGGATTATAGTCCTTGAAACATTTGCAACCAATTAAAGCATCGATATCCAACGGTTAACGTTCTCTAACCTGAATTTACCCATCATTCGATAACACTGTCTTCAAAAATCAGTGAACGAGATCCATTTTAACTACCAAATAAAATGCAGTAACTCCACAACATACCCTTGGTTCTCAGTAGCACTACAAGCGGTGTCGGTTTTATGACTCATTATTATCTCAAGAACATTAATTCGAGTTACATCTATGTGTTTACATAATATCAATATGAACATTTCGATAGTCAGTGAAGTTCTTATAACTAGACGACACTAAAGTATGGTGTAGAATGTCCGGATTCCCGACTGCATTAAATTTTAAACAATTGCTGACACAGGTAAAGGGAAAATAAAGGTCAAGCGAAAGGCTCTAGAATGACTTGATAACTCAACGGCTTTATGACCGAGCTGAAACTATAAATCATGTAGAAGTAGAAATTAAAAAGCGTAATATTCCGTAACTAAAAGGGAAAGCAGTTATTAAAAATCACCGAATTACATGTAATTTGTAAGTATTCCCATCAACGGGAGGTACAATTTTCGATACAGTTGCCCACGCGCTTAGTCAGTACTTTCTGCTGATAAGTCAGACATTCATACTAAATAGTTCATGAACAGGCTTTTTTAACAGGAATTGAAAACCACCCGATGTTCATATAGTTGTCTGAACTTCCCAGGAGTGCATTTTGCCGGTGTACCACCCAACATGCAGAGCTGTCACCTGCATGCTTTAGATCTATCACAATACGTTCGGCAAAGAATTTGTTCGCTAAAACTGAACCAGAATTGGCATACAAGGGACTATCAAACGAATAACGACTAATTTTCAAGTACGGTGGTGTGATCACTATAAGCAAGATGAAGTACACTAAAGTTGTTACATAAATGGAACTAACATTCACATAACTGTTCACATGCTTCAGGCTTCATATTTTTATAAACATCTGCATGCACGCGATCCTCAGCAGTTTGCACTAATAAACATTTTTACATAGCAAACCAGCTTAAAATTGATTATTGAAATATTGAAGAGCGGATGAACCAAAATCAGCATGTAGCCCAAGTTATATTGGACTCTGGCTAAAATATGAACAAGATTTACATACGATGATCAACTAACAACGTTGGAATTACGAAAGATCTTGGTGGGATCTGTAGTAGTAAATACAGCATCAAACAATGGCCAGGATATTCTAGTGCTCGTGAATTAATATTAAGCTTTATATATACGATAAAGACCTACACAGAATATAAACTTGTGTTCTGTATGAACGGAATGGACTAGTATTCTTCTTCAGTTGACTTTTTTCAGAAGACAATTTCGATATTGGGAAACTCATACTATATTCATAACATAATCTTATCGTATAATTCTTGCCCTTCATATATATAAATACAGCTAGGAAAACAGTTTTAGCAGAATAGCACGAATCCGCTTATTTAGGCGTTTATCACCTAAAACAATTTTAACGTCAATTTATACAAAAAGTTTGCATACTTGAATGAATTTGATAGAAAATTATCGACTTGAAGATTTATATATCGCAAAAGATTCATGGAGTGGGATGTATCTCAATCTCAACAGATTTGGCCCACGAGATATAAGAAAGGAATGGTGGAAACATTTTTCAGCCGCCTAAGATATTTCTGTTCAAAAGAGATAATGGAGGACGAAATGACTTTTGTTAAAAAAGCCTCGATGATAACGCATATCCACAAAAATTTAGTGACAAATACGGGAAAATACTGAATAAACCTGTGAAGTATATATTTGTATATTTATTCACTCAATTTATGTTTTCAACGTTATTTCTTCTTCAAGTAGATAACTTTCGATCAAATTCATTCAAGTGCCCAAGTATTTTGTATAAATTGATGTTAAAATTGTTTTAGGTTGTACGCAGCTGATAAGGAACCCCAAAATAAAATGGATTCATGCAATTCTGCTAAAACTATTGTTCTCGCCCAATTTAAATAATGGTATTGACTTTTGTAAAGTAAACAATAGCAAAGAAACATAGTAAACGTACCTGGTCTGGTTTTACCATTACATTTTGTGCTAAAGGTGACGTTGATGACTTATTATAGCAGTACCTGGACAAAAGCTCCTGTTTAGCGTATCTACACTTTCCCAGATCTCTGCATGCCATAATAACTCGTGCCCCACGGCGAGCCAACTCATCAACCGTTTCCAAACCAATACCTGTATTGCACCCTGTGACAATAACCGTTTTGCCATCCAAACGATTTTGAAGAGTACACTCACAATGACCAAAATATTGTCTCTTAATTATGTACAATATACCAACAATCAGAAGAATCCAGATACTCGGATAGTAGTAAAATACGGTAACAAGAGAGGACAAATGATCCATTTTCCCAGTTTTGTTACTGTAAGTAGAATAAGGAATCTGGTTTATGTTCTGTTTATCCGTAAGCTTGTCACGTGAGAAGAACAGATAAGTCAGATAAATCAATTTTCAAAATGTCAATGCAGTGGAAATTCCCAATTTCAACAACGACCACACGGTAACTTAGCAGCGGCCGAGCAATTCGGTCCAACCAACGACGGAGACTTAAAAGCTATAATATAAAATCTATACCATGGCCGTCACACAAGGAGTGGCTATCGTAACTCAGTGGTCTAGTGGATAACGCCTGGTGTTTAAAACGATTGATTTCGGGTTTGGGTCTCTTTGAGAACAACATCGCTCGCTAGGATGCAAGTACATCCAGCTGACTAGTCCCGAATAGGAAGAAACACACATCCTGGATTTCACCGCCAGCCACTATCCATCATCAATAACTAAACTAAAGTTTCAACTTAAAGATAGCATGTGATGTTCAATTCCCTTCACTGAACTTCATAAATTCGCCACTAAGTGGGGAAATCCATTTGAGAGAAGTGGTGATATTTACTATTGGAATTAGTTTTCAATCAATAGGATGTGATCCCCAGTACCTCTTACTGGTGACATATAATGATCACTTAGTATTCTCTTTAGATTTAAAACTTACGACTTAGTTCATGAATCAAACCTCTTGAAACCAAATATTTAGCTAGCAAAATTGATGGCGATTAGGGACTTAGTAGCTTTAGTGGACTGGTCTGTCAATAGAAACTGGACTATTGAGAAGACTTGGGAGGAACTTAAGACGGCGTTCTAAAGTGCCGTCATGCCTTATTCGATACCACGGAGGTCTACTCACAGATCTCCTTGGATAGATAATCAGATCATAAGGTTGTTAAGGAGGAAGGAAAGAACTGGATTTATTTAAACGAAATGGGTTGTGTAACTTATAAGTTAGATTACCGCAAAGCATCATACTGAACACGAGAAGCAATTATTATAGGACTCCATTCTGTTCTAAAAGAAATTAGTCTTAGATTAGGTGGAGAACCATGGGGTGTGATGGAATACCCACTCTACTTCTTAATGGGAACTTGGACGTCTTAATGGAATGGAACGTGGAAAAAAAACTGAAAGCCCGTCGAAATACTTTACTAGGGTCTTTTCATTAGATAATAATACACAGATGTTATATACGGCCACGGCTGAAGCCTTCAAAATGTCTCCTATTTCGGTGGGTAGTGCTTAGAATACTGAATTAAGTGAAAACTGCTAAGTCACCTGGCCTTAGTGATTTGGACTCGACGTTGTTGCTGACATTACCCAAGAACCACTCACAGAGATATGTAAGGAAGAATTCTCGAGTCATGTGGAAACATGGCTTATTGGCACAGAAGCAACACAGTTTCCAACCCAGACGATCACGCTAGTGAACTTACTTTTAACCAAAGAAGAATAAGTGGAAGTAAAAATAATTAACTACCTGTTGGTGTGGTGTTTACTGACCCTACCAAGGGATTTGGATAAGGTGTCCAACTAAGGCTTGCTCTGAAAGCTTACAGGTTTTCGTAAACACGTCAATATGCAAGGGTGGTAAGTCTATAGATGAGGCTGTGAACCCTCATCGATTGAGGTGACTTGGATATGTACTGCTTATGCCAAGCCGCCACCTGTCTCGACATGCAGTGCTAGCAGAAGTTGAATTAGATTAGAAGAGGGTTAAGGGTGGCCAGACTAAGACATGGAACCAGTCTATGAAGTCTCTAACTGTTGGTCTGAGTGTGTGGGAAGGTGTGGACTACCTGGCTGGGATCCTTGAAATCATAGGAATCAATGGTTGAGGACTTATGGTGAAATGACTGAAAATTGGCGACAATAGCGCAGATTTATTCACTCCTTGGTGTCTTCTAAAGCTTGAATGTTTTAACTAATCTTCATTTTTAAATCCCCTTCTCTTCCATATATCTTTGCTCAGTTTGATACATTTTTTCGATCTACTTGTTCTTTGTATGCTATCGTGAGTTATGGCAAAGTGAATAGATGGACTTATGTGCGAGATTCCACGGTGAATGTTTTATCTGTCCGTCTGTATAGTTAAGGGACTACCAGCATGACAGGAGACAAAGGTCAAAGTATATAGAGTATAATCTACATAATCTACATGGAAACTGATTACTAATAGGATATCCAGGGGCACTCTACTAGGACCTCTTTTGTTTCTGTCCTATATTAATGAATTACCACGTATGCTCGAATCGTTCTTGCTATCTACTGACGACGTTAAGTTTTGGAGGTTCCTCATAATAATTAAGATAGGTCAAGGCTCCAGACCGACTTAGACGAGTTGATCGAATGGTCTAAACGCGAGTCCAGAAATCAACCCCAGAAAGTATGAAGCGATGCACACTAGTCAAGAGTCTTATTGTTCTTAATCAATGGGTAGGTGAATATTGCGTTGCGTTAGGAAATAAAAGAATCTAGGGGATATTTTCAGCCATAACTAGAAAACAATAGCATACTGTAACTCAATTGTAGGCAAAGCATTTCGCACGCCATGTTCACTCTGTAGACTTTTCAATTACCTTAATGATGAGATATTTACGATAATATATCCTAATTATGCAGGATTTCACCACAAATACTACATACGGGCAGTTGGTTTCTGCTTGAAGAAAAAATCACACATTCTGGAACGGACATAAAGGGTGGGTACTAAGTTACTGACAGAATTTCCGCGCCTCCCGCACAAAAAGTAGTTCGGAAGTTTGAATCTTTACCGATTATCATATCGTAAGAAAAGGGATGATTTTATATCAGCATATTGTATCGTGAGTAACGACCTGGGTGTTGACCCCCCCCCCCCTATCTTTTTATTCCTTCTACGATTGATTACCTAAAATGCCATCACAAAAAAGGTCAAAAGCCATGCTCGAATAAACTACGAGTGGAACTTGTTACCGGAGATTGTGGTAGCAACTCCTTTAGTGAACGCTTTCATACAGAAACTTTATCTTCGGAGAGATACATACTACTAGGAATAATACAGGTCAATTGACTTACGATCCTTAACACAAAATACCAAATTCAGTTTATTCCGGCATCTCACATATGCAGTTAATATTCAAAGAGGCCAAAATAGGAATTATATTGAATTCTTTTAAATGTGCGAACTCAGTACATTAAAAAAGTAAAAGCATTACACAGAATTATATAAGAGCATTAGGCTGAAGTAAAAATGATAGAGACGGTCAGATAGTCACATATGTAACACTGTTTTACTTAATGGGACGCTTGTAAATAATCGGACGACCTCTAAAGAGTACATAATCTTCCCAGAATAATTAGCAGTACCAATGAAGTCGACAAAATGGAGAGAATCAAGGAGCGAATGACTCGAGACTTGCCTTCTGATAGTCTCCAAGAGTTTAACTAACCATTGAACAACACGTTGGTGAGAAGATCCAGACGTGTCGAGAATACGACATAAACGTGCCTTCTTAGTGCAAAGTTTTTAGAAACATTCCTTTTCTGTTGCCGAGTAAATGTAATATTCATAACAGATTGTATAGCTTGAGAAAGGAGTCAACGAAAAGAGTGACTTCGCAGAACGTTTTTTGCTCTATGATTTATGGGGATTTCCAAAGTACTTATTATTGTTAGCTCATCCTGTATTTAAACTATCAGCATAAATGACACGTATATCCTCCTACTTTATTTCATTTTACACGGAAAATATATATTCTACATCCACTGACTACCATGAGCATGGGCTTGAGTAACAAATGGTAGACGCCAAGTAGCACAAAATCGGTCCCGGTTATAAGTAAGTTATGATTTGCACACAGAGAAGACAGTTCCCAGTATCAGGCCTGCGATAAACTGATCCTCACTAGACACCTCAACAACCCTTATTCGAGTCTAGACGTTCGATCCACGCATTCAAGTCCTCAGCCAGTACTGCAATATCTGCTAAACGGGCTCTATTGTGGAGGTCACCAAACTGGTGGTGAGACCCAACTTTAGTTACATCTGAGATGCAGTCGGTGGAACAACAGGTACAGATGAAGAATCAGTTTCGCCCTGACAAATTTCAGACTATAAACAAAACTCCAAGTCGAACACCATTAACGAGTATCACGTTTACAAGTGCAGTATCGATTCTAGCACACCAAGACCAGAGGAGCGGTGTGTCGAAAACACATCACAACAGTGGGAGGATGGTCGCTTATCTAATCAACAAAAGGGTACAGGAAAAACAACTGGGGAATCCTTCAATGTAATTATAGAATTTAAGTGCAAATAACGATTGCATAGAAAACGAGCGATATCGAAGTGATTATAAGTACATGTAAAGAGAAAGAATCTAAAGACTGAAGCTTAGTTAAAATCTCCCGAAACTTTAAAGAGTGAAAACATCTACACCATTATGACCAATTTCCAGCCACTTCATCAAGCATCTCCAATCATTGACTCCGATGGCCAGTCTAGAGGACCCCCAATATGGCACTCTACAACTCCATAGATAGCTCAGGGCGACATAGACTCCGTCAACTGGTGCACATCTTGGTCTAGCCACCCTGAACCCTCTTCCCATCTCACCCAACTTCTGCTAGCCCTCTACGTCGACGTAGGTGGACTCGAGATGCAAAGTACATGTGCTAGCTACCTTAGTCAATAAAAAATTATAAATTCATAGATTAGTACCCTTCTCCTAACCTCTACATTACTCGTATGGTGATTTAATCATACACGAGCAATGTTACAAAGACATTTGTGGTCAAACACCTGTGGTTTCATGCTATTTATTTTCAACCGCCATATTTCAAAAACGTAACAGGATGGAACAGACTGCGGAGAGGTATGTTCATCTTTTATCAGATCAGTCAACGCGAGAGATGACGTATGTCGCTAAATATCAAAAGGACTTTCCGCATTCGAAACGACATCTCGAAAGCAGCCAAAAAACCTAGGCTGATGCAAACTCTCAAGTAAATGAAGTGATCAACGCATCCCACCACTACAATCTCCACTATTAAACTGGAAGTAACTGTAGACCAAACCTTGAGCATCACATCACATTAGACAGGTACAAAACGACTCCAATTTCCGCTCAAAGCCTTCAGAAGACCGTTTGCACCTAGCACGATGACCGTCTGTAAACTCCAAGTCAACTGGATTCCCACCAGGAGACAGACCAGTTGCTGTGACGTACCTAAGGTTATGTCCATTAGTACATCTATAACAGTTAAACATTGACTCATAGAGGGCAACCATGGCGTACACTACTAGTTGCCGTTAATTCAGATAACTCTACATAAGCCCTTACATGGCTACGTGAATCCGAAGCGCTCTGGTCAGCATTATATACTTGTTCTGTACTCTCTTCACAACCAAACACCGACACAACACTTCATGGTTGCCACTTTCAGGTCAAGAAATGTGGTGTCAGCTATCGGCTTTTAAGTCTGTGATCCGATACCTGGCCGAGGGTGAAGATTTGACCGATGCAAACTCACCCAAGTTTGAAAGCAACCTGATTTCCTCGAGGTCACTTTGCACGAGCTCCAGTTACGTGTACAGTGAGTATGGACTCCAGCATCTTGGATACGAAGTTAAATAAACTCATCTACCTATTGATATCATACAAAGACTTCTCTCGTTTTAGTTAGACGGAGCGCAAAATGATTGGTAGAATTTGATGAAAACTTACAATTAGACACTGTGAAGTTGGTCGAACTCCAATGAACAATCAATACAGATTTCTCGTCTTTTCACAAACTGGAATAATCAGCGAAGTAGATTGGTTTGATGGGATTACCTCTGATTTCATAACGCGACGTAGTACCTCCCGTTACTGAGTTCAGAAGTGTACTCCCGTCTTCCTGAGGAAATAAGGGTGGCAAACCCTAAGGTCCAGCTGCTTTTAATGTTTTAAACAGCCTTCTAAACTTACAGGACAGTTGGGAGGGCGATATCTATGTCCCATTGAGGTTCAGATTGGATGCTGTGGTTGAGATGAACTGTTCTTCAGAGTGTTCTGTCAAACGTTCTAGACGCCTGTTCTGAGTTTATTACGGAACCATACTCTACGGCAGTGGTCTCACTCACCATCGTCTTCTTCCCATTATCCCTAGTGAGCTTAAATAATACTCGAGTATAACCTGATGGTCATGCCTTCACCATCTTGTTCGCCGTCCACCACTACTCACGATCATTCCGAAGACTTCCAAACAATCTACGTATTACGTTGCTTTTGCTTCTCACTGTGGTGAGAGCCAACTGGAACGAATCTCCTAGCATCAGTCAGTCCGGATGTCGTTGCGCAAATCCACTGGCTTCCGCTAGGCTGTGGATAGAGGTTAGAAAACTGTCTTTACTGTTGTTTGCGCAGCAGACTGGATATCACATCATGTTTCATCAGCACGCGAGTTGCAGATATGTTCAGATAAATCCTTGGCTAAGCGCTTCTTAAGTACACACTTGATATTTTCGTCATGCAGCCGAGCATACAGAAGTGTAACTGCTGTTTTTTCTTTGAATTCATTGAAATGAGGGCATGTACGCTTGCCGAATCATGATCAGTCTCAGTACGTGCTTTGAAACTAACGAAAATTATTTAAAAACCCTTATTAACAATGGCTTTATAGTGATGAAGTTGGTGCTCACAGTTGGTCTGAAGTTAACTGAAGCCAAGTGAAGCAACCTCCTTCCTCAAGGTTCAAGCTAGTGCTGACCAGAAAAGTGAATGACAAAACACGAATTTTAAGAAACAATAACGGTTGTCGGTTCGTTGGAATGAAATGCCGTAGATACCTTTTAGATTGGCACAGCTTTCCTACCCGAGCGTTAAGCTCACATGATAGCACGGTAATTCTTGAAACGTTTGCCCTATGTTGCGAAATTGACAGCTTTCGATAACATTCATTTGTAGCATCAGCCTAACTGCAATCGGTGGATTCCAGGATATCGACTACGAATAGGCATAGAGTATCACGATGTTTTCAATGCCTTGCACATCCATTCAGTCGGACAGCTAATAGACGGCTGGGGACTGCAATCCAATTGAGAAGTGCGCATTCTGCATTCTGCTCTAAAACCTAATGCTATACTTACACCAGCAAGTCCATGGGAAACAGCCACCGAATCTTCGGACACTGGAAAATCAATTTGGCTGTTTAACTACACGAGCCTGACGAAGTCAAGAGAACAACACTTGCATTTTGAATGAATGCATCAACGACACAGAACATAGTCATCACCTGAAATTTCAGTTTTGCCAAGTGAGTTCTGTTGCTGAATTCCACATAAAATTCAGACTCTGGAAGCATCAATATGAAATTCGAGGCCTGACTTGGGGGAAATAGAGGTGACCTCTAGCTGGCTTGGATAGCTGGCACTGGTCATAGGGTAAAAACTTGCGGAAAACACAGGGGGTATAGTGTTGGGAACAGATACAATAAAGGAAAGAACAAGGTGAAGCAACGGTACGGTTACTTGGGATTTTATACTGATGTAGGCGTGTAGTTAGTTGGTACTTCCCGGATTCTTACAGTGTGAACGTGGATACATTCCTAAGGTATTTGAAAGGGAAAGTGGATTAAGTTCACGTGACAGCTCAGTCCAAGAGTCATCTGCTTGAAGCCAACTACATACGACTTTTCCAGATGTTTTGGATTTGTAATTCGTTTTTACTTAAAGAAAAACGAATACTTCCTGTAGCCCGAGTCTGTAGGATAGGAAAGAATATGCTACTTTCAGTTGATCGATCCATGTTCTTGCTGTCAGTTCAATATCACCGCCCGTCACAACTACCGACTGAATGGTTTAGTGAGGTCATTGAAGTAGCTCGCCGCTCGACTGGTGCCGAGAAGACGACCTAATTTGACTATTTAGAAGTAACAGTAGTAACAAGATTTCCGTAGGTAAAACTGGAGAAGGATCATTGCCAGATATCCTTGTATATATATATATATATATATATATATATATATATATATATATATATATATATATATATATATATATATATATATATATATATATATATATATATATATATATATATACCATACGGTGTGCTAAGACATGCCGGTGAAGTCCTTGTACCAAAAGGAAATTCGATGGATAATTTAGAGAAGTTCGTCAGGTTCCAGTTCATTGATTAGAAAAAACTAGTTTATGCTAGTAGTCCTATACTTATGGATAGGGTAGATTTTTCCTCATTAAAAGGCACATTGTATGCGATAACTGACAACAAATTTATTATCTCGCGTTCCAAAAATTAAGGAAAATCGAATTAAAAATAAATACTGAACTTCATACGTCTAAATAGTATAACGCACACTCGAAAGCAGCTGAGAAAAGCTATGAACGACATTCGTGAAGTCCATTTTGATGTCATATGTACGAAGGCATCATCAACATAAGACCCGGTATTACTGCGTAGCGGTCCGAATTGCCACATCTCATATCAGTACATCAAGTAAAAAGACAATGAAGTGGACGATAACGAAAAGTAAATTCCGTTAGAAGAAATACAAAGTAAGAAAGCAGAGGAGGGAAAATGAGAAAATGGTGAGATACAGTATTCCATTAAAGTGAGGATAGTGTGTATACATCTGCGCCAACGACTTCGATTCTCAGCCATATCACCCAGAGTCTCCAACCACTGGTTCCTCTTGTACCGCGGATCTCAACTAAGAAGGTAATGAATGCCTACGCAAAAGACAACGAATAAGGATGAAACTAGGGCGGTCACTACCAGAACCATGAGTTAAATAACTACACAGGTAAATATATCAGCATAAATATCGCTCAGTTTCGTGTCAAGAAAATATTCACCATAAAACTCCATCTCAGAGAAAATAAGAGTGCAGAGATTAGGAAGTAAAATGGGTAATTGTTCGAGGGTGAGGACGATGATAGAAGAAAAACGCAACGTTTTCTCGCCATTATCGCTCAGTTTAAACATTCAGCCTTTTCTTCTTCTTCTATTCACCGTTCTCCTTTGTGCCCGGTGACCAGCCGGATAATATACTCTCTCCTACAGAGAAAAGCATAATTTTGCAAACACGACATAAACATGAGCCGTTTCTCAAAACAATATTAAGTCCATAAAAATGTTTAACAGACAGTGCAAAGCTTCGGAGTGTCTGGGTGACCTTAAACTGTCCATACTACCGACCAACCAATAAATATTACTTTAGGAATTTTTACGCACCTTCTATCGCACGGAGTCGCAGAAAACAGGAAGGAAGAGACAACAATTCATATGGTTTATCAATTAGTTGTCCACCCAAACCCCAACCTATGGCCCTGACTAACTTCGTAAACATTAATACTTAATTTAAAGTGGTTCGGACTGCATATTCCGAGGCATGAAACAGCATAGAACCGATGAAAACCTACCATCTCCAGGACGAACCTTTTTCTGTGTTATGTCTTTGTTCTTGGTAAGCAAACTTCAGCATCCGTATTCCAGCTTTGCAAACCCAATTTCTATATCCTTGCGGTTAATCTTAATTCTACTTTTGTCTGTTTATTGGGAATGTCACACAGTGAGACAGCATCACTTACTGGATAACGTTTCGGACATAATTTACCGTCCACATTCATATCATGTGACATGATGTGAATATGGATAATAAATTGTCCAGAACGTTATACAGTAAATGATACTGCCTCAGTGATATTTCTAATAAACAGACAAATGGAATTACAATTGTAATTAATCTACCACAGTGCCCGGCTAATCTTAACTCTTTGAACTCTGACTGTGAACTTTTTGGACCCCATTTCTGAGTACTAATATCTAAATCCCATATGAAATTGCATTATTTCCAGCATAAAACGAACTGCAAGCATTTATTAAACCCACTTGCTTTGATAAATTATCGAGGGGAATCCTTATCCTAACGAGTGGTATCAGTCCCTTCGATGAGAACATTCAAGGAGAAATAAGATCTTTACAAAGGATCCTATTGCAAAAAATAACACACGCCAAATTTGGCATGTGTAGGACAGTTAACTGGCCTTCTATTCTTATTACTGGAAAATATGTCTTCAGCGATAATGGCTTTTTATTCTACACAAACCTTTATATTACTTTTACATCACCAGCTAGTTTTGCACTTTGAGTGTAAGTATACAAAATATTACAAGTCTGTGTGAATTAGAGTAACGCACATATTGGAAAACACCGCTACATGTGTCCAGACCTCAAACTTGGTGCTGTAAAAATAGCGAACGATAGTTCTTTGGGTTTTCACTCCATATCACTTCAAAACGTTTCTCGCTTTGAATAGCTACCGACTCTGTCTGATTTTCGATAAGTCAGAAAGGATACAAATAATCATTCCAGTTTAGTCCGTTTATTAGAAATATCATACAGTGAAACAGTATCATTTGCTAGATAACGTTTCGGAAGCAATTTGTTGTCCATGTCATACTGCCCATCATTTCGCTAACAGCGCCTAATACGGATACGGAAAATAGATTATGTCGAAACGTTATCCGGTAAACTATACTGTTTCACTGCATGACATTTCCAACAAACAGACTAAATTGGAATAGCAATATATCACAGTGTCCGGGTTTTACTCCTATATTAATCTAGATGGTAGTCTGTTAGATTTCAGAATTCTTTTCTTGGAGCTGTTACCTAATGTCTGTAAGACGACAGCAGGCTTTTCGAATAAATCCCAATTGCGGCACAAAACTCTCGGTAGGTTTCTAGCCTCCTATCGAAAGCGACAGGAACAGGAGGCTATGACAAGTTCAGAGGGAGAACTCTGCAGTTTACGGATCCAAGCCTCCAAGAATTTATCAAGAATCTCTATTGGTTGCCTCTCTGGCTCTTCTGCCACAGGATTACTTTCATACTGGGCTTTTTACATTGGCTTAGGAATGATCCGTTATGACGCGGAATACCATGAGTGTTATGATGCAGCACGATCTTACCACTTCCGATCCACCTGTATGGCACCTATTGCAGACCACACTGTTATGAATAGGCACGAAGTCCAACCCACTTGAATTCGAAAAGAAATCCAAAAACTGTTTGATTGCAAGGTGACAAAGACCGGGACCCCAAGTGCCTTCTCAGCGTCCAAGTGACAGATATTTGTTTCCCCAGTGTTTACTAGCTGAAGCTAGACCTGTTTTTATCTACTACCACCTTCCTACACCTTTTCTCGAAAGGGAGTACTTTTCAAAATGTCCAACCCAGGATTCTGGGTACGTCCATCTTGGAGACAAGTATCCGTTGGCCCTTATATTTCCCCCCGAATATTCAAATCACCGGACTGTAATCGTGAATGAGAATTAGATGTCCGTGATGGTCATTTATGATGGCAACAAACAGCATAGGACCAAGAGTGGAACCCTTAGGCACTCAACTGGGAGTTGGGAACCGACTTCATAGGAAGGACCCGACTGTAATAGGTCTCATTGAATCGTTGCGGTGGTCTCCAAACGAAATGAGCGAATTCAGTTTGCACCCATGAGCTGATGTTCCTTAGATAGCACACCACGATTAACCCTGTCGACTACATCATAGAATTTGAGAAGTTCTATGTAAGTGTTGCTTTTATCTGCCCATCAAATAAAGTTTAGTTACTCCAGGCTATGAATAAGCTGGTTTAACATGACTTTTGAGGAGAAATCCATATTGAGTTTCAATTAATATTGAACCTCTTGGTAAATAATCATGAAATCAATCAATTACTGCGCTTGTCATCGCACTCGAAACCGGGAAGACCAATGAGACTGCTACTGTCGTCAGAAGCTATGAATTTATTTCCACCCTTAGGCACTGGGATGATTGCGTTGGTAGCAACCTCGTATTGTCCAATCAGCCGCTTCATCTAGGTCACTTCAGGTACAAAGGATATGTACAGAAACGTCTGAAAAGTACCACATGGAATAGAAAATGCGAACCCCAACTATACCATAGGAATGCAACATGATAAATTCAATTGTCCGTAAGGAAAAATAAATATTGACACGAGAAGGGACAATGTGTGCGTGTCCAGCAACGTATTCCTTGCCATATTAAGTGAGTCTGAGACCCCACTACAGAACAGTGAAAAGATCATTCTAACTTACCGGTAAAAAGTGGCAATCCTGATAACAATCGCTTTGTTCCAGACAACAATAACTTTTGGTGCGGTTTGGCTTTCTCTGTGTGATATTCCAACAAATTTGCTTCGTGTACAATATTTTCAAACTTAACAACCACAGCAGTCAAATAATGTTGATAATAACCGCATGGTTGGCAGTAATAGACGGTAACCAGCAGTCTTTGGGTCATCATCTAGTTTGCATGTTTTTGCACATGAGTCCGATACAAAAGCACACGTGAGTTTGGGGGTGGAAGTTCGCCCATCCAGTACGAAAATTCGCCGTTTCAACCACGTGTTCCTGTAATAACAACATGGCGCATTGCTGTGTGTTTAAAGGCCAACTGCCGTCCACCGTGATATTTCCTCTTAGTCGTTGACCGTGCAACGATAGGTTGAAGACATTTTAAGAGTACGCGAGAGTATGTTCCACTGTCTTTTAACACTAATGGTTATAAGAAGCAAGAGAGAGAAATTTGGTGGAACATATTCAATGAGGTGTTATGGCAGCCCGAACGTTGGGCAGGTCATCGGGAAGACCGTAGGTGAACATAGACCGAGAATCTGAATCTCTTATGTCAAACTATCGGGTGCAAAAGACAGGAAATTAGTAAGAGTGAACAGACATCAGGCGCGTACAAGTATATGGTGAAAAGCGTATGAATCGGCCCAAACATTTGGTCAAATAAATAGCCTGAACAGAAGAAAATATGGATGGCTTCTGGGTTTCAGTTGATTCATTAGGCTTATCAAAATGGATGACGTTTTGGATACAGCCATGTCAAGGTAACTCCATAACTTCAAGACACGGTTTATATAAATTTCATTCCCAACACCTTGTGGCTTAAGAGGTACTGTATATCCAATAATGGAATTACATTCCACCACAGTACCCAAAGTTGCCACTCATATTAAATCGAGATTCGTTGCATGCAGCGTCCCAGTCAGTGAAGTCTTCAACATGATGGCGCAAATCCTTTAGGCTATACTTAGACCCCTCGTTGGCTGCGCGTGACAACAGCGTAACATTGTTGTTGATAGACATCTCCGGGGATTGCTGATGAGCGGAGGTTGTGCTGACCCGATATTGAAAGTCTGATTTGTTAATTTGGTCGATTGGGACGAACTTGCCACCTGAGACCCTGTAGGAGCGTGTTTCACTCTGACAAATGTGTGAGCACAGTTGGTCAACTGAGGTGTGATGCATGACGGCTGTCATGGCAACTTTCTAAGCAACACTTCTAACATGATCAGATGTTTTCCTAGTAGTCGTATGTAGATAGCCACACCACACGAAACTTGACAGTCGGTGGTGGGAAGGTATTCCAGATGATCGTGGCATGACTTCGTAGATTGGCCCTGAAGTACAGTATCCAATGTGGTCGGAATTTTGGACAGGATCAGTGCACTTCCAATAGGGCAGTTTTGCCCGTTAAAGTATCGGACATGTTACCCCTTGGATGACATGCTGTCGTGCAGTGCATTGAATCGAGAGAGACCATTCCTCTCCTCAACAGGAGCCGTGGGTGTGGCCGATGAGGAGTTTGACGATTTAACTGCGCCGCCTTGTGACAGTTCTTGAACAATTAGGTCAAGACGTGGCCAGTATTGAATCGGCACTCTGCATTGAATCTGCTTAAGGCCTGGGCGTTTCGGCATATCAATTTCATGCTGGAGAATATCGGTGCATCCTAATGAATGGCCGTTGTCTAACACATCTGCAAATTCCTTAAGTAGAGTGGAGATGCAGCGTCGAAACGGTCCGACTAAGTGAGGGTAAAGCCGTGTCTGTGGAAGAATGTCAGTCAATAACATGAATTCCACTGGATTCCTTTCAATCCCGCTGGATAGAGTACGTTCATTTCGTTGGACCCATTCGTCACATGTAACCTCTGAATCTTAGTGACACACTTCTTCATCAGAAGACAGCGGATACCCAGGATGAAATCCCACGCGACCGAGCGTCAAATCGCTAAGTTGTGCTCGTCAAATAAGCTGCCCAGTTGAGCGAGTAGAACTGTAGCAACTTCCACAGTGAGAACACTTCTATTGGCTGCCACTTGTTTCCGCAACCCGAAAACTAGCTGAGACACCTGGATCAAGGAAAGTAGACATGTACATGTCATTCATCATTCCGCCGGGAGTTTAGGGCTTTTTTACGAGGTACTGACAGGTGTGGAGGCCAGCTACCCACTCTTTGTAGTAGCATAATACTTGCGAATGCTAGACCAAGACAAGGTACGACAGGGTGACCAGGTGGCATTGTGTATCTCATTTGTGGGGTGCATGAGATGTATGAGATTCTCCGACTTGCTGCCAGTATGTGCTGAACGACTAGCATGTTTTGGCTCAACGATGTAGAGGGTGGCATGAAAACCTTGTCGCGTGTCGTTTGTTTCACAAGCCGTCTAGACTCTGAAAGTCAGACACAAGTTTTAACACCGTTGAAATCACGAGTTTCTGAACAAGAGTAATTGTCAGCCTTGTGTCAACTTCCTCCCTGTAAATTAGTGGGGAAACTAAGTTGATACCAGCCCAAAGTATTGACCCAAATAATTCGCCGCTGGTTGAACCCTTTCAGTTGTTTTGATACACTTTGTCCCACCTGGTTCTTCGACTTGTTATTGAGTGTCATGAAAATGATAAGGCGGTTGAAACGGTATCGGTCAAACCTTGATCTCCACATTTCATTGACTTCCAGCCCAGTCTCCGCTGCACATGGAAAAACTATCAGAGACTTGCATTAAAGAGATAAAATTCTGCATTCATAAAACTGAACTTAAAATAACCATGGAAACTTGAAGCTTATTTCGAAGACTGCCGCAACCAGTATGTAGAATTACGATACATCGATGATAAACAGAGGCGAAGTAACTCAGTGTCAATAATAAAGGCGGAAGTGGGGAAATCCCGCTGGCTTACGCGCACTAGCTTGTTGTTTATGTTTAAAAGTGTCTCCGAACCTTCTTTGCCGACCTGAAAGTGCTTATCACGGCGAGAAGTACAGTGGTGTGCCTACATTTTTAAGTGGGTTTTCCATATGCTCAACAATTGGTAGATATACTACCGCCCAGCCATTGTGAAGGTAGGCGTCTCGACAGGCAGCAAGGACTTCCGTGCGCGCTAATGACTTTGGTCAGTCCGCTATTAGAAAGTTCGACTAGTCAGTGAATGGCATTGCGGTGAACAAAACGTCCGGTGTGTTTTGAGAAACAGGATGAATGGAGAGGACATATGCTTGAAGCCGGATGGAAGCGAGTCTAAATGAGCGCACCAAGTTTCGCGGCCTTGTTACACAGGAAGTCCTGTTGGAAACAGATGAGAAACTTGAGGGTGACGCCAGTTCGTCTGGCGGCCTAAAAAAGTTTCTGCAGATATGAAGTGACTGTCAGCTTTCAACGCCTCCTTCATACCAGGTAAGCCAGAGGTATGGTCTTGACCTATTTCAGCGCATTTACGGTGAGGAGGGAAGCTTTTGCCTGGTGATGGAAGCTTTTTATCACACCATTTGCTTGTGAGTGACAGGCTGTCATTTGGAACCGGGTACAGTACATATTGCTGTTGAAGCCTAAAGTGGTCCAAACTTGAAGTGGCACCTATGGTCAGTTGTAAAGCAATGGGCGCATCCATTAGATTCTATTCTAAATACCATATCAGTTTGATCATAACTGGCATCTGGAACCAGAAAAGGTCCCTAAATATTTCCCATGGGTAGGGCGATTCTGCACTTCCATTAGGTCAGGAATAATCTAGGTCGCTCTTTATCATCTTTGTTCATCTAAGGCTAGAGACGGCAGTGCGCGAAAGGCCTCATGGCAAGTGGTGCGCCTAGATGAAATATTTCATGCAAGGTGTTGAAGATTTTGCACCGACAACCTCTGAGAAGTGTCGGAAGTGGTTTGCTAACAGAATATACGTATTCTTGAATACACAGGCACACACCATTTCTGCAGTTATGGATAAAGTTTATCTTTAAGTTACACATTGCTCTAGGTGAGTAATCTTAATCACTGGAATGTTCACATTGCACATCAAGAAAATCTGGGATGTAACAGAACAAGCATACACAAATTGACGCTATGTACAACTAAGAGTATTGTGTTCACATGAAAAAGTAACTGGGACTTGCACTTAAGTATTACCGGGGTTGCCCAGAGAAAAATAAAGCCGAAAGCTAATGTTTCCGCCGTTATGCCTGTCATATTTTGTTTATTATCAGTGATGTAAGGCTCGTACATAAGTATATTCACGTGGTTTGTTATTTGGTACTCTTTAATGAGTGCAGGTCTAAAGATTTTATCTCTTGTTGTACCAGCTATCGTCATGGTATTATAATCTCACTAAATATCACGGCTAAAAGCCAAGCGTCTGATTATTCCAATTCCGGCAAAAAAACGTTGTGGGTTTGTGCAAGCGCATCAAATGGAAATCCAGAAACATTTGTCTGCCGTTTTCCCTGGCATAACAACCCTTTGGTTGGTAATTATGACACATCACCTCTAATTTTTCAAGACTAAATGAGTCTTTTATTCTCACATTAGTAAATTAACATGAAAGAAGCCAGTTTACAGGCATCATTGCACAGGTATATATTAAAAAATCTATAAGGTTTAACGGGTCCTGAACGGTAAAGGGAGGTCATCAAATTCCATTAGAAACATCAGGGGATCCTGTTTGTTGTAAGAGGAACGAGGAGACACCACCTTTAAGCATACATAAAGACAATAATAAACATTATCCTCACATAATGAATTAGCCACGATAGGTACTAGTTTACAAACATCGTCAAATTGATAATTCTTGAAAGTTTACGAAGTGGTACTTGATATTCAATAACTTACATATCAAGCTACGGATCGGCATTAATTTTCTATCTCCCATCACATAGATGGGTTCCACTATTAGGAACAGAAGTGCGCTTTGCTCCAATGTTGAGTTATAAACAGCCAACACTGTTAGTTCATTTTCATGATCACTTGTCCAGTAATATAACCGTGTAGTTATTCGAACGTTTTTAAGTTTTCAGCTTTGATAACCACAAAGGACCCATGTGTGCGGTCTGGAACAGCAAATATCCACAGTTGTATAAACAGGGTGAATATCTAAATTAATGCATTTCCAACTCACCATGTTACGTTTAAAGGTAATATAGATTAATTGCCATGGGAATACTTGTTGTAGTTCATGGAAATAAACTTTGAAACGGTTAATCTTCCAAATGGCGGTACTTATACACAGACTCCAAGCGTCTTTCGTGGTAGTGTAAGCGGCATCATTCGAGAAGTGTGCCTGATGCATAGTGACATCCATTGGGAAAGATAACCTGATACAGAGTGCTAGGAAACATGTAGCGTGCAGCAACAGCGGGTGGGTCGTGTTCCAGGCCAGTAGGTAAATCGGCCTTTGGTTTAATCATTTATTCAGATATTTCTGCCTCCATAACTGTTTGGAAAGTTTAAACGATTTATCGCCTGATGAATCCCGACCAATGAATCCCAGATCGGGATGGTTATTAAGTTAAATAAACAAATACCTTACTCCTAAATTGGTAATTTAACGTGAGAGAGGCCAGTTTACAGGCATCACCACGCCGATATACATTGAAAATCTATGAATATTGCAGGGGGATGTCATAAAGGTCTGTTGAAAAAATCAGATCCCATTAGTTATGAAATGAACAAGAAATACCACTTTTCAGCACATACAGAGTGTCAATGCTTAGATAATTTTCAGTCATACTTTTTTCACCACTGGTGGCACCAGGGTCGCGCGAAATTCCGGATTTCTGTTGTTATCAGCCGGTGTGCTTGGCTGTCCTTCATAATGTCACCTCACACCGGATAAACGCCTATTTTGCCATAAATTCTCGTGCTTATAGTATCAGAGACCAAGAAAACCCACATTAGGGATCTCGGGAATCTGTAAGTTTCACAAAATCATGTAATCCGAGTGAATATGCGTGCCCGAGCATTTCCTCATTTCAAGCGCTACCGTTCACAGCGATATGGACTTACATCATCGGAATTAGATATTGCGTTGCAAAAGAATAAACTTTCGAAGGACTGCAAACCAGTGGCAATGGGTTTTTCATACTGTTCACGTTAAGGTGTGCAGCATTATCAAGGAAGTGTGTCCACTGTTAGATGAAGTACTAGAGAAGTCTATTGCATAGCATCATTGAGAATACGCTCACTTTAGAGTCAATAAGGGAGTTGACCTCTCAGATTTTACTGTCTGTTCAGATCTTCGCTGCCATTGTGACCGCCCAGAAATTTGAGTATTCCAGGATAGATAAATGTTCATGTGGCGAAAGAGTTAGGTGAGTGAATGGGATCGCTGATTCCTACCGGACAATCATTTTCGTAGCAGCGTAGTTTTCATTCACTCAAAAACAATGGACTGTTGCAAATTGGTAACATGTATTCCTCATTTGCTTCCTGTTGTCATCACTGAAAGTTATCTTGGTGATGTAGGTCTTTGAAGTTTTGAGTTAAATCCCGTTTTCATTTAGCGTTTGGATTTCTGGGTGATTCGATCAGTTCGGACAACAGTATTAGCTTCTCCGCTTTGTGCTCTACTGTAGTGGATGGAGTGAAAACATTCAACATTGGGAAGTTTCAACACAGGCTTGTTCCTTTAAGAATTCATTTTCATTTACAACCAAGGTGGCTATCCAAACTCAAGCGTCTGTCGGCAAACAGAAAGAAAGGCAAGGCAAGGCAGCAGGCTGAGGAAAGCAGATAGAAGTCCAACAAGTTTTTCATCCGCGTGCGTATCTCTCAGAATCTTAACTTCCCTTACTATTTCACCAGTTGCACGTGCCCCGTCCATCAACCGTCTAATAGTTAATTTCGCTTACTTTCCACTAGTTTAAAACTTGATTCTTTGTCTAGCATTATGGGAGAATGTGTACGTATGTCGTCAAGCAGGGTCTACCTAATTACGATAAAGCGCCCTGGAGTTACAAGCGAAAGTCCCGAGCAGATGTGGAACTAGTCTCACCTAGATGTTAAGGTCTGTTGTGTGCGTTGTTATAGAGGATAGTGATGGTGGACTCAGTAACCCGGAAGAGTTGCCGGATGATAAGAATTCATTAGTGAGTTGCGGTGGTTCGTAACTTGCGCTACATTTACACGCAATCTGTTAAATTATAACTTTAACGTTACCATCGTTTGATTTACTACTTCTGAACACCAAAAGTACCTAACTGCCAAGCGGAGCGCTTACCATCTGTGCTATCGAATTATCGGCCTCCTGGGGGTCAGTCATTAGATACTGTTCCCGCCATCCACTTGTCTGTGTAACAAACTGGTCGACTATGATTCTTTTGTCAGTTACTATACTGAAGAAACACTTCCCTGGTGAGATACCTACCCCAGGAAATCCGAACACCGACATATTGACGGGACGCAGTAAGACAAAAAGATCTCGAACAGATGGCTTAGACGAGAAAATGAACGCTCCACAGATCTGTTCGAAACAGTCTCAAAACTCTCCGAACAGGTCGCAAACCCCTTTTGTAGGTATGACTGACTTTGTCACGGATCTCAGTAACTTAGCAACCTCCAATGCCGCCAAAATTACTGAGCTTAATACAATGCTAACTGAAGTCCCCACTGCACTCGAGGAGCTCGCGCCCATTACTTATCTTTTTGGTCTGCACAAAGATATGGACAGTGGGGAAGTACGAAGGGCTGAAACTCTAGTCGGCTTCATCGCCTCACAGGTGGTGCGACGAGTTGCAGCGCTACAAAAAGCCATCGTCTACAATGTTCCGGAAAGCATATCACCAAAAAAGGCTGAAACCATGATCTTAGATGCCTGCAGTATGTCACAGGTTACCTGCGACTGTAAAAGGATTCGGAAGACGGACTCACACTCGCATGCCCTATCTCGTTCCAGTTTACATTGTCCCTTGATTGTGGGCAATTTGCTTCGATGGGCAACCGTGTTAAGTTCAAAAATATGTTTGGACATATTAAGATAGCTCAAGATCGAACCACACTCCAAGGGAAAAATGCAAAACCCCAGATTGTACTCAACGACAATGTATCCACTGCGGAACAAGCAAGTGACACGTCTAAGGATAATATTCCTGTCCAACGTTGTCCTGGCAAAATACCTGACTCTCAAAGCCCTACACGGCTTAACGTCAAGTGTCAAAAACTAGGCAAGATGGTACCAGCTGGCCAACACAGTCGGGTAGTAAACCTAGAACTCATGCGAGTACAACACACCGTCAGTCTGCACACCACTCAAGAAGAAAAAACACTTCATGTGCCTACCAATAGTAACATACACACTCCCACCTAAGTGAACAAGACGCCAGTTTAGGCTCGTAGCAACAAAGGGACACAAACAAATACAAGTAATAGTAAACCCCCTGTACCAAAACAAACTGCTTCCTTTGGAAGTAGCAGCTTTGAGAGGCCAAAACCAGCAGAATGAACTCATCTGCTGTGCTAAATGAAAATAGGAATGCGAATAAAACCAGTGCTACGTCGAAAGGGGCAACCTCCACTAACCACATTCGATACAGGCCGGACAGCAGAAACATATATTCGAGGAATGGTCGGAAGAAATTTCCCTCCACAAACACATCCCAGGACCCGAAACAGAGGGACTATGGGCATAACAATGCAAAGCGTAGATTTTGGCCTGTAACAAGGGACCCAAGAAGTAACGAAAGTGCTGATAGTGGACTGTAAACTACGTACAACCCACAGATAAGCCATCCTTGGTCTCAAAATTACTACATCCCTGACAGCACAAATATACAGCTTAGTTTATTTCACCACCCGCCTGTCCTACTGCGGAACCCACTTGCTGCGTCTATAATGATACCACAACCGGTAGCGAAGCCTAGGATAAGGTATATGCCGAATGGCGCCGCCTTCGCTTATCATATTTACCAGTGACAGCAACAAGCAGAACACCTACCACTCATGCGCAGCACAGCTTGAAATGGGTGGGGAAAACTGCGATATGTATCAGCACACTAATGAAGCAGGAGTAAGCGATAACCTCACTTCTCTCCTTTCATTCTCCCAATACCCCTTGTATCTAACAGTACTAGTCATAAACACGAGACCCCTCGAACCCTAGTAATCCTAAAACAACCGACACTGGTTCTGGTTGCAGTGACCTGGCTAACTCCAGATATATCAGACGCACACATTACAACCGATGGATACAGAGTATACAGACAGGACAGAGCCTATAAAAAAGGAGGCAGATGCCTTATTTATGCGTCAAGTGCTATTTTTAACTGATACCCACTCAAATCCTGAACTGGATAAAACTCCAGAATGTGCGTGGATAAGCGCAACCATCAGCAAACGCAAGCTCCTCATCGGATGTTTGCATAGGGCACCGAACACTTCCACAGCAGTTGGTGAGATCATCTGCTAAATATTCGAGCACGCAACCACTCTAGACTTCGATCCTAAGATAATCCGCCGTGACCTCAACCTCTCTGGAGTAGGCTGGACAGCATGCACAGGTCCCGCAAACCATAGCAAACTCCTAGCAGCCATTGACACAAGCGGTTGGCAGCAATACGTATACTCTCCCACGCGAAACAATAACACCCTTGACCTGATACTTTGTCAGAACATTGAGCCACTGTCCCTACAGGTAGGAGAAAAATTTACAAACAGCAGTCATAGCATATTGCTTTGCACTCTGCCACTTCTAGTAGCTCATGAGGGTGCACATGGAGTAATACCGAAATACTACCTATACAAGGACATCAAGAATGCTGACTGGGAGCTTCTCCAGACACTTATAAGATGCTCCAGTAGGGGAGACTTCTTCACCAGCGGTAATCTGTCTCAAACCCTCGACGAATTTCACAAGATTATTAGTTCCGCTCAGGAAACAGTTGCTCCCACTAAGCTCAGCCTGAAAACAACTTTATATAGAGATAGGAAAACTCGACAGAAACTGAGAAGACTAAGAGGGAGAGAATTTCATTTACTGAATCAGATACATGCAACATTCCTATCACTTCAAGAAAGACACGGAATGAAAGCACTGGTAGAAGAGCGTAGGGCCCTTGACAGTTTGTCCAAAACACAAAACCTTTGCAGCATCCTGCGAAAAGCAAAAAATACAAAAGACGTTTTATTAAATCATCTAGAGCATAAAGGTATAGGTTACCATGATCCACAGGTGATTTGTGAACTCAGTGAGTGGTTTGTGAACAGTACTAACATGCCCCTAGCTCCAGATATCGAAATAACCAGTACAAGTAGTAGTGCGATGGGTAGCATAGAATTCATCGTGAGTAACATTAACAATGCCATTAAAACCCTAAAAGCGAATATCAGCTGCGGGACAGAAGAGATATCGTCGACAACTTATAGAAAGACTGGCATGGATATGGCAGTTTCATAACTCAAAATATTTACCTTCTCATTAGATTTTGGGACATATCCTGACAAGTGGAAAACTGCTTATATACTACCAAAACATAGGTCAGGGGCAAAGACGAGCGTTAGCGATTACAGACCGATTAACATGACCTCGATCATCTCAAGGATTATGGAAAAAGTGATTAAAAATCAAATGTCTGATTACCTGCTGGAATCTAACCACATCAACTCGTCGCAATATGGTTTTCTGAAAAGAAGATCTTGCGTTACAAACCTGTTTGACTTTTTAACGAGATCACCAGCGAAAGGGATCAGAAAAAGATAGTGATAGTACTTCACTTCGACATCACTAAAGCCTTCGACAGAGTCCCACACAACTTGCTTATCAGTGGGATAAGATCCATTGGGATCTGTAATCCACTTTTAGACTGGTTAAAATCCTTTCTCCGTAACCATTACCAAACAACAAAAGTTGGCTCAACTATCTCAAAGCCTAAACCAATAACCAGTAGAGTTGTCCAGGGCAGCGTCTTGGGTTCACGTCTCTTCATAACACACATCAATAGTATATGCGAGTGTTTCAAGGTAGGCAAGCCATTCTCATATGCGGATGACCTGAAGGTAATATGCACATGCCTTAGCAGTGGCTTAGCCCTGACCATCGGCACTGTGCAAGAGGAACTAAGATATGTTAGCAAATGGTGCAACACCTGGCGACTAGAATTTAACACAGAAAAATGTGGCTGGATATGCATAGGTGACTATGAACTCGAACTAAACTTAATGGTAACCAGGCATTCACTTCCAAAACTGAAGTTTATACAAGACCTAGGGCTCCGATATTCTCACAACCTAACCTCCTCTGAGCACGCATCCACATAGGTGTCGAAATCACGTAAACTGGTGGGTTTCTTATTACGGAACTTCTACAGCGCCGAATCTAGAGTTATCCTGCATAAAACATGTGTCCGAACACTGCTGGAATATTATTCGTTTGAATACAGCAGTATACGGATTACGGATAGGCTAAAAGTCGAAGGAGTGCAGAGATACTTTAAGATGAGAATACTAAACACGAATAAGGACGTAGAATATGCCACCAGGTGCAACATCCTAGGACTTGGACCACTATAAAAACGAAGGCTCAGACTGAACCTGATATTGTTTATAAGCTCCTTAACAAGTTAACTTATAGCGCATTCACAGACATGTGGTTCATAAACAAAACTGCATATGTCTTAAGAAATGTAACTGCAACAGTAGCAATTGAGCATTTCAGAACAGTCACTAGGGAGAACTTCTTTGTGATAAAATATGCTGAGATATGGAACACCTTACCTAAGGCAGCACAAGAATCAAACACTTTGACCAGGTTTATAAGACAGCTTAACTCTACACCACAGGACGGTACCGTAAAAAGCACCAATAATACTGTTACTGGATGTGGAACTAGTCTCACCTAGATGTTAAGAAGGTCTGTTGTGTACGTGTCATAGAGGATAGTGATGGTGGACTCAGTAACCCGGAAGAGTTGCCGGATGATAAGAATTTAATTAGTAACCGACTAAACCCGGGTATTGGTTCTGAGGCCTTTACTTCAACCAAACGTCTGCTGCCAATTTGATGGAATCGCACGGTTGAAAAATTTGCACTCAAGCAGTATTTAAATGGGTTTATTATAACGCTTTAGGCGTGGTTGCAAAGATCACAGTAACTGTTGTGTTCAAAGTGAAACTCACCACCGGCTGCGAAAGTGGATTTGTGTAGTACACTGAAGAAGAGTAGCAGGTTAATTTTTCACATCCCCATCTAAGGCGTTTCTAGGTTTAGATTCATGCTCCTGGAATTGTAGTCCTGTATTCAATCGTATCCTGGTAACCTTGAGGTAAAATAATTTTAGGGCCTCTCTATTTCGCTTTGTCTTTAATGTGGGTACCACTCAACATAAACGGACGGTGGTCTAATGGCATCCGCTTGCAAGTTTTGTGGAGTGGTAACTTGGTGTCTTTTAATCGAAAGCCACGAATTATGCATCCCAGCAAGATCCTAGAAATGTGGGTATGTGATGTGACCTGTTAAGATGACTTGAGGCCACCTGAGCGTCTCGGCCCGAGGTCATGCGCAGGTAGTTTCGTAGACTGGAGATGGAGTTATATGTCTGACGAGGCAGCTCCCTGTTTTCGCTTCTCGAACCCATCTTCAGAAAATGGCTGGTGGCTGAGACCCATCAGCTATAAGCTGCTGTGTGATGGCTTCGGCTCCTAAGTGGAATGCTATGACGATTAGTACTCAGAAGAGTACCAGGGTCATGGTGCTGGAGGATGGTCGTACTCCCGGTGGCTTTCTTCACATGGGAGGAGAAGTTTAGCAAGTGTCAGGATCCATGCCTCGTATTCTTTCGAATCAGATTTTCCAGCCGTCTCACAAAATAGGTCGGTCAGGAATAGACCTGCACACATCTTATCGGGCTGTTGAAAGTGCGAAGTTGCTTGGCAGCGGACGGTTTCTGGTTAGTGAAAGTAGGTGGCACACTGTCGCCTAATTGGCGTATATCCTAGTTTTCAGCAGAATACCCAAGTAAATTCATCGATTCCACTCATGCATGACGCCTTCTAGTGTTCACTGAGATATCTCACTTTTTCAGCCCGTAGAATGGAGGGTGCATGCAATTAATAATAATAATATATTTCATGCAATACAAGTTACATGAAAACAAACCAGCTTGCAGGTCTGATCATTTTGGTAATGTGAACTGACTGTTATGTACAATATGAAGCTATACAATGAACACCGCTGTTTCCGGTACATAAAAGATGCCTCTAGAGTAAGAACATTAATGCTTTGCAGACAGCAAAGTATGAAGCAGATAAGCACCAGCATAACTGTTCATCATACTGAGGCGAGCTCAGTCCGAAGGTTGGAAATATTCGGCTACTGTTTGAATCCTCCAATATTTTTGAAAGTAGGGCGGGTAGTACGGCTGTGACCTTAGGCTTTATGCTTTCATCATAAGGTCTAGATTGCATGGTGCACGCTGACAAATTGGACCACTAAAATCCCATATGGGTGAAGGACTGGTTGGGTAAACCTGAAAAATGAATAACAAAAGCGAGCAGCGGACGAAATTCGGGACAGGAGCACAGAAATACTACACAGAAGTACATCGACCATGGTACATGTAGGTGGATTCATTGTACTGACTGCAAAGGTTACTTGAAGAGGTATCAAACCCAGTAAACTTTACTGTACCCACGCCAGTAGTCACTTCATGGTGTAGGACTTTATAGAAAATGCTGAGGTTTAACTTTATTTGCCTTAACCACATGGCTCTGACCGATTAGCATGACATCTGCCTCTGTACGAATTACCTGGGGAAATAGGTCTGGTAAAGTGTTGTTGAGTTTTCTCTATTTTCCGATTGTCACTGGACCGCAAGCAACTAAGCACGATGGGACAGTATTCTAGTGGTGGTCGCACGCACATCTTATATAGCATCAGTTTGGTTTCATTTGGGCAAAAATTCCGCTGAATGAAGCCAGTGAGGTGGAGTGATTTGGAGCGCTGTACCGTTGCGTGTTCTGTGAAGGAAAGGTCGCCGGAGTACCTTATTCCAAGGTTGCATATACAATTTAGCTGTTGGAGTGCAATGTCGTTCAGTCGAGGATTAGTTGGCACGCTTTGTTCACCGAAGAGCGTAAAGCCGAACTTCTGTGTATTCATAGGTGGCAGCCACGTGTCAAACCATCTTTGTAGCTTGTCAAGATCGTTTGGTATGGTGGTATTGATGCTGCTTCACTGGTTAGGGTGAAAAGTGTACACCACTTTCAAGTCATCAGCAAAGAGGAAGGTTTCCCTGATTGAAAACTTTCTGATCAACCCAATCGAGTCAACAGTGATTCCGAAACTTTCCGGGTTCCCGAGTAGCCTTAAATGAGGGACCTTGTAGAAAGCCATACTTAAGTCTATGAAAATAACATCTGCTGGTAAACTGTCACCCTTAGACTCGGCCCAACCTTCCCTGTCGCTGAGAAGGTTCGTCAAGCAGAGCTAACTTCCTCGGTACATAAAGATAAATTTGCTTCGTTCCAAACCATAACTTTTTTCACACCACGAGCTACTCAGCCTGTGATATTGCTTACGTTTACTCTTTGCACAACGTCATTCAAATGTACATCAACAACGGTGCTAGTTAGCGATACACAGTAAAGAATAACAGGATTACTGAAGTGCTTAGTGACTTCAAGCCATTGCGAGTTGGTTGAAGAGACTATTTGTAACACGATTTTCTCCCTACAATTCACAAGCCACATAAACTATAGCTGGAATCTTGTAAATATTTGTGTGCACATAAAGTTTGTTGTATTTTGGTCCTCTTTACCCTGCAGGCAGGCAGAGAGAAAGGCTAGGGGCTTTCGTTTAAAGACGAACTTGGTACTTTTTAATATCCATCTTATGGGGGGCATCAACGAAGCTGAGAGATTGGTCGTGGGAATCTTGGGTTAAAATCACAATAAAGGTATCCTGTGGGACACTGTAGCAAGTCTTCCTCCACTTCTATACCCTACCTCGAAACAACCCGCACCCAGCGAGACGTATGGGAGACGGCTTTTTTCTAGCTTCTAGAGGAGACAGATAAACAAGAGGTTTGTATTCGGTCGCCCCGGGGTGAAATAAGATGGACAACCATACGGCGGGGGTGTAGGGCCACTATCTCGGAGGTACTCTTCACATTCTGACGTGGGAGGTTGTTATGGACCTTTAGGTCCATCACTTGGTGCATAGTCACCGAACACTTTGAGCGAAGTTGTGAAGAAGACAGTACTGCGCGGCTCTGCATGCTGATTACAATCGCTTTCTGGGCTACTCATCTCGCGACTTCTAAATGCGGTGCTAGTCAGTCTTGTCTATCTCTAAAACAGGCCTTTTGGGTAAGTGTGACTAGGGCACCCTTCCGTTTACAGGGGGTTATGCCCTCTTTAACGCGCAGTCCAAATGTATTGATAAATGGGCCAGCAACACAGAGCTTAAGCTCTCTGGGCGGCTTGGATGTAGCTAACACCGCTCCGTTTGCTTCGCTTTACCCGGAACACTTAATGTCCTCAATACATAATTGTAGTCGTTGTTCACCGATTTTTCCCTGCCGGATAGTAATAATTCCATCTTTGAGTTCATGTCTGTCAAAGTATCCTGGGCAACAATTTCCGGAAAATATGTCGTCGTGGCCGCTATTTTGTGCACATAGTCATTAATTAGCCGGTTAGTTTTTGACCCTTCGATTAAGTGCGAGACATTATAATTTGACTTTTTCCTTTTGTTCATATCGGAAAATAGCTTTTCTGGGTTTTTTGGCGCGTCATGACCAAGGGCACAATACAGATCGTTGGATTGCAGCGGTGCATTTAAGCATGGTTTTTTGAAAAGCTTCACCGCCTCGGGTGCACCAGGCTTAGTGGCAAAAGTCCGATGCTTTCTCTCGCAGCGTAGCAAACTTCGGACTTCGGTGTTTGCCCACTCGGGTAGTGGTTTATCCCCTTGGTAAAGTCCATGAAGTGAATGGTTCAATCGCCCGCCCATTAAACTCCTTGAAGGAGCCACATGCAGCTTCAACCGGGGCCCCTGGATTGGCTGTCCAGTTCTCCAAAGCGGTGCCTAGGTAATAGCTCCCTTATTCGACTTCCGTACACGGGGTCTAGACTTAGCATCGACCAGGCATAAGATGGCTGCTGTGCATCTGAATATGTCACAGCATGATCATTTTACAAAGGTGGCACAGGGTGCCAGATGAAGCCCGCATCATCTATGTGCGAGAACGATACATGTAGAACGATGTCGCATGTTACTGATCGTGGCGGTTTGCTGCTAAGACGCGTCGTATGGGTGCCAAGGAAAATGATGTCTTCACTACCCTCGATCAAAGAAATCACATGAAGCTTCTGTTGTTAGGTTGTCCCGGTCAACTTATCATATATTGAAGTCTGTAGAAACTGGGCATCAGAAGACGTCTGTCCAGGAAGTATGCTTTCCAGACCGAAGTCTTCTGCCTTTCATTCAAGAATTCGATAAACTGCAAATGTATTAATATTGTGTCCCTGCAGCCCAGTCCACAAAGCAGCATTTCGCATCTCCAACTTCACGTGCGACTAGTTCTATGGCCCTCGAAGATAAGGTTTTCCTTACGTAAGGCGTGACAGCTGACTTTGCGTACTAACCTATCACTTCGAAAAAGAATGAACCCTCGTAGATTTTCTTCTCCGTCACTGATCTCAGATGACGGCCAGGTTTCTGAGGTAGCAATGATGTCGGTGCTTTCTATTCTTGCAGCAAAACAGAGCTCAGTTCCTTTGTTTAAAAGACCATGTGCGTTTGTGTACAAGACAATAAAACCACTTAAGCGGGTTTCCGTCCCGTCCATAGAGGCTTCGGCGGAAACGCTTTCTAGTACCTGATTGGCTGAAAAACTACCACCTCTTAGATCCTTCTTCTGCCCCGCTAGTTTACATTTCACCCCTTCCTTTGCTTCCCATTTCCGATTCAAACAATAGAGATACAAATCCTCGTATACGAACACTCAAGTTCCTTGAAGTTTCTAGGCGTTCTTCAGGATGAGGTCTCTTTCCTGTGTCAATTGATTCCCTGCTCTCAGTTCGCATAAATGGTCAGATGAGACTTAGCAATGATATGGTCAGCGATCTCATTAGGTGGGTAAAACAAATGTAATTCGGTGAACACCGCTCGATGTTGAGAAAACTGGCTGCACTTTCAAAGCACTAATTTGTTGAACTACATCAGTTATGGTGTAACTTTTTTGACCTGTTAAAGGAGACTAAGTTTTTGTCATACAGTTTTCGCGGCCAGACCGCTTGCAGTGTTATTGCAGCGGCATTGAGTTATAGACATTAGATCATGGGCGTTGTCAGCTGTCCGCCTTACCTGGGAGAGATTTGGAGGCTAAACTGAGTGTCTGGAGTTGCGTCATTTCACATAGCTGTGTTTCCTTAAAAGCACACTGTTGCCCACCACAACGTTCTCCACCACAACATTTTGAAAATTCAGAATGACAGGTTGACAACTTTGTGAACATTCATCAAAGTATTTGACACAACTTGAAGATACAATTAGACTGTCTTAAAGCAGAAACAGATTGAACTCCACCCTATACATTAGATAGAACTGTTATTAAGGAGGCCAACGATATTGTATATGGTGGCTGCGCCCGAGTGGTGTTCGAAGATTCTAAAACGCCACTCTCGAGCATATGTTCAAATCCATCCCTTCCTTACCTGATTTAATGCGGGCCAGGCGGCTATTTCGAATGCCACTGGTGGTTCGATGGGTGTGATGTGTCTGCTGTCTGGATTATGGATATCCCTCTAGTACCGTCTGATAGAAGGAATCGGCTCTGAGTCTCCTTACAAGACCAGACTTCGACGCTAGATGGTTGAGCTGTCGACTGGTCTCTTCAACTGTTGCAGCGGGATGAAACACGAGACAACTGAACTGCATGTCCTGACAAAAAGGCTGCTCAACGGCTTCCCACACATTTCAAGTTTCAGGATTATTACATTCAAATCTTCTGTTAACAAGGCAAACGTTGAAAAAAGTTCGGAAGATATCTCAGATATTTTACCAGCCGAAGCTACTTTGCTACTAGTTCCAACAGACTCAAGTCCCTCGGGCAGGATTTGGACCAGTTGTGTCAGCCTAGAAAGAAACGACTAGCGGAAAAGTCTATACTTGAACATTCTTTCGCCACCTATCTGCCACCTTCGTAGGGACCCGTTAGTGGCTGAACCAACAATTAACTTAAGCTTACGAAGCGATTCGCTCGGGTGTTGGCTATCCGTGAGTTTGCCCTGCGTCAAAGCAGCTGTTTTAGGCGGTGTACTTAAGTCGCTTACATCAGGAGTGGACATAAGCACGCACAGTAAAATCAGCCTTCATGACTGAATTGGAAAACCTGGCTGGTTGTTCTGCCGATCACCCGGGTAGCCTCCACGAATGCTTTAGGCTCATCTTTTGTGAAACACCCGTCCAGTTTGGTGAAATCTGAGTTGTTGCGATGTTAAGTAACTGTTTCAACTGACTGCATGTCCTGCTTTAGCCTAATGGTCTGTCTCATTCTGTCCAGGAAACATTAGGTGTTTTGACAGCAGTACCAACTTTAGTGGTGCATTTTCTGTGTCGAGGTTGATAAGGAAACTTTTAATTTCCACTCGACACCGATGCAATCATCAGCTGTAGGAACAAGCCCCCTGTTGCGAAAGATCACCACGGCCGAAATGCGAAGTCTACGAAGTTTGAAGATTTGGGATGCTTTGTTTCCATCACAAATATCCACAGACCAATCAGTTTTCTCAGATCCCCTCTGTTACATCCCTTTTGTTCTCATTCTAGTAGTATATTCAAAAACACCGACCACTATTCTGCTTGACCTCATTAAATGTGTTATCAAAACGTCACTGAAGTTCTCGCTTAGACTGGTGGCATGAATTTATTTTGTTAAGGTCAGAAACTGCACTGTCCATGAGAGTGGAGTTTTGTTAATGAACTTTATACACTTACCTTGCAATGAGAAGTAGTTTTCATAGAGTTTGCCTGCAAACTTGAACATGCGTCCACCGTTTGGAAACCAGATGTCTTGAACTTAGTCGACCTTGCTTCGGATTTGAGAACTGAAATTTGTGTCCTCGTTACGAACTACACAGTGATATTGGTCGTGAAACCCATGCTCTCGAAATATAACAAAGCACGCCGTTTCGCAGGTCGTGGACATCATGGACTAAACCCTGAGATTTTAATACCAAATTGACTCCTCAGATAATGAAATCCGCATTCGTCCAATGCGGGCAGCTGTTAATACATCAGTAACAACCGAATGAACGTTCCACAAAATAACTCTCTGACCACAGCCAGATGATTGTGTCACTTTCCAAATATCAGAACCCAAGTGCAGGGAATTAACCTGCGAAGGATTTCCCGGGGCACACAAGGCAAAGCACAAATAGTACAACCATCGCATCTCCCATTGCACTTTGCTTCAGATAGGTTAGCAGTAATCAACTCTCCGTAAGTGCACAGTAGGCCGTTGAATTCACAAGACCTATCAGATATATGAATCCCATCTGGTCACCCTGTCGTACCTTGTCTTGGTCTAGCATTCGCAAGTATTATGCTACTACAAAGAGTGGGTAGCTGGCCTCCACACCTGTCAGTACCTCGTAAAAAAGCCCTAAACTCCCGGCGGAATGATGAATGACATGTACATGTCTACTTTCCTTGATCCAGGTGTCTCAGCTAGTTTTCGGGTTGCGGAAACAAGTGGCAGCCAATAGAAGTGTTCTCACTGTGGAAGTTGCTACAGTTCTACTCGCTCAACTGGGCAGCTTATTTGACGAGCACAACTTAGCGATTTGACGCTCGGTCGCGTGGGATTTCATCCTGGGTATCCGCTGTCTTCTGATGAAGAAGTGTGTCACTAAGATTCAGAGGTTACATGTGACGAATGGGTCCAACGAAATGAACGTACTCTATCCAGCGGGATTGAAAGGAATCCAGTGGAATTCATGTTATTGACTGACATTCTTCCACAGACACGGCTTTACCCTCACTTAGTCGGACCGTTTCGACGCTGCATCTCCACTCTACTTAAGGAATTTGCAGATGTGTTAGACAACGGCCATTCATTAGGATGCACCGATATTCTCCAGCATGAAATTGATATGCCGAAACGCCCAGGCCTTAAGCAGATTCAATGCAGAGTGCCGATTCAATACTGGCCACGTCTTGACCTAATTGTTCAAGAACTGTCACAAGGCGGCGCAGTTAAATCGTCAAACTCCTCATCGGCCACACCCACGGCTCCTGTTGAGGAGAGGAATGGTCTCTCTCGATTCAATGCACTGCACGACAGCATGTCATCCAAGGGGTAACATGTCCGATACTTTAACGGGCAAAACTGCCCTATTGGAAGTGCACTGATCCTGTCCAAAATTCCGACCACATTGGATACTGTACTTCAGGGCCAATCTACGAAGTCATGCCACGATCATCTGGAATACCTTCCCACCACCGACTGTCAAGTTTCGTGTGGTGTGGCTATCTACATACGACTACTAGGAAAACATCTGATCATGTTAGAAGTGTTGCTTAGAAAGTTGCCATGACAGCCGTCATGCATCACACCTCAGTTGACCAACTGTGCTCACACATTTGTCAGAGTGAAACACGCTCCTACAGGGTCTCAGGTGGCAAGTTCGTCCCAATCGACCAAATTAACAAATCAGACTTTCAATATCGGGTCAGCACAACCTCCGCTCATCAGCAATCCCCCGGAGATGTCTATCAACAACAATGTTACGCTGTTGTCACGCGCAGCCAACGAGGGGTCTAAGTATAGCCTAAAGGATTTGCGCCATCATGTTGAAGACTTCACTGACTGGGACGCTGCATGCAACGAATCTCGATTTAATATGAGTGGCAACTTTGGGTACTGTGGTGGAATGTAATTCCATTATTGGATATACAGTACCTCTTAAGCCACAAGGTGTTGGGAATGAAATTTATATAAACCGTGTCTTGAAGTTATGGAGTTACCTTGACATGGCTGTATCCAAAACGTCATCCATTTTGATAAGCCTAATGAATCAACTGAAACCCAGAAGCCATCCATATTTTCTTCTGTTCAGGCTATTTATTTGACCAAATGTTTGGGCCGATTCATACGCTTTTCACCATATACTTGTACGCGCCTGATGTCTGTTCACTCTTACTAATTTCCTGTCTTTTGCACCCGATAGTTTGACATAAGAGATTCAGATTCTCGGTCTATGTTCACCTACGGTCTTCCCGATGACCTGCCCAACGTTCGGGCTGCCATAACACCTCATTGAATATGTTCCACCAAATTTCTCTCTCTTGCTTCTTATAACCATTAGTGTTAAAAGACAGTGGAACATACTCTCGCGTACTCTTAAAATGTCTTCAACCTATCGTTGCACGGTCAACGACTAAGAGGAAATATCACGGTGGACGGCAGTTGGCCTTTAAACACACAGCAATGCGCCATGTTGTTATTACAGGAACACGTGGTTGAAACGGCGAATTTTCGTACTGGATGGGCGAACTTCCACCCCCAAACTCACGTGTGCTTTTGTATCGGACTCATGTGCAAAAACATGCAAACTAGATGATGACCCAAAGACTGCTGGTTACCGTCTATTACTGCCAACCATGCGGTTATTATCAACATTATTTGACTGCTGTGGTTGTTAAGTTTGAAAATATTGTACACGAAGCAAATTTGTTGGAATATCACACAGAGAAAGCCAAACCGCACCAAAAGTTATTGTTGTCTGGAACAAAGCGATTGTTATCAGGATTGCCACTTTTTACCGGTAAGTTAGAATGATCTTTTCACTGTTCTGTAGTGGGGTCTCAGACTCACTTAATATGGCAAGGAATACGTTGCTGGACACGCACACATTGTCCCTTCTCGTGTCAATATTTATTTTTCCTTACGGACAATTGAATTTATCATGTTGCATTCCTATGGTATAGTTGGGGTTCGCATTTTCTATTCCATGTGGTACTTTTCAGACGTTTCTGTACATATCCTTTGTACCTGAAGTGACCTAGATGAAGCGGCTGATTGGACAATACGAGGTTGCTACCAACGCAATCATCCCAGTGCCTAAGGGTGGAAATAAATTCATAGCTTCTGACGACAGTAGCAGTCTCATTGGTCTTCCCGGTTTCGAGTGCGATGACAAGCGCAGTAATTGATTGATTTCATGATTATTTACCAAGAGGTTCAATATTAATTGAAACTCAATATGGATTTCTCCTCAAAAGTCATGTTAAACCAGCTTATTCATAGCCTGGAGTAACTAAACTTTATTTGATGGGCAGATAAAAGCAACACTTACATAGAACTTCTCAAATTCTATGATGTAGTCGACAGGGTTAATCGTGGTGTGCTATCTAAGGAACATCAGCTCATGGGTGCAAACTGAATTCGCTCATTTCGTTTGGAGACCACCGCAACGATTCAATGAGACCTATTACAGTCGGGTCCTTCCTATGAAGTCGGTTCCCAACTCCCAGTTGAGTGCCTAAGGGTTCCACTCTTGGTCCTATGCTGTTTGTTGCCATCATAAATGACCATCACGGACATCTAATTCTCATTCACGATTACAGTCCGGTGATTTGAATATTCGGGGGGAAATATAAGGGCCAACGGATACTTGTCTCCAAGATGGACGTACCCAGAATCCTGGGTTGGACATTTTGAAAAGTACTCCCTTTCGAGAAAAGGTGTAGGAAGGTGGTAGTAGATAAAAACAGGTCTAGCTTCAGCTAGTAAACACTGGGGAAACAAATATCTGTCACTTGGACGCTGAGAAGGCACTTGGGGTCCCGGTCTTTGTCACCTTGCAATCAAACAGTTTTTGGATTTCTTTTCGAATTCAAGTGGGTTGGACTTCGTGCCTATTCATAACAGTGTGGTCTGCAATAGGTGCCATACAGGTGGATCGGAAGTGGTAAGATCGTGCTGCATCATAACACTCATGGTATTCCGCGTCATAACGGATCATTCCTAAGCCAATGTAAAAAGCCCAGTATGAAAGTAATCCTGTGGCAGAAGAGCCAGAGAGGCAACCAATAGAGATTCTTGATAAATTCTTGGAGGCTTGGATCCGTAAACTGCAGAGTTCTCCCTCTGAACTTGTCATAGCCTCCTGTTCCTGTCGCTTTCGATAGGAGGCTAGAAACCTACCGAGAGTTTTGTGCCGCAATTGGGATTTATTCGAAAAGCCTGCTGTCGTCTTACAGACATTAGGTAACAGCTCCAAGAAAAGAATTCTGAAATCTAACAGACTACCATCTAGATTAATATAGGAGTAAAACCCGGACACTGTGATATATTGCTATTCCAATTTAGTCTGTTTGTTGGAAATGTCATGCAGTGAAACAGTATAGTTTACCGGATAACGTTTCGACATAATCTATTTTCCGTATCCGTATTAGGCGCTGTTAGCGAAATGATGGGCAGTATGACATGGACAACAAATTGCTTCCGAAACGTTATCTAGCAAATGATACTGTTTCACTGTATGATATTTCTAATAAACGGACTAAACTGGAATGATTATTTGTATCCTTTCTGACTTATCGAAAATCAGACAGAGTCGGTAGCTATTCAAAGCGAGAAACGTTTTGAAGTGATATGGAGTGAAAACCCAAAGAACTATCGTTCGCTATTTTTACAGCACCAAGTTTGAGGTCTGGACACATGTAGCGGTGTTTTCCAATATGTGCGTTACTCTAATTCACACAGACTTGTAATATTTTGTATACTTACACTCAAAGTGCAAAACTAGCTGGTGATGTAAAAGTAATATAAAGGTTTGTGTAGAATAAAAAGCCATTATCGCTGAAGACATATTTTCCAGTAATAAGAATAGAAGGCCAGTTAACTGTCCTACACATGCCAAATTTGGCGTGTGTTATTTTTTGCAATAGGATCCTTTGTAAAGATCTTATTTCTCCTTGAATGTTCTCATCGAAGGGACTGATACCACTCGTTAGGATAAGGATTCCCCTCGATAATTTATCAAAGCAAGTGGGTTTAATAAATGCTTGCAGTTCGTTTTATGCTGGAAATAATGCAATTTCATATGGGATTTAGATATTAGTACTCAGAAATGGGGTCCAAAAAGTTCACAGTCAGAGTTCAAAGAGTTAAGATTAGCCGGGCACTGTGGTAGATTAATTACAATTGTAATTCCATTTGTCTGTTTATTAGAAATATCACTGAGGCAGTATCATTTACTGTATAACGTTCTGGACAATTTATTATCCATATTCACATCATGTCACATGATATGAATGTGGACGGTAAATTATGTCCGAAACGTTATCCAGTAAGTGATGCTGTCTCACTGTGTGACATTCCCAATAAACAGACAAAAGTAGAATTAAGATTAACCGCAAGGATATAGAAATTGGGTTTGCAAAGCTGGAATACGGATGCTGAAGTTTGCTTACCAAGAACAAAGACATAACACAGAAAAAGGTTCGTCCTGGAGATGGTAGGTTTTCATCGGTTCTATGCTGTTTCATGCCTCGGAATATGCAGTCCGAACCACTTTAAATTAAGTATTAATGTTTACGAAGTTAGTCAGGGCCATAGGTTGGGGTTTGGGTGGACAACTAATTGATAAACCATATGAATTGTTGTCTCTTCCTTCCTGTTTTCTGCGACTCCGTGCGATAGAAGGTGCGTAAAAATTCCTAAAGTAATATTTATTGGTTGGTCGGTAGTATGGACAGTTTAAGGTCACCCAGACACTCCGAAGCTTTGCACTGTCTGTTAAACATTTTTATGGACTTAATATTGTTTTGAGAAACGGCTCATGTTTATGTCGTGTTTGCAAAATTATGCTTTTCTCTGTAGGAGAGAGTATATTATCCGGCTGGTCACCGGGCACAAAGGAGAACGGTGAATAGAAGAAGAAGAAAAGGCTGAATGTTTAAACTGAGCGATAATGGCGAGAAAACGTTGCGTTTTTCTTCTATCATCGTCCTCACCCTCGAACAATTACCCATTTTACTTCCTAATCTCTGCACTCTTATTTTCTCTGAGATGGAGTTTTATGGTGAATATTTTCTTGACACGAAACTGAGCGATATGTATGCTGATATGGTTAAATGGCGGTTGACCACAAATGTCTTTGTAACATTGCTCGTGTATGATTAAATCACCATACGAGTAATGTAGAGGTTAGGAGGAGGGTACTAATCTATGAATTTATAATTTTTTATTGACTAAGGTAGCTAGCACATGTACTTTGCATCTCGAGTCCACCTACGTCGACGTAGAGGGCTAGCAGAAGTTGGGTGAGATGGAAAGAGGGTTCAAGGTGGCTAGACCAAGATGTGCACCAGTTGACGGAGTCTATGTCGCCCTGAGCTATCTATGGAGTTGTAGAGTGCCATATTGGGGGTCCTCTAGACTGGCCATCGGAGTCAATGATTGGAGATGCTTGATGAAGTGGCTGGAAATTGGTCATAATGGTGTAGATGTTTTCACTCTTTAAAGTTTCGGGAGATTTTAACTAAGCTTCAGTCTTTAGATTCTTTCTCTTTACATGTACTTATAATCACTTCGATATCGCTCGTTTTCTATGCAATCGTTATTTGCACTTAAATTCTATAATTACATTGAAGGATTCCCCAGTTGTTTTTCCTGTACCCTTTTGTTGATTAGATAAGCGACAATCCTCCCGTTGTTGTGATGTAATTACTCCAGAACAAACTCCAGTTTTTAAGCTATGGACTTCAGTGATGGCCAACATTAATGATGTTTTTATTTACCGTTGAAAACGAAATTAATAACTGAAAAAGAAATAATCTAGTGTTCTACGATTTCTGACATTTAAGTGGGGAAAGCTGATGCAGAAAGACAAACGATTGAGGAATGTCGCATAAAGGTGACTAGCTCAGAGCTGCTACAGTTCACAGCAGTATGTAATGAACAGAGTATAAAAAGAACAAGATTGAAGTGGAGAAAAATGTTTGGGAGTAGGGAGAATAAGATGGTGTAGGTTAATGTTAATCTTATAGACTTTGAAGACTACAAAGATTGCTTCAATCTGTTCCATTGTTACCGATTTTGAGCCATTTCATCATCAGTCATCAATATCAACACAAGACCAGGCGTTACTACGTAACGGTTCGAGTTGCCACACTTCATATCACTACACCAAGTAAGAAGACAGTGAGGTGCAAGATGAAGAAAAGAAGAATCAGTTAAAGGAAATAAAAAGTATGAAAAGAGGGGAAAAAAGAATGGGAAAATGGTGAGATTCGCTACAGCGTCGTTAAGATGACGATAATGTGTGTATACATCCAGGCCACTGACATTGGTTCTGAGCCATATCACCTAGACACTCCAACCACTGGTTTCTCTTGACTCGCGGACCCCAACCGGCTACTCTGCATCGCCCCACATGGCTCAAACCAACAGTCAGAGACTTCATGCATTGATGCCATGTTTTAGTCTGGCCACCTCGAACCTGTTCCCAGCCTGGACCTACTTCGACCAACATTGTGTGACGAGGATACGTAATATGTGTCCCAACCATCTCAGTCGATGTTCATAATCTCCTCAACTGATTTACATCTACTTCCTAAAAGTCCATAAAACTGACGTCTGCGTTACTCACGTGATGACACCACGGAATACGGCCTATACTATAGTGGTTGAACACTTGAGACTTTCTCATGTCTTCCACCTTGAATGGCCATGTTTCAAAGCCATACAGTAGAACAGACCGGACTGCTGTGGATCACACGCGACCCTTAATAGACAATCGGATATCACTGTGGCGCCATAGGTGGCGTAAGTTGGCAAAAGCCAGCTGAGCCTTTTGTATTCGTGCAGAGATTTCATCGGCCACTGAGCCAGCCATCAGGGCAGGACTGATCCTACTTCGCAGGTAAGTGAAGTGGTCGACACACTCAATCACTACACTCTCTGTTGTTAGTGGCAGTGGGGCACTGTTGAAGACCAATCCTGGAGCAACAGTTTGCATTTGGGTGGTGGGAAATGCATCCCAAACATTCTCAAATTGGCACTCAAAGTGTTCAGAATACTCTGCATCTTGTCAGCGTCTTCACCTAACAGGACTATGTTATGTGCATATTCTAGGTCTAGCGAAAATGTTCCTGCCATCTCTCAAGATTTTCAACAACCTTTTTCTAACATTTTGAATGCTCGAACTACCTACGTTCATCAAAACCGCTCAGACCCACTGTGTCACATTTTATGGGTTGGTTTCATTTTTGGTAGCGTCTAGCTCATATAAACTATCAAGGTAACAGGTTCCTTCAGTACGCGCAATATCTGTTCAGTATACCTTATTTGGTGTCGGCTAACAACCTTATCTGCTGAGTAACTGCCTAGAATCGTACACCTAACCTCAAAATTGCTCACATAGTGGTTGCACCATACGCTAGCAGTGTTACCATGACATTTATGGTTGAAACTCGTATTCTTTAATATCTGTTATCAGCCGTCAATTCACAGTTATATAACAGGACATTACAGCGGTAACTACTTTTTGTCTTAGCACTATCCATCAGACCTTTCTGGTACGTTAAAATCTCAAGCAACAAGCGTTCCTGCCAGCGTAACTGGTTGAGTCATTGTGATATGCAAACCTGATCACTACATCAATGTAGTAACTATTGTTCAGGACCGGACTTGTGAACTGGTGGTTGTAATGGAATGACACCAGTAATCACTACTATATTCGGGCAATATGTTCGGTTTTTTGTGGGAATAAAGATGTATGGCATCAGAAACTTGTTAAAAAAATCAGGGAGTGTTGACATGTTCATTTTAGCAGAAAGATGCTGCAAAACCGATTTCGATGAGCTCTGAGCATACCCAAGAGTATTAATAACTGGATCTTAAAATGACTTTCCTCGTGATGGATGATAAAAGCTTAAAGTACCAGTGTTATTCATTGGTGATTATCAACCGTTAGAACGACTTACGTGCTATTTTATTCGGAGCACTTTTGTTTAGTCTCGGAAGTTCCTATTTTTTTCCTGTCTCTAGCCATAACCTGATCAAAAAGTTGAAGTCGTACCTACATATTTATTTTCGTTATTGTATGGTTGTGAAGTATGGTGACTTGTACTAGTAAATTTCTGTGCCAAATTCTATATTTTTTGCGTGAAATCGTATATTTGCTGTCAGCTGTTGTTCACTTGAACCATAGAGCGTACTACTACATGTTAGTTAACTTTATTAAATACATTGATGCAGTTTCAATGTATTTTAGAAATTATTTGTGAAAAAGTGAACGCATGAAAACATGTCTGATTCAATGAATATATGTACATTTACGGTAAGTATTCAATCATTCTTTATATGAAATAGTACTAAATTCGTCTGAAAAAATGAAATATTTCGCCCAATAGTCACTCCACTTTGTTTCATAGGAAAGAAACGAAGAAACTTTTGAAGATTATACGGCAGTGACAGACTGGGAAGCGTGAGTCCGCAAATAATTGTATCAAAGTGTAAATTGTTTTGTGGTATTTTCTTTACTGTATCTGTTGAAGTAGGCGTCACTCGTTTTTCACACTATTAATAAACGAAGTTTCCGACGTAAATTTGTGGTTCTGTTTTTATGCTCCCACGGGTTGTACTGTTTTCACGTTTGTTATTTCGGTAACTTCTAAATGTAGCGATTTTGCTGAAACTGTGACTCAGTTAAAAATATTCAAAAGCTGTGAGTTTATAACCTGATGATGTGAAGTGCCGGATTGGTGTATCACGTCATAGCTGCAGATTGACGTTTTAATGTTCATTCAAATTATGTACTGTAGCAAAATTCTACAACCGTCCTTAAGCCGTTTTGATATCCTAATCTCCTGGCTAAATAATTCTTCGACAAACTTCCTTTTTGAATATAAAGTTCATCTCTATAAAATATAACTTCTAAATAATGCTTTTTCTTGACGATGGTTTCACTTTTTGTTGTCATAAAGAATGGTTTTCATGAGGATTAAACCTATATTTTTGTTAGCAGGTGCTTATCTTGAGATTTTGTAGCATTCTGTTCTTTTAACCGATGACTAAATATATCAATATACTCTTAATGTTACAGCTTTACGCAAGAACTTGAAAATCTGTTAATCAGCTGGATAATAAAACAGGATATTGAAACTGTAAGTTCTTTTGCCCAAGCTCTTAGTGGTTTTTCTGCTTAGGTTCTATTTTACTGAACATTTATGGTCATTTTGTGTAATTCGTTATACGCTTAGAATTACTGTGAGCTAATACAAAAGTCAAGTTGGTATGAAAGGAGACGGTATATTTCGGACAATTCACAGATAACGTTTTGTCTCTAAAGGGGCATTCAGTCCCACTTCATTTCAGGAATAACTAGAAAACAGAACCAGATTTTAAGTACTCAGTGATGTCTTTGAGGCGGTTTCAGCTTCATGGAAGTCTTAAGCATACTTTATTGATGATTATTTGTAAACATGTAATCCACATCTTTTCTTCACTCATTCGAAGTTAAGTGGAAATGTATTTTTCAAAAAGAGAGCATCGTTTAAACAAGTATGTGTGATAGCTTATGAGCCACACTTGATTTATCACTGCAGTGTGCTGCTCAGTAATCAATTTCATCCAACTATGTGACTGTCAAACTCTGCCTCGTCACACAGTGTTGGCCAAAGTAGGTCCAGGCTGGAAAAAAGTTCGAGGCGGCTAGACCAAAACGTGGCATCAATGTATGAAGTCTCTGACTGTTGGTTTGAGCCATGTGGAGCGATGTAGAGTAGCCGGTTGGGGTCCGCTGATTAATGTTCCAAGTTGCCACACTTCATATAACCCCATCAGGATACTAGCAACTTTTCTCTCGTGGCATATTACTCTTTTCGTTCTTTACTGCGTTGGTATGAAGTCTCGGGCCGTAAATGAATACATAGTTTCTTTAGGTCCAACATTATTATGACCCTAAGTGACTACTTAGAAGTCAGGTGTCTCAAGCAAGTAGCTTTAGCTCCACATACACCATAGCAGTTCATATTTTCACTAAGCTTCAATGATCAGCTTAGATTTGTGCTTAAGATACAGGCAACCTAATAAAACAAGATCTGAAGTTAGAGTATGATTCTCATTAGTTTCTACAATCGTTTGGTACAAGCTACACTTATGACTGTAACTTTGTTAGTTAGTTTTTACTTTATGAGATACTGATACCTGCTACCAGTAATATCAAAATTTGTTGATTTCATTTAAAACTCTACACCTGAAGTTATAACTGCGCACTTGAGTACAGTAAGTAATGGGATAAATAATCTTCATTTACTTGCAAAATGTAAATTTCAACAAAAATTTCATTTTCGAAACTACACAGTGATATAATATGTATGAGTTAGAATAGATAGTAAAAATTATTTGTTGACATGCATGATACTACTCTACAATGAGTGAAACTAATGATGTCACTGTTGATATACATAACAAATTAACCACCAAATCGTTCAAAAACACAAACGACGAAAGGTCGAAAGCAGTGAAAGATAGACAAACTAGGATATAACATCTGTTCAGCGTTCCATGGTTGTCTAACAGATAAATGATCTGAAACCAAGTGAGATTTTGTGGTTTGTTTCGCTTTCCAAGATGAATCAAGGGTGAGAACGTGAAAAAGGGGTCAAGTAGGAAGGCTGAATTAAAGGTCAAATAATAACGAAAAACTATCAAGTGAAAATAGTAGTATATCGAACTTGGTTTCAGAGTCGAATTCGCCAAGGGAGAATTAATGTGATAAATTGTTTTTAACAAAAGGGTGGTTTAAATTTTTAATCGCTAAAGCCTCAAGAAATTTAAGGATCTGCTTCCAATACGTTTTGTAAATAGGTCTAAACGGAGTAGCACTGTCAGTCCTGTGACCGGTCTCAAAAATATGTCTCGCGATCGAAGGACTTTGCTACCAACATAAATGGTTTCAGGGGATTCAATTGTTCTCTGAAGCCACTTTGGAATATGCTTTGAGGTGCTGAGTTGTATGGATCTATGAGTCCTTTCCATGTATGTGTCACCACATGTACATTTGAATTGGTAGATACAGTGGGGTGTGGCATTTTCTCTCATATTCTGTAAGGGTTTGGGAGAATGTACAGACTTGGTAGTTTCCTTTAGTCGAACCCTAGCTACATAGTATGTTCTTCTAACAGCAGAGTTAAGTCTCTGTTTAAGGATTGTACTATGAGAATCACCTTTATACGGAAGACTGGTGAAGATATCGTTCTTCGGGACAAAGTGAAGAGTTAGTTTGGGTGCTCTGGTTATTTTTTACTGCCTAACTATCCATCAAAATTTATTAGGTAGTGCCTAATGAGTTGCGCAGATACATTACACGGTTCAGGCACTTTGCTTCTTACTGTTTTGTAGAAGTTTATAAAAGGAACTAATTGTTTTAAAGTAGCTATTCGCATTATTATAGTGATTGCATTTTGTCTTAACGTTATCCAACTGTTCTTTATGGTATGTTAAGACCTCAAGGGAAAGGCGTGCCAACTCATTGGGTTATTGTGATATTCAATCCTGACCACCGCGTCATTGTAGTTCTCTATCGGGCCGATTTTTTCATTTACTCTTCTAACTCAGCTTCACTACTCAGTTCAGGCAACTATCAGAATGTAAAAATTCATCGTGCTTATGACAATTATCAACTTTAGCTGCATTAACTGCTAAGGAGCGGTAATGAAGTTCGAAAGGAATTCACCTTTAGTAGAGGTTGTTCATTTTCCTAAGACAAGGAGTTATCTGGATTATCAGCGATTATCTTCATCCTTTGGGTCTGCAACATTTCAGGTTCGAATATTGGCAGGTATAACGTCGAAATCAAAATCCACATAGCAACCTTGTGCTCATTTGTGCAGCGGACAATGAACCGCGCCTATTATGTGAGGGTTAGTGATAGTACATGGCTGCTGAAACCTCGGTAGGTGCAGCGGTCTTGGAACTTGTCAGCTACCGGTTGGAAGTCAACTCCTTGAATCAATGAGCCATTTTATAATCCGAATGCTGTAGTTTTCTTCTAGAAGTAAAGACCAAACACTCGGTCCAGCAAATAATAAATATATAGATAATAGTGAATGATAAAGGGAATGGTACCGTGCAAAACAAAGTACTCTGCAACGTAACTTGATGCGTAACGTGGGGCATCAGGCTCCAAACTTCGTGAGTGTTACTACGTACCAATATCAAGTAGTACAAAGTTGAAATTATGAAAATATTGCCAGAGTAGAAAATTACTGCAAAATAGAAAATAATTTAACTGAAGTGTAAAAAATATTTGACGAAATTAATGTGATGCATTGCAATGGCAATCTACTGACGAGTGTGAAAGTTTACGTAAATAACCCACTCATCCATTATCAGTTATCTGTAGAACTGTGTTTAGTCTTCCACCCATGAACCTTCCAGTCGTGCTTTGGAAGTTCATACAGCCAGTGACCATCGTTAATCCTCACAAATTAACTGCTGCTCATAGAGTAGTACAAAAATATAAACAAGGTTAACGTTGTTCATTTTATTTTTCATGCTGTACATCAATACAAGAAAAAGGGTATAAGAGATGAAATATCATATGACTAGTGTTCAGTCACAATGAAGCTTTCTTTAGGTGTATCTAAAGTGTGTGTGTGTGTGTGTGGTGTTTGTATATACATAATTCTGACTCACATGTCAAAGTAAAAAGTTGTCTCATACATTTTAAATAAAATGCTACAATTGTCCATTGATAACGCACAAATTATTATTAAGTCTTCAGATTGTGGACGTGTTCACTTTTGTGGAAGTCTCAAATTTGGTGAAAGAGTGTTCAGGCTCTCCTATTATAAGTGTGATGAAGTAGAAAAGGATAAGAATTCAACAAGTGGTAAGGCGTTTACAGCAGTTTTTTGTATCACATTCTGTTTACTTTTACTTTAGATGGGCGGAAATTGGTTCGAGTTATCACTTCGATGTCGAACTTTAGTCATCGTTTTGGCATTCCTTTATTTTGGTGAGTTTTGAATTATTTGTAAAGTTCAAGTTTTTTTCATCTAGAAATAATTACTCAAGTTCTGTCGACTGGGTTATTTTACTTCATGGTAGTGCGCTCATAAAGTCCTATGTCTTTACTCCATTAATCTCTTTTTCTCTCATTGTGGTGTTCTTTGAGCAACGATATTCTTCTAATTCTTTTTGCTTTTCCTATTGCTAGTTTATGCCACGATGTGTTGTTTACAAGATAGTAACTTGAGCCATATCACAGTAATACCAGATCCTATTTTCTTAAATTACCTTGCTTGATAGACAGACGAAATCAGTGTAGAACCTCATACACAAGTGATTTGGTTCAAGTTGCCACACTTCACAGTAGCATGCAAAGAACAAGAGAGTAACAAAAGAATTATGTCATGGTATACGTGGTCAATCAGGGTTGGTGAAGATGTCCAAGCTTTGGAAGCCGTCACACATATGCACCATTATGACCAGTTTTCAGCCGTGTTGCCGAAGGTCACTAAGTATTGTTTTCTATGATCTCGGGGTTCCCAACCTGGGAGTCCACAGCTCACTATGAAGTTAGTGCTGATGATATCTAGAAAGAAAATTAAAGGTTCACAATTAAATCACCTAACTCAGAGAATACAACACTACCAAAGTCTGCACCTCCTTACACGGCTGAAAGCAACAGCCAGGAACTTCATGGGCTAGTGCCACATCTTAGTCTGATCACACTGAGTCCTCTTCTAACCTCATCCAACTTCTTTTAACACTGCATGTCGATGTAGGCGCTGGATGGGCATACGCAACCCATTTTCCTATATATATCATCATCATCTATCAATATAGGACTAGGCATTACTGCCTAACGGTCAGAAATGCCACACCTCATATCACTACATCAAGTAAAAAAGGCAGTGAGGTGCAAGACGAAGGAAAGAAAATTCAGTAAAAAGAAATATAAAGTATGAGGAGAGGGAAAGGAATAGTGAGAAAATAATGAGATTCACCATAGCATCGTTAAGATGATACTAGTGTGTGTACATCTGGGCCACTGACATTGGTTCTGAGCCATATCACCTAGACACTCCAACCACTGGTTTCTCTTGACTCGCGGACCCCAACCGGCTACTCTGCATCGCCCCACATGGCTCAAACCATGATACCGAATACGGCTTACGCTACAATGGTCAAACACTCGAGGCTTTCTCATGTCTTCCACCTTGAATGGCCATGTTTCAAAGCCATACAGTAGAACAGACCGGACTGCTGTGGATCACACGCGACCCTTAATAGACAATCGGATATCACTGTGGCGCCATAGGTGGCGTAAGTTGGCAAAAGCCAGCTGAGCCTTTTGTATTCGTGCAGAGATTTCATCGGCCACTGAGCCAGCCATCAGGGCAGGACTGATCCTACTTCGCAGGTAAGTGAAGTGGTCGACACACTCAATCACTACACTCTCTGTTGTTAGTGGCAGTGGGCACTGTTGAAGACCAATCCTGGAGCAACAATTTGCATTTGGGTGGTGGGAAATGCATCCCAAACATTCTCAAATTGGCACTCAAAGTGTTCAGAATACTCTGCATCTTGTCAGCGTCTTCACCTAACAGGACTATGTTATGTGCATATTCTAGGTCTAACGAAAATTCTCCTGCGATTACGTCTACCTGTGTGGTCAGGTAACCAGAGGGAGACGTCTATCAGACGGACGGCCCCCGAAATAACACACTTCACCTTGCCCCACGGTCTGCCGGGCCGGCGGTGTTGGTTCGTTTGTCGTTGCCTTTCAACCATCCGGTCCCAAAAATACAAAAGTTCAAAATAATCATACTCAAAAGGCTGAGTGTGACAGGCCTCAAGCAGATGTCCGATGGGCTCTGCGGTCACACAAATCTCTTTCAGGTACCTTAAGAAGAAATAGCCTTCCACGGTGTGGGCAGCCGGGAAGTGTCAACCGCCCTCACAACTCTGTCAGCACCCAAGTTTCTTCTGACTGCTATCCTCCTCCTCCATCATTACCTTCTAATCTTCCTTCACGTCTCTTAATTAATGATGCTGCATCATCTTCAATTTCTCCTACCTCTGCAGCCTTCGACAACGATCTGAGTCCACAGAACAGCATCCCTGGTCTCCTTAAACCACGCTCCAAATTACATATTGGAGCCTTCAATGTCCGCACCCTCCGTCAAATTGGCCAACAGGCTTCGTTGGCAAAGACTCTAGCAACTCGGGCATGGATGTGTGCTGTGTTTGTGAGACACGCATACAGGACCCAAGTGTGGTTATTCACCTGACCTCTCCTGACCAATCTGGTGAATGCACAAAATTCACCCTTCGAGTTTCTGGAGATTCGATAGCTAGCTCTCGTGGTCTTGCAGGTGTAGGTATAGCATTAAGCAGTAGGGCAGAAAACTCACTACTAGACTGGATCCCAGTTGATAGTCGCCTCTGCGCTATGAGGCTGAACGGCACAGTGAGAACTAAAAGGAATAGTGAGACTCGCCGTTGTCTCTTTGTAATCTCTGCTTACGCACCCACTGACTGCAGTTCGGATGAAGTGAAGGACGAGTTCTACCATAAACTGTCTAACCTCCTCTCGAAAGCCAAACGTTCGGACGTAGTGGTTGTTGCAGGTGACCTCAACGCACAGGTGGGTAGACTGAGTGAGGCAGAAAGGCACTTAGGTGGCACTTTCGGAATCCCAGCTGAACGTACAGATAACGGTGATCGCCTATTACAACTATGCTCAGATAACCGCCTATTTTTAGCCAGCACAAATTTCAGACATAAAGAAAGGCACTGTCTGACCTGGCGTCCACCGAGCTCGACTCAGCGATGGACACAGATAGACCACATTGTTATCAGTCATCGCTGGAGAGGATCGGTGGAAGACTGCCGCTCCTTCTGGAGTACGTGTTTGGACAGCGATCATGCGTTGGTCCGAGCACGTATATGCCTGCGTCTCAATGGACGTAGAAAAAATTTGGCAACAAAACCACTACGAGTTCTGCTGGACAACGAAAACACCAAAGCCGTGTTCAGTGAGAAGTTGGCTAGGCAGTTATCGGAACAAAAGACTGTCACTCATCCAGAAGAAGCTTGGTGCCATCTTCAGTCTACTGTAAAAGCAGCACTGGAGACTGTAGCCGACTCCAAGATAATGGCTAAAAAGAGCCAGTGGATATCAGCAGCTTCTTCCAAACTAATGGATGCACGTGAATGCATCCCTGCAGGCTCTGAGTACAATGAAGAGCGAGCGCAACTTAAAAATAGACTGACGAAAAGTCTGCGCAACGATCGTGAACAGTGGTGGGCAGCAAAGGCTAAAGAGATGGAAAAGGCAGCGGCGATCGGTAACAGTAGACAGTTATTTAGACTTATTAAGGAGACTAGGGGGAAATGGTCAACAACAGTTAGTGAAACTATAGCGGAGAAGGACGGACCAGCGATTCACTCGCAGTGGAGACGACTGGAACGATGGGCAGAACACTTCGAGGAACAGTTTAACTGGCCTCCAGCCACGATTGCGCTGCCCGCTATCCAGTCGGACCCTGAATGGGACATAGAGACAGGACCCCAACACTAGAAGAAGTTGAGAAAGCGGTAGGTAGCCTGAAACGAGGAAGGGCAGCAGGACCAGACGGACTACCTGCTGAGGTATACAAGAATGGTTTTGAGATGCTCTTAGTCAGGTTAACGGAAGTGTTAGCCAGTATATGGGAATCAAATACGATCCCCTCTGACTGGTCTAAGTCACTGATCATCCCAGTCTTCAAGAAAGGCGAGAAGTCCTCTTGTGATAACCACAGAGGAATCAGCCTGACAAACATAGTGTCTAAGATCCTAAGTTCTATAATTCTCCGACGCCTGAGTGGAGCTCGGGAACAGCAAGCCCGAGAAAACCAGGCAGGCTTTAGACCTGGCCGTGGATGTATCGACCAAATATTCACACTGCGCCAGGTCCTGGAACATAGGCATGCTTACAGACGCCCGACAATAGCTGTATTTCTCGACCTGAAGGCGGCATTTGACTCCGTTGATCGAGAAGTCTTATGGCAGTGTCTGTCACTGAAAGGCGTGCCTAGTAAGTACATCACCTTATTGAAAGCTCTCTACTCGAACACTTGTGGGTGTGTTAGAGCCTATGGTGAGTTGTCCAGGGAGCTATACTCATCAAGTGGTGTCCGTCAAGGATGCCCACTATCCCCATTCTTATTTAATTTTATCATAGATATTCTTATGGAGGTTTCCCTCTCGTCACCTAATTACACAGACGTTGACCTAATCGCAGATGAATTTTCGTTAGATCTAGAATATGCAGATGACATAGTCCTGTTAGGTGAAGACGCTGACAAGATGCAGAGTCTTCTGAACACTTTGAGTGGGAATTTGAGAATGTTTGGGATGCGATTTTCACCACCCAAATGCAAATTTTTGCTCCAGGACTGGTCTTCAATGGTGCTGCGGTTAACAATAGAGAGTGAAGTGGTTGAGTGTGTTGACCACTTCACTTACCTGGGAGGTAGGATCAACCCTGGTGGGTTAGTTGCCGATGAGATTTCTGCACGGATACAAAAGGCTCGATTGGCTTTTGCCAATTTGCGCCACCTATGGCGCCGCCGTGATATCCGATTGTCTATTAAGGGTGGTGTGTGATCCACAGCAGTCCGGTCTTTTCTACTGTATGGCTTTGAAACATGGCCATTCAAGGTGGAAGACGTGAGAAGGCTTCAAGTGTTCGACCACTGTAGTGTAGGTCGTATTCCGTGGTGTCGTCACGTGAGTAACGCAGACGTCAGTTTTACAGAGTTTTAGGAAGCCGATGTAAATCAGTTGACGAGGTTACGAACGTTCATCGACTGAGATGGTTTGGACACATATTACGTATCCTTGTCACACAATGTTGGTCGAAGTAGGTTGAGGCTGGGAAAAGGCCCGAGGTGGCCAGACTAAAACATGGCACCAATGTATGAAGTCTCTGACTGTTGGTTTAAGCCATGTAGGACGATGCAGACTAGGTGGTTGGGATCCACGGGACAAGAGGAAGCAGTGGTTGGAGACTCTAGTTGATGGCATGGCTGAGAACCGATGTCAGTGGCGCAGATGTATACACACATTATCCTCATCTTAACTACACTCTACGAATCTCATCATTTTGTCACTCCTCTTTTCTTTCTTCTCATACTTCATGTTTCTTTTGACTGCATTCTCTTATCTTCATCCTTCACCTCACTATCTTTCTACTTGAGGTACTGATATGAGGTGCGACAACCCGGAGCGTTACGCAGTAATGGCTGGTCCTATGTTGTTATTGATTGACGTCCATGATAATATCTATGATAAAATTGAATAAGGATGGAGACAGTGGACACCCTTGACAAACACCACTCAATGAACATAGCTCCCCGGATATCTCACCATAGGCTCTAACACACCCACAAGTGTCCGAGTAAACAGCCTTCAATAAGGTGATGTACTTACTCAGCACGCCTTTCAGTGACAGGCATTACCATAAGACTTGTCGATCAATGAAGTCGAATGCCGCCTTCAGGTTGAGAAATACAGCTATTGTCGGACATCGGCAAGCGTCCCTGTGTTCCAAAACCTTGTGCAGTGTGAATATTCGGTCGATACACCCGCGGCCAGGTCTAAAGCCTGCTTGCCTAGTTTTCTCGGGCTTGCTGTTCCCGAGCTTCACTCAGGCGTCGAAGAATTATGGAACCTAGAATGTTAGACACTATGTTCGTCAGGCTGATTCCTCTATGGTCATCACAAGAGGACTTCTCGCCTTTCTTGAAGACTGGGATAATCAGTGATTTAGACCAGTCAGAGGGGAGCGTGTTTGATTCCCGTATACTGGCTAACACTTCCGTTAATCTGACTAAGAGCACTCTACCACCATTCTTGTATACCTAAGCAGGTAGTCCGTCTGGTCCTGCTGCCCTTCCTCATTTCAGGTTACCTACCACTTTCTCAACTTCTTCTAGTGCTGGGTCCTATCTCTATGTCCCATTCAGGATCCTACTGGATAGCTTGCAACGCAATCGTGGCTGGAGGCCAGTTAAACTGTTCCTCGAAGTGTTCTGCCCGTCGTTCCAGTCGTCTCCACTGCGGGTGAATCGCTGGCCCTTCCTTCTCGTTTATAGTTTCACTAACTGTTGTTGACCTTCTCCCCCTAGTTCCCTTAATAAGTATAAATAACTGTCCATTATTACCGATCGCCGCTGCCCACCACTGTTCACGATCTTTGTCTAGACGTATATATATATATATATATATATATATATATATATATATATATATATATATATATATATATATATATATATATATATATATATATATATATATATATATATATATAGCCGAAATCGTTTTTGTATTAGCTGCACTCTTGTGCGTATGTAGTATCTTTGTGGGCTTGCTTCTCCGTAGAATTGAGTTTTCGTGAAGAGAACTGATGATTTCAGCCTAGGCATCGCCATATTCAGTGCACCTTCATGGAGTGATTGAATAATGCGGTTAAATAAACATGTCGTCTTCACTACTTCTTCGTTTATATCGTTGATTTGTACAGACGAAACGTTGAAATGTCTCTTTGAATGGTGTTTAAATGGAATTATAAAACGTGGGAAAATTTTCGAGAAGTAGGCTCACCTACATTGTTGTTCTCATTGAAACAGAGTGCTGAATACTTGAAATGCTTAAAGGTGGTTGTCAATTAGTGACGCGAAATATTTTCGGAAAATCCCTAATTCAACATTATTTAGATTTCTACAGTTCCTGATAGGTTGAATATAGATATGTGCTCATAAATTATCGATTTAACTTGACTCAAGTGTTAGGTTAGACAGAGAGAAAATCCAAGTTAGAACCTCGCACACAGGTGCATCGGTCCAAGTTGCCGTACTTCACAGTAGTGTACAAGTGTTAACTATGGCTGTTATTCTCAAAGAGGAAACAAAATGTGGCCGAATCAACACGATATTATTAACCTACATACACCTATACATAATTTCTGGTTGAGACTACAAAAGGAAGTAGCCAATAAAGAAAATCAGATCTTATGATCAAGAATTAGGTAGATATTAGTGGATCGAAAATGAACATACGTAAACTGATTCCATCTCTAAGATTAAAAGCAAAATAAAGAGCGGATGCATTTCCACGACTACAACGGCACTTTAAGCGGTAACTCGGTAAAATTGGTTCGTGCAATGGTAACGCAAGATCAAAAACCCATGCCTTCCACTTCGGTTTTTTTCACAACATATGGTTCCTAACGCAAAGAAGATAGGAAGGAAGCCTATATTTTCACATACCTTTCAGGTGAACACTTAGTTGCTTCGTCGATATTTACCTTCCTCTTATTTGAATCACGTTTATTTTTTCTCACAACTTTATTTCATTCCAACCTAAATCCAATGCAGATTAAGAACCTCATTTCCCGGCTAATCTTTCTATCCTAGTGATTTTTACCCAGCTCCAAAGTTGTCCACTCGCTGATTGAAGTACTGAGTCGAATCAATAATCGAAATCCACTCAACTATCTTGTGTACAGTGGAGTAGTCCCCAATGAACCACATCTATTGCGTGGGGTTTAGTGATGCTAACTGCCTGCCCAAATCTTGGTAGGTGGAGCCTGGTTTGAACTTGTGACCTGCTGGTTAGAAGTCGAGTTTCTAGGCAACTAAGCCAGAACACCACGAATGAAGTACCGCCAAGGTTACTTTCAAAATATATGCGGTCGAAGATTGATATTCTGCCGGCGTTATGCACCCTTATCAACATCTGTTATTGTTAGCTAAATAAAGGTCAACTAAAAAGCACGTAAAATTGTTGGTTAAGAATTTTAAAGTGTAGTGTTTGAAAATTGGCAGGGCTGAGATAGATGCATGGATGTTTTCTAATACGTTTTGTATATAATATCTTTTACTTTCTTCTGCTATCTTTGACTTCCATATTTTATCGTCATTCTATTCTTTCATTTTTACTACTCTATTGCATGTGTGGCAACTGGAACTGTTGCATAATTGGATAAGGTTTGGTAAAAATCCGGTATTTCCTATCCTACGTGGCAAATTCGTGTATACAGTTGCAAGTTCGGAGATGCTAGTTGGATGAAGTAAAACAGCAATAAACTGTGAACCTCGATTTCACACTTGACGGTGCTAGTCAATGAAATCAAAATACTGGGACCGGGAAGGTCATTAGTCTTTGTGACGGCATCACACAGTTGATCAGTAGTCTTCAATTTTAACTGAAGATCTCAATTTTTTACCAAATAGCAAACAATTTTTGTAAAGTGACGAGTTTTAAAGTATTTTTAAAATTTAAGGATACCAGCGAATTGTAGAAAGAATTGAGCTTAGGAACTTGCATCAATATGTATCCTCTAGTTCTACCCATGAAAATATTTTGGATTGTTTGTGTAACAATTTATTATAAATTTATTCTCTAGACCTAATAAAGTTGGACCTTCTCAGGTAGCCGAATATCGTAACTTAGCCCTGTAGTGGATACATTTGTAATATTTGAAAATATAGATGTTCAGTTGTAATAAGTCTAATAATTACCAAGTAGTGGAAGATACATATATCAGATCAGAACTGAAGCTTTCCAGAACTCTCAAGCTTATTGATGAGCACACTATTGTAGAGTCAACATGTTCAATTTAAGTATGTTAAAAGTTCCTACCGTATGTGAAATACAACAGAACACATTAGCTCATATATCTTATTTTCATTTTCAAATTAATCAGGTTTTTGAAATCATGTGCAGCGAAGTTGGTTGATTATTTGGATATAGGTCTAAAAGGTTCACTTGATTATAGCACTAATCATAAAGTGAAGCTATTCTTTCATGCTTCTGACCAGTTATATACTTAAAAAGTAAGACATTATTACAAAACAAATAGATAATGTCCACTAACTGCTTGTTTTAAAGTTGTTAGTAACTCATAATCCCTGTATTTTTCATCATTTCTCATTGGATGTCTAGGTTTGGCTTGTCGCATGCATTCCTCCTACAGCCTGAAGATGGAGAGATCAAGGGTGGTACCCGACTTAGTCTATTGCTCAGTTCAATCGAAATGGCTGTCTATGCAACTCGATGGTGAGTTTAAGTGTATGAAGGGCTTCTAACTTATTCCTGATAAGAAAATACGTGAGCAGTACATAAATTAAATTTACTTGAAGCTTTGGAATTTTCATTTATCACTGACTTAGATTATATCTTACCTCAACGCTTGCTCTTTTGACAAGTTCCTAATAGTTTTGAATAGTAGAAGGTTAAATCGTTACTTCATCTGTCAATGGTACCTAAAAATAGAAGCTTTTAGTTTCAATCCAGCATGTATCTTCATTACAACGAGTTTCTTTTCAAGATTCCAACCATTCCATGCACAATAGGTGTTGATTATCGAAGTTCATTTGTTTTTTTATCTATTTGAGAATCACCATGATCTTTTATTTCGTATTCCTGAGTCTAATACATGTTTGTTGGTCATTGTCTTCCGTCTGCATTTACATTTTGTCAGAAACGTTATCAGACTATTGCCACTTGGTGTTGACAGTCGATTTGATCTTTAAAATATAAGCGGATTGGAGTGACTGAAGTGAATAAATAGCATGCATGTTACTTATGATTTTTAAAGTAGTTCATTTAAGTTTGATTTTGTTGCTGAGATAGCAAATGAATGAATGTCAGATGATGGGATTATTATCACTCAGAAACTTTATAGTCGATGAAACTTAGTCATATGCCTTGGAACAACTTAACTGATTATTTATTCTGTCTTCTGACATCAGTTAAAGTGTACTAATTGGCTAGTGTAGTGTATATGCATCACTCAGTTATCCTCACATATCCATAGCCACAGGCTATCTAGCTAGCGAACTCAAATTTGAAGACTCTTTAAGACATGATATGGAATTTGTCAAAGTTGGTCAGAAGTACTCATTGGTTATCATCTTAAAGATTGTGAACATTAAGCTTCGTTATTTATTCTCTCTCCTCTGTATACTTTAACATTATTCTTTTTCTGTCGAATTCCGTTTCATCTGTTCATATGAAGCTTAGCAACTTGGACTAATCCTTTTTTGCTTAAAGTGCTACCTTAGTCTATCTGTCTCATATCAATAAAGTCGATGAACAGGAAAGTATCAGCATTCGGTCTACCGTTATAAAATTTACTAGCTCGCCTGGTTAGCTAGTTCACTAGTTGCTAACCGGTCCTAAGCCCGGGTAAAGAGTGAAGGTTGAGCGTAGAGCTAGCAATCCTACCCAATCGCTTAGGAAACTGCAAACAAAATATAAAAACTAAAAACTATCTAGTGCAAGGAACCTATCTTCAAAATCAAGTTGAAAGCCTTCAAAAAAGTTGGTGACAGACCACAGTTCAAGTTCAACACCCAGAAAGTGAAGGACGAAATTCCAAAGGACATCTTCGCGTCAGCCATCAGGACAAAATGGGAGACATTAAGCAACATCCCTGAAGGATCGATCATGGAAGAACACTGGAACGCTGTGAAAGAGACATGGAAAAAAACCCTGCATAGTCGTCTTAGGAGGGAAGAAGAAGTAAGACAAGGAATGGATCTCGACGAACACATGGAAGCTGATAGAGGAGGGAGAGGAAGATGGTGAAGCAGAAGATGAACAACGAAAAGAAGAACTGAGTACAACGTATATATCATTGCACTGGACAAAGAAGTGAAGAAGAGTGCGCGCAAAGACAAAAAACACTTCTACGACACATTGGCAAGTGAAGCAGAACAAGCCCTACGACAAAAACAGAAGTGAAGTCCTGAACGCCATAAAATTGCTGAAGTCCGGGAAAGCAGCAGGACCAGATGGAATTCCCCCAGAAGTACTGAAAACAGACGCAGAGACAACAGCGGACATGCTCACACCACTACTGCAGAAGTAAGGATACCTGCAGATTGGAAGAGGGGCTACCTTATCAAACTTTCAAAGAAGGGCGACCTAAGCCTTTGCAAGAACTGGCGAGGAATCATGCTGCTGTCCACCCCAAGCAAAATATAAAACCGCATCATCCTGGAGAGACTAAAAGATGCTCTGGATTCAAAATTACGACCGGAACAGGCTGGCTGGCTTCAGGAAGAACAAATTATGTGCTGATCAAATTGCAACGCTAAGCTATGTATCATCATAGAACGGAGTATAGAATGGCAGTCAATTCAACTCTACGTTAACTTCATCGATTTCGAAAAGGCCTTCGACAGCGTCGACCGAGAAGTCATTTGGCATGCAGCTGCTTCAACATTACTTAGTGCCATAAACCTTTGTCAACCTATTCAACAGCAGTTATGTGCTACATGATGCCACATGCCAAGTGATTCATATGTACTGCACTACACTCAGCATAAAGAACACGACTCACTTAAAATCCATAATTATTGTTCACCAACCCCCCACGACTTGATTGGTATTGTGATTGAATTCTAAAACTGTATATCAGTGTAGACCCATAGACGAAGACTTAGTTGAAAAGGAATATGTTTCTTCGCTCAGTCAGCCTTTTTTTCTCGTGTAATTGTAGAACTTGGACACTGTGGTGGAATGTAATTTCATATTAGATTTATTTATTTGATACGGCATACCTTATTGTTTACTTGATTACGATTCTAGCTTAAATTATTACTCATAACCATACCAAAGTAATCACATCTCAACTATTGCAATACACGCACTAACACACAACCACACAATAGGATGGGATAAAACCACTGTACTTATAGTTAATTGGAGGGAGAGGTTAATTACTAAATCTTAGTTTATCGAATCAACACCCAACATATGTAATAGGGATGATGCAACACCTATACCAGAAAAGTAGAAAATTTTACCACCAGTAAAAGCAAAGAATATAAGGTGATAGTGTAGTGGGCACTACTGATCAGAATGGATGTAAGTTTTATATGCTGAGAGGGTGGCAGAAATCATAGGCAATTACCAGCAATGGGTAGAGATTTTGTCAAGAGAGACGCAAGAGACAAAGTGAGCATATTAATAGCAAATGAAGATACAAGCAGAAGAGGAAATGAAACACATTGTGCAAATGACTGTTTTAACGGAAAGCGTACAATATTTGATCACTACTGCGGAAGATATCGATTATAAACATTTCTTCCTGGTTCTCAGTCTTGTCGTTTCTCACAACAGGACTATAAAAATCAGATGTCGAAAATTTTGTGATTACATTGATATGATTATGAGCAATAACTTGTGCTGGAAACGTCGTCAAGTAAATAATACTGTATCACTGTGCTGTATATCAAATAAACAAATCTAATATGTAACTCTTGATCGTGTACGTAAACCTGCATTTATTTAGTGAATTACACTGCCACAATTACCCAATATATTAATATCGAGTAGTAATATATTTTCCTATTCGAGAAAATGTTGCTATTTGTTCTAAAGTCTCTTTTTTCTACTTGTATCAATAAAGTCCTATACCAGTTCTAGTTGAACATTATGGGTATACTTATTTTGGCTTGGTTGCTTCGTGTGGTCTGAAATCAAGTGATTATGTACAAAATTCTCGTTCTGGTGGTAGCAGCATTAACTCCTCACTGACATCATCATCTTCATCTTGGATTGGCTCTTTAAATATTGATTTTACTAGTTGTCGTATTGAAAGCGATATATTGGCAACTTGCACACATCTTGGTGGATTAAAAGAGATATTTTTATCCAAATTGGTATGTTTTCATCATTGCTGTAAAAAATTCCATCGTTACTTTTAAGTATGTCCTACATTGATTTGACCAATGTGTTTTATGATATATGACACTAATTGGATTACTGAAAAGCATTAATATTTCAAAATTGAATTGAAGCTCTTTGTTGGGTAAAAATTATGTTCAGTTTTGACGCAAACTATTTGCTTACTGACCCCTCGGAATGGAGGCCTTAGTTTCGGTTCTGTATGTATCCAAGATAAACTTCAGGACTCTGATAAACCAGTCAAGTTAGCCGAACATAAGAGCCTAGGTTGATATCCCCTACTAAGATGAGTAATGCAGACAAGAAATAAGCCATATAGGTATGCCTGCAATAACACGCTAACACACAGTAGGGTGGGGCAGAGTAATAGTCCTAAGGACTAATGTAGTTGGATAGAAAGAGACTTTGTTCACTGAACCCTTGTTCATCAATTCAACGTCTAACACGTGTAGTTGAAATGACGCAACACCCAATTCCGGATGTATAGGAAATTTTACTACGCGTTTCATCAGAGAATAAAAACAATAGAACTATCAGAACCAGGTAATAACGTTGTATGATTACTTTGATATGATTATGAGCAATAAATTCTACTCAAAATACCCAGTAAATGATACTGTATCACTTTAAGCTGTATCAAATAGACTAATCTGATATGGAATTGTGATCTGTCAGAGTGCTCAAATGGTATATCTACTGTGTTTTCCTATTTTAGATCCAAACATCTAGGAGTGATAGAATTCGGAAAGTCACAGAGACATGAACTTTTAAACTTCCATTAATAATGCGGTCAAGAAGTAACTTGTAAGCCTAAATCAACTGTTTAGGAATAGCACAACTTCGTCTAACCGAATCTACAGATTCCACTACGATATCTTTGTGAAATCAAATTAATCAGGCTTTCGATTTCTTTGCCAATTATCTTTAGATATTTATGAATCACAGTTTAAACATAGTCAACTTAACTCACTAGTTCACTATACGTTTTGTCTGTAGGGCTATCCTTGAGTGTCAACTATTCCGTTCCGAAACTGGATATCTCAGCCAGATTTTTATACCACTTACCTTCTTGTTCATCTATACAAAGTGAGTTTTAAATGAATATATATATATATATATATATATATATATATATATATATATATATAAACGTTACATTGTAAAGTTATCTACTTGCGGCGAGACGCAATATTTAGTTGTTTGAATGGGTTGGTTATAGAGACACTTGGTGATTTACAGGTTGGGTTCCGCATGATAGCAGAAAGTAGTGGTTGGAGGCTAGTTGACATGACTCAAAATCCATGTCAATGGCGCAGATGTATCCATAAATTATCTTAATCTTAATCGTCATCCTGAATTCAGTATTTTCGTGCGGCTCCTTCTCTTTTTACTACTTCCCACCACTTTTGACTGGTTTATTCTTTATTTCTTCATCTTTCATCTTAATACATTCTCACTTGATGAGAATGATTTGTGGCGTGGCAACTTGAACCATTACGCAGTTATACCACGTCCTATGTTGGTTTTGTCTGTCTCTCTGTTATGATCACAACATGAGGTATAGTTCACCGATCTGTTCATCTAATTTTCAGTTATTGTCTCATATCCTTGAAGCACAGTTCACCGAAATCGGTTTGTACGTTCAGGATTTATCATTCATTTATCCCATGCAACAGATGTAACTGGACTTCATCTTCTCTTTGTTTTCCAGTTATGCAGTCGAATCCTGAATGCAAACCTAGAGATGGGACCTTCAATGTTTGTAGAAGTTAAGAAGGCTGCAAGTAATCGGAGACGAAACAGACTTCGTTGAACCGGTACCAGAAATTTTTAAAGACGGTAGTCAAGCTTATTAGTTAGGTTGAATGGAGTGTTAGCCTACGTATGAGGATCATATATATTCCCTTCTGGTTCGTCTTAGTTACTTACTGTCTACGTCTTCAAGAAAAAGACAAATCCTCCTTTCGTAATATCAGTAGAATGATCGTGACGAACTTCATAGTTTCTGTAGTAATTAAACGTCTAAGATTACTTGCCCTAGAAAACCAGGCAAGTTTTGAACTTTGTAGTGAGTGTATTGACCACATGCTATACTAAAAGCTTATAAAAAACACCACTGAGCGTATCAAAGCCTATCGTCAGTTGTCATTACTGCACGAATTCTCTAATTGTTGGTGTTAGCCGTATAGGGAAATGTAAAATTCTCCTTTAGATTCTGCATGCCAGCAGATACTGGCTGTTGGAAACTTTAGGTGACTTGACATAGAACGATATTGGTAGCGTAGATGTATCCACACATCATCATTCTAATCAACATACTGAATTCAGTATTTTCTTATTCCTCCTTCTTCCTTTCAACTCCTTTTACCTCTTTAGACCGACTCTTCTTTATTTCTTAATCTTTTATCTTAGTGATTTCCCGCTTGATATGATGACATAAAAAACTAACAAAAGACAGTTTGGCGAAGAAAATGTGTTTTCGAAAAATCATCATAATCGTTGTTTCAACAGAATATATATTCGTAAGTAGCTAAGCGGTCAATATAAAGTCGTCAAAAGCGGTCAGTAAAGTCGCAAGATGATAACGGTTAGAAGGTCAACTCGAGGTCATCAGAATTACTTATAGAATTATAGTAAATAAAGGAAGAAATGATTAAACCGTCTTAGAGAGATTACGACCAAGACAAATTTAAGGATTGCATATACCTCTTTTGAACGTGAAGACCAGACTTGTAGTGTTGGTTTGGCAGAGTTTCTGCTGTGTTTAGGTGGCAAATACACACTCGCTTCGAAAAGCTTGATTTCACATTATAAATGACTTTGAAAGAAGACTCTCGTGGAGCACACTGATCAGAGTTAACTAGATGCTCAAGATTCGTGCTGTTGATGGCTTTACACTGTTCTTTAGACAGTCATACAGGATAGTGTTCGGATATGCCACTAGATAGAACGCCCGACCGACAGCTGCTACCTTGACGTGGTGGTCGGGCTTGCATATCACAATGACCAACGAGCTATGCTGGTGGAACGCTTGTTCCCTCGAAGTCCTGTTGGATAGTGGTTAGACGAAAAGCAGTTACCGTTATAGTGTAAATTGCTACACTATGATGGGGGTCTGAGGGCGAAGTCGTACTGCTGCTAGCTGGATGGGGTGTGACAGCAGTAAGGTGTTTCCCTTGGATGACCAGCAGTGCCAAGCTGATGCTGCCTTCTCAGTGGAAGGGGGGGTTAGAAAAGGTCGGCCCCAAAAATAACACACTCCACCACGCCCCACGGTCTGCCGGGCCGGCGGTGTTGGTTCACTTGTCGTTTCCTTTCGACCATCCGGCCCCAAAAATACAAAAGTTCAAAATAATCATACTCAAAAGGCTGGGTGTGACAGGCCTCAAGCAGATGTCCGATGGGCTCTGCGGTCACACAAATCTCTTTCAGGTACCTTAAGAAGAAATAGCCTTCCACGGTGTGGGCAGCCGGGAAGTGTCAACCGCCCTCACAACTCTGTCAGCACCCAAGTTTCTTCTGACTGCTATCCTCCTCCTCCATCATTACCTTCTAATCTTCCTTCACGTCTCTTAATTAATGATGCTGCATCATCTTCAATTTCTCCTACCTCTGCAGCCTTCGACAACGATCTGAGTCCACAGAACAGCATCCCTGGTCTCCTTAAACCACGCTCCAAATTACATATTGGAGCCTTCAATGTCCGCACCCTCCGTCAAATTGGCCAACAGGCTTCGTTGGCAAAGACTCTAGCAACTCGGGCATGGATGTGTGCTGTGTTTGTGAGACACGCATACAGGACCCAAGTGTGGTTATTCACCTGACCTCTCCTGACCAATCTGGTGAATGCACAAAATTCACCCTTCGAGTTTCTGGAGATTCGATAGCTAGCTCTCGTGGTCTTGCAGGTGTAGGTATAGCATTAAGCAGCAGGGCAGAAAACTCACTACTAGACTGGATCCCAGTTGATAGTCGCCTCTGCGCTATGAGGCTGAACGGCACAGTGAGAACTAAAAGGAATAGTGAGACTCGCCGTTGTCTCTTTGTAATCTCTGCTTACGCACCCACTGACTGCAGCTCGGATGAAGTGAAGGACGAGTTCTACCATAAACTGTCTAACCTCCTCTCGAAAGCCAAACGTTCGGACGTGTTGGTTGTTGCAGGTGACCTCAACGCACAGGTGGGTAGACTGAGTGAGGCAGAAAGGCACTTAGGTGGCACTTTCGGAATCCCAGCTGAACGTACAGATAACGGTGATCGCCTATTACAACTATGCTCAGATAACCGCCTATTTTTAGCCAGCACAAATTTCAGACATAAAGAAAGGCACTGTCTGACCTGGCGTCCACCGAGCTCAACTCAGCGATGGACACAGACAAACCACATTGTTATCAGTCGTCTCTGGAGAGGATCGGTGGAAGACTGCTGCTCCTTCTGGAGTATGTGTTTGGACAGCGACCACGCGTTGGTCCGAGCACGTATGTGCCTGCGTCCCAATGGAAGTAGAAAACGTTTGGCAACAAACCGACTACGTGTGCAGCTCGACAACGAAGACATCAAAGGCGTGTTCAGTGAGAAGTTGGCTAGGCAGTTATCGGAACAAAATACTGTCACTCATCGAGAAGAAGCTTGGTGCCTTCTTCAGTCTGCTTTAAAAGCAGCTCTGAAGACCATATTTAGACTTATTAAGGAGACTGGGGGAAAAGACCAACAACAGATAGTGAGACTGTAACGGAGAAGGAAGGGCCAGCGATTCACCCGCAGTGGAGACGACTGAAACGATGGCCAGAACACTTCGAGGAACAGTTTAACTGGCCTCCAGCCACGATTGCGTTGCAAGCTATCCAGTAGGATCCTGAATGGGACATAGAGATAGGACCCCAGCACTAGAAGAAGTTGAGAAAGTGGTAGGTAACCTGAAATGAGGAAGGGCAGCAGGACCAGACAGACTATCTCCAGAGGTGTGCAAGGATAGTTTTGAGATGCTCTTAGTCAGGTTAACGGAAGTGTTAGCCAGTATATGGGAATCAAACACGCTCCCCTCTGACTGGTCTAAATCACTGATTATCCCAGTCTTCAAGAAAGGCGAGAAGTCCTCTTGTGATGACCATAGAGGAACCAGCCTGACGAACATAGTGTCTAACATTCTAGGTTCCATAATTCTTCGACGCCTGAGTGGAGCTGGGGAACAGCAAGCCCGAGAAAACTAGGCAAGCAGGCTTTAGACCTGGCCACGGGTGTATCGACCGAATATTCACACTGCACAAGGTTTTGGAACACAGGGACGCTTGCCGATGTCCGACAATAGCTGTATTTCTCAACCTGAAGGCGGCATTCGACTTCATTGATCGACAAGTCTTATGGTAATGTCTGTCACTGAAAGGCGTGCTGAGTAAGTACATCACCTTATTGAAGGCTGTTTACTCGAGCACTTGTGGGTGTGTTAGAGCCTATGGTGAGATATCCGGGGAGCTATGTTCATTGAGTGGTGTCTGTCAAGGGTGTCCACTGTCTGCATCCTTATTTAATTTTATCATAGATATACTTATGGAGGTTTCCCTCTCGTCACCTAATTACACTGACTTTGATCTAATCGCAGATGAATTTTCGTTAGACCTAGAATGTGCAGATGAGATAGTCCTGTTAGGTGAAGACGCTGACAAGATTCAGAGTCTTCTGAACACTTTGAGTTGGAATTTGAGAATGTTTGGGATGCGGTTTTTACCACCCGAATGCAAATTGTTGCTCCAGGACTGGTCTTCAATGGTGCTGCGGCTAAGAATAGAGAGTGAAGTGGTTGAGTGTGTTGACCACTTCACTTACCTGGGAGGTAGGATCAACCCTGGAGGGTTAGTTGCCGATGAAATCTGTACACGGTACAAAAGGGTCAGCTGGCTTTTGTCAATTTACGCCACCTATGGTGCCGCCGTGATATCCGATTGTCTATTAAGGGTGGTGTGTGATCCACAGCAGTCCAGTCTTTTCTACTGTATGGCTTTGAAACATGGCCATTCAAGGTGGAAGACATGAGAAGGCTTCAAGTGTTTGACCACCGTTGCCTTCATAGTAGAGGCTGTATTGCGTGGCGTCATCACGTGAGTAACGCAGACGTCAGTTTTATAGAATTTTAGGAAGCCGATGTAAATCAGTTGAGGAGATTATGAACCTTCATCGACCGAGATGGTTAGGGCAAATATTACGTATCCTTGTCACACAATGTTGGTCGAAGTAGGTTGAGGCTGGGAAAAGGTTCGAGGTGGCCAGACTAAAACATGGCACCAATGTATGAAGTCTCTGACTGTTGGTTTGAGCCATGTAGGGCGATGCAGACTAGGTGGTTGGGGTCCACGGGACAAGAGAAACCAGTGGTTGGAGACTGTAGTTGATGGCATGCCTGAAAACCGATGTCATCTTAACGACGCTGTGGTGAATCTCATTATTTTCTCATTATTCCTTTCTCTCTTCTCATACTTTATATTTCTCTTGGCTGAATTTTCTTTCCTTCATCTTTCACCTCGCTGTCTTCTTACTTGATGTAGTGATATGAGGTGTGGCATTTCTGACCGTTAGGCAGTAATGCCTAGTCCTGTGTTGATAGATGATGGTGATTATTAGAACACGGAAAAACATTTTCTTCGCTGAACTGTCTTTTGTTAAGTTTTCTTTGCTGATATGAGTTCTGGCAACGTAGACTTTTATGCAGTAACGTTTGGTCGGATTTTGATGTCGGTGATATTTGCTGAACCTTCGGACATCATAGATGAACATTGGCTGCTCGAAAACAACAAACAGAGTTGCATATGTGTTTAAAGAACGTATCTTTAGTAAACTCGATGTTCTCACGAGTTACTGGCAGCTTCATGATTCTCATCGGTGTATTCCGGTAGTCAACGAGTATAATAGCGTGCGTGCCCAATTCCTTTGCTTTTAAATTCAAGCAGGAGCTGAATCTGAGAGTAGTTTGAAGGCGCTTCTTTAGTAAAATCTACCTCAATATTTTATGCTCCGTTATCGGTCGCATCGACTAACTGATCAAAGCAAGTGTTCAGAATGGACTTCAAGTACTAAAGCTCCATAAGGCACTTGTCCTAAACAACCTACGCCTGGCTTTTTTTATGGGGAGATGAGAGTAGTCAGGTAGCTGACTACATATTTCGAAAGATACGGCAATATGAGATTGTTGTAACTATTTGGAAACAGTAACTATGTAATGAATGCGGTAATCATTCATGTGTCAGTCTGCTATTGGTAGCTTTTAAATTATTGACTTCTATCATGTTGCGAAGTCTGGGCGAAGCGCGTGAGAGTGTGATCCATGAGTGGGGTGCTAGGTTTCGTTAAGGTTATAGATGCACTGATCACATGTTAGTCCTCCTCCAAATACTTGAATACCTTAACGAGTATTATAAACCAACAATCATTTTATTCCTAGATATCGGTGCTGCTCTTGATTTGTTGGGAAAGGTTGTAGTCTGGAATTCTCTGTCAGAGATTGGTTTCCCTGAGAGGTTTTCTAGCCTTATACTTTAACATGAGGTAGAATGAAGGCTTGCTTCGACGTATTTCCATCCTTCCGAATTAATATTAGAGTTAGTCAGGGCTGCCAGATTTCTCCATTAACTTCTTCATCGATATCCTCCTTGAAAGAAGTGTGCGATGGTGATGTTGATTTATTGATAAATGGAAGACTTTCTGATTTCGAGCATGTGGACGATATTTTTTTTACCAGGCAACAACATGCTGATTACCCAAATCACACTCAGCTGGTTAAAAATCATCCATCGTAAGTATGGTGTGCTTCATACCATGGAATTGAAAAGTGCTTGTACGATATCGACCGGAGCATCTACATACACCTGGCCTTACTGGTGAGCCGTTGGATGTTAGGGAAAAGTTTATGTACCTGGGTAGTTGTGTCAGCGCTGGTGGAGGTCTAAGTAGTGAGATTTTCAACCGTTTACCGAAAGCCAGAATGGCACATGACAATATGGGTCACCTTTGATGCCATCGTGGTGTTAATCTTGCTAGGAAAGTCTAAATATGCAACGTGTTAGTGCGGGAGGTCCTGCTTTGCGTATGTGCATGCATCTGTAGGTGCATCACGCTTCCCTAGATAGCGTGGAAGCCCAGCGCCTTGGAGCAGTAACAGAAATGGCTCAGAATCGAAACCGGTAAGGAGCATGATGTAGCTTTTTTGTTTCTCCTATTATCGAAACGTAAGACGAAGGTAGTGAATGCTTATTTGAATGTATCTTTGGGTCCACTTTTTCAATAACCCAGTTCTATTTTAGTTTTCACTCTTTATTTCATTTCTTGTGTCTTCGTAAAGTTACATTATATTTTACTTCGCATCTCTTCGTGCCCATGTTGTACCGTGTTTGTGTCCTAAGTGAAAACAAATAACTGTGTATCAACCGAAATCTCTGATATGAGACTGTGGATGATATGACTGAAAATCAGTCCCAGATGCATCCACTGATCTGCATGTTAATCGTCATATTGAACTTCTTTATTGCACTACACTCCCTTCACCTCCCCTCACGACTTTGACTACTTTTGATGACTCTTTTACCTATTTCTCTTATCTTTGACCTTGGCAACTAATGGAAATGTTAAATCCTTGAAGTTGAATGTTTTCGCTTGAAATACACAAATTTGCTTCTCAGAGATTTAAAATCATCTTTCTCCATCTCCATCGCTATTTTCTCGTTGTTTGTTCTTCCATTGTTATTATGCTAATTTGTGTGTTTATCCCAGGGACGCCCACTTTGTATGTACACACAAGATGTTAGCTCCTAGATTCATACTCTTCGATTAAAGTTAACTCTCTTAAGATCAGTCGTGTCTTCTTTCTACTTTGCCTTATCCGAGGAGCTTGTCGAGTATCATATCTTTAATTCACTATCCAGATTATGCGTCCATAGTTGACCCTATCCGCAAATTTGATATTAAATTCTATAGTGATATGCTCATGTGAGATGTGATGACTTTGATCTTTAGGCAGTAATGTTAGGTTCTGGGCTGACATTAACTGCCTGACTGACGTGTAGATCACAAAATAATAAATTAACACATAAATTAGTTTTCTTCCAGGACCCGTCCTTCCTCCTTTCAGTATAATCATAAGGAGTAGTGATGCAATCCTTCAGTTTGATCATTTATTTGAGAATTTTCATCAGTTCTAGTAAGCTGGTTATGTGCAGGAAATACCGTAAGCAGTGTTAACTTTATTCTAAGAGTGCTAGGTGAGGACTATAAGTTCATAGTTCAAGCTGTAAATTTAACCAATTAAAGTGACATGAACATTTGTTGTGGATCCTAAACTACTGCCTATCTCATGGCGTCATATAAGTTTAACTAAGATTAGGTTGCGGATTGCGTGAAGGGTGACAAGACCAAAATGTGTAAACTGCCTCGTTGAGATCGTCGACATATTAGAAATCAGTGACGGAAGACGTTAGTCAAAATGAATCACTTTTGTGTCGACTTGACCATTGTTCACCGTCTTCAAAACATAAGACATCTTCACCAACTCTCATTTTACCAGTCTCTGTCGTCTTATATCCTATTCCTTTGTTGTAATACCATTGTATTTCTGATCATTCGTTCTCGTTGTAGTGTTATAAACTGTAGCATACTGAACTGATGCACCTTTTTCCATTAGTCTAATATGACCTATCCCTTACCTCAATTAATTGGATTCATTTACGACAGGCATGGCCAACTACTTAGTCTAAGAAGCTCAAATTGCTTACTGAACAGCACTATGGACATAACCTTAGGTACGCCCAACTTCACAAGGACTCACCTACTCACCTGAAATTCATCTGGTTGACTTAGAATATGTGGATGACATCCTCCTGCTAGTAGGTTAAGACACTGACAAAACGCAGGATCGTGTAAACGCATTGAGCAGAAATCTGAGTATGTTTGGCTAGCATGCATTTCACTGGCACCTGTCAAATGTAAGATGATCTTCCAGGATAAGAGTGAAGTGGTGGAGTGTGTCGACCACTTGAGTTGGTTGCTGACGAAATCTTAGCTCAGATACAGGAAGCTCGTTTGGCATTTGCCATCTTGGATCATCTGTGGAGCCGACTAGCGAGATATCCGACTACCCATCAAAGAACGAAACTACTGCGCAGCAGTACGTCCTGTCCTGTTATACGACTGCGAAGCATGACTGTGGAAAGTAGAAGACGTGAATCGATTACAGGGATTTGATCACAGGTGTCTTCGTAGCATTACACTGTTCGCGTTTGGAGTAAACACCATGTGAGCAATGATGAGGTCAGGCGAAGGGTAACTAGGCAAGACAGGCAAGTTAGTTGATGAGGTTGTGAACCTCGGTCAACTGAGATGGCTTGGACATGTACTGCTAATGTCGAGCCAACGTCCACCTCTACGTGCCATGTTGGGGGCGGGTTGGGTTGGACAAGATTGGAAGGGGGTTCAATGTGACCAGACCAAGAGGTGGTACCAGTCCATCACGTCCGTGACTATGGGTCTGGGTTGTGTGGGGAAATGTAGACTGTTTGACTGAGATCCCCAAGACGAAAGGAATCAGTGGTTGAGTTCTCTCGGTGGTTGGAAATGTGTTCACTCCTTGACATCGTCTAAAGCTTGAGTATTTACACTAACCTCTACCTTCAAATTATTTATTCTCTCGCACAACTTCATCCATTTTAACATCAGTCTTTTTCTGTCCATCTGTTCTTTGTATGCTGCTGTGAAATGTGGTAACTTGAGTCGATGCACTTGTGTGCAATATCTTATGTTTTTTCTGTCTGTATAACTGAGCGGTATCATTGTCTTACTATGGAATACCTTTTGTATTTATTCACCTATCGAAGTAGCTGCTGAAGTTTAGAAGTAATCTCCGTATAACCAGTCCCAGCTGAAAAATTTCATATTCACATAGGTATTCTTAAATTTCACACATGCACTTAATCCTGACATCATTTACTTTTACCATTGCTTTATTTACCAGGCATCCTAATTTTATAGTGAATGCTTCATAGAATATTTTTCATAACAGTTAAAATATGTCAACATCCTTTTTCCTTTTTCTGTGAAATACGTACTGCTCAAATAATGGGAAAAAACGAAGCTAAATACTCACATGTCAATTCATTTATATTTTCATTCGACCTGTTACAGGAGTCTTCATTGAATTTGTAAGTTAAGTAACCAGTTTTGTCGAATGATGAATCTGTAAAAGTGTTCGCTTGTTTATGTGCAGATTATAATTTGAACATTTGAGAATAATTTACTTCAAGTACTATTTCACATCCTTTAAGTAAATGAAGAGATCGGGCGTTGAAATTCGAGTTGTATAGTTTAGAGCTGTGGCTTATTCGTTTTGTCAGCCTAATTGCAACCATTGGACTAGTGAATTTGAACTCTGTTCTAACGACGCCAGCGGTAGTATCATGTTATAGTAATCATGGATAGGGGTTATCAGTGGAATCCAGGACGCTCGTTTCGTCTTATTTGGGACTCGTCAGGTGGATGTACCTGCCTTCCAGTTAACGATGTTTTTCCCACTAAGACTCAAAATCGAGTAAATATGCCAATAAAGACCAATCATTTCAATCCAACCAACTACAGAATAGTGCAAGCAAAAACAGTACCATGTTATGTTTTTGATCTATCGGTGTGGCCACTGTTACTAGCTTTAACATCGATTAGAGTTTTCTCTTCGGTTCTATGATTACAGACTGAGGGAATTATAAAACACATTCTACTTATCACTATTATTCCATTTTGTTATGTTCTAATTCAATCTTAGTAAGCCTAACGTCATACTAGTTTACAGAAGACAAGTGTGTTCCAGTAACCTACGATGAATATTCACAAAGGAAAGCAAAATGTATCATAGCATTCAAATTGCGCACATACAGGCAGTGATTTAAATATTTTAAAAGTGTGATTTTCATGCATTTGCACTACTAATGAAAATCAATTCGTAAAAAGAATTTTCTTAACTGAACTATTTATTCACTCGTTACTGATTGGATGTTGTTCTTATTCCTCTTGCATAGTGAGTGATACGATATGTCACTACACGCGAATCTATGAGGTTTTATAGATCGCCTGATGTGATAATTTCCTGTATACACGAATTGGTCACTAGTGGGTAATGTATGTAATTTTCTAGTCATTAGTGATCAATATCTATCGAATTCTGTTGATCAGGTTTTGCAATGCGTTCACTAGCTAGGTAATACGACACTGTGGTGGGCTATATTTGATGATAGGTGTTGATAGTCAACCAGTAGGTCGCCTTGGATCTAGGCTTTGCGCTTGTCGACATTCATTTGCAATCCGTTGTCTGTAACCATGTGGAAACTAGTCTCTCTGCTGGTTTAAATTTGTGTCAACCGATACTCAAGCCAGATACTTTACCACTAAGCTACTCAGGCCTTAACTAACCCATGTAGGTGCGAAAATCGAACTAATAAGTGTGGTCATTATGTGTAAACCTGGCATATTTTTACGGAAACGTAAGTCCTCTTCTTGAAGTTGTCAAGGTAGAAAGACTAGATAGCTGGAGGACAAAGAAATACATGGTTGTACAACATACACTCTGTTGTCTTCAATTTGATAGCTAAAGTAAGTCAATTAAGTGCCAGTTAGGTAAGGATGAAAATGTTAACTACTGACCAATTCTTTCATATAACACACAGTTCAACAGAGGTTCAGTCGTTTCCTGAGTAGCTTAGTAGCTAAGTCACTAACTTCAACACTGAATGAAGCAGGTTCCATTCGTGGAAGGGACAGCAGTCTCGTCATCATTATAAATACGCTTTGTTGATTAGTATCAAAAAGCACAAAGCCTAGGTCTAGAAGTGGCTGGATTTTGACTCCCAACATCTAACTTGTGAGCATTCGTCATTACTTTCTGACGCAGCTATTAGTTACTTAGAGTGTCTTGCCTAAGTATTTGAAGCTTCAGTTCATCGGTATAGGTATCTCATTTCCAGTTGTGTCACATTATCGGACACTGATTAGTAAACTAGGGTCTGGACAACCAGCTGTTGTGCGCAGGCGGAGTTTGTAACCACTTTTGTCAAAGAAAATACATTTGATGTTCAGGCAGACCTTTTATAATATTAATGTATTCCTGCCCAGTATATATGATTTCTGTGAGTCATAAATAGTCGCAGGATGATTGATTACATCATTTGTTGATATCGATTTTCTGTTTTGTTTCAATTGTAGATCTTTTAATCTAGCCACCATCTGGCCAATAGTACCGAGTCATGCAATCACTGAAAGACCTTCGTGGAAGTGAGTTATATATATATATATATATATATATATATATATATATATATATATATATATATATATATATATATATATATATATATATATATATATATATATAGAATGAACGTAGAATTTTGCACACAAGTGCATCGACTCAAGTTACCACATTTCACAGCAGCATACAAAGAACAGATGGACAGAAAAAGACTGATGTTAAAATGGATGAAGTTGTGCGAGAGAATAAATAATTTGAAGGTAGAGGTTAGTGTAAATACTCAAGCTTTAGACGATGTCAAGGAGTGAACACATTTCCAACCACCGAGAGAACTCAACCACTGATTCCTTTCGTCTTGGGGATCTCAGTCAAACAGTCTACATTTCCCCACACAACCCAGACCCATAGTCACGGACGTGATGGACTGGTACCACCTCTTGGTCTGGTCACATTGAACCCCCTTCCAATCTTGTCCAACCCAACCCGCCCCAACATGGCACGTAGAGGTGGACGTTGGCTCGACATGAGCAGTACATGTCCAAGCCATCTCAGTTGACCGAGGTTCACAACCTCATCAACTAACTTGCCTGTCTTGCCTAGTTACCCTTCGCCTGACCTCATCATTGCTCACATGGTGTTTACTCCAAACGCGAACAGTGTAATGCTACGAAGACACCTGTGATCAAATCCCTGTAATCGATTCACGTCTTCTACTTTCCACAGTCATGCTTCGCAGTCGTATAACAGGACAGGACGTACTGCTGCGCAGTAGTTTCGTTCTTTGATGGGTAGTCGGATATCTCGCTAGTCGGCTCCACAGATGATCCAAGATGGCAAATGCCAAACGAGCTTCCTGTATCTGAGCTAAGATTTCGTCAGCAACCAACTCAAGTGGTCGACACACTCCACCACTTCACTCTTATCCTGGAAGATCATCTTACATTTGACAGGTGCCAGTGAAATGCATGCTAGCCAAACATACTCAGATTTCTGCTCAATGCGTTTACACGATCCTGCGTTTTGTCAGTGTCTTAACCTACTAGCAGGAGGATGTCATCCACATATTCTAAGTCAACCAGATGAATTTCAGGTGAGTAGGTGAGTCCTTGTGAAGTTGGGCGTACCTAAGGTTATGTCCATAGTGCTGTTCAGTAAGCAATTTGAGCTTCTTAGACTAAGTAGTTGGCCATGCCTGTCGTAAATGAATCCAATTAATTGAGGTAAGGGATAGGTCATATTAGACTAATGGAAAAAGGTGCATCAGTTCAGTATGCTACAGTTTATAACACTACAACGAGAACGAATGATCAGAAATACAATGGTATTACAACAAAGGAATAGGATATAAGACGACAGAGACTGGTAAAATGAGAGTTGGTGAAGATGTCTTATGTTTTGAAGACGGTGAACAATGGTCAAGTCGACACAAAAGTGATTCATTTTGACTAACGTCTTCCGTCACTGATTTCTAATATGTCGACGATCTCAACGAGGCAGTTTACACATTTTGGTCTTGTCACCCTTCACGCAATCCGCAACCTAATCTTAGTTAAACTTATATGACGCCATGAGATAGGCAGTAGTTTAGGATCCACAACAAATGTTCATGTCACTTTAATTGGTTAAATTTACAGCTTGAACTATGAACTTATAGTCCTCACCTAGCACTCTTAGAATAAAGTTAACACTGCTTACGGTATTTCCTGCACATAACCAGCTTACTAGAACTGATGAAAATTTTCAAATGAATGGCGTGCTTGAGGCGGTTGGCGATTCGTGGAGGACTGCGTGGGTTGTACTCAGTTCCCGTGATTTTTCTCTGGAATGCAGGGCACTGCGAGTTGATTTCGATTCGCATTTTGTGGTTGGCTTTACGTACTTTGTCTGAACGGCGTTTACTTTCATATAGTATCAAAACACCTCGTGGCTGAGAGAGTCAAATGTCGCCATCAGGTGGTAGTTATGTCAGGTGTCTGTCGCTAGTGATCATGCGTGTGTCCTAGAATCTGTCGAAGGGTGAAGATTCGGTGTGTGCACTCTTCTCCCGTTGGGGCTATAAAGCTGCCTGGTTTTCTCAAGTTTGCAGTTCTGGAGCCTCGGTTTGGTGTCCGTTCTTCGAAATGATGTTTATCCAACTAATTCTCGTTTGGTTGTCACGGGAGATGTCTCCCTTCTTATGGACTGTGATGATAGGTTAAGTACACTAATCTGACTGGACTACCTGTTAGTCTTAATCACTTCCTAGTACCTCAGTCACTTTAGTTACCAATTTCCTGTCTCCATCCTTGGAAAGGTCGGGTGGCAAACTGTTAGGTGCTACTGCTTTGGATCGTTCCAAGTTCACTACCGCTTTCTTATCTTCAAAGAGGGCTGAAGGACCGACATCTGCGTCGAATCTCAGTTCAGATTGAGATATTCTGTGTGACTGAAGTGTTACTGAAACCGGTTGAACTGATATTTGAAGTATTTCGCCCAAACCTCTAGCCGCCTACCTTGGGAGGTTATCAGTGGGCGATGCTTTTTGGTCATGTTTTTCATAAGCCATCGTTCTCTTCTCGTCAGTATGCTTTATAACCCTAAATAGTTGCCGGGTGTCTTTTTGATGGACGCCACATGGGACTATGTCTCTCTGCATGCCTAAAGCTGGTGCTGGCCAGAAACAAGTGATTGTCGGAGCAAAGTTGCAACAGACAATCGCCGTTTTCCGCTTGTTGGTATGGGATTACGTGAATATCCCAAGATTCCTTTCTTATTGGCTCAGCTGAGCTTCTCTACTTCAGCTTTAAAGTCACTTGCCATTGTGACTACATCTGAACATCTAGCCTCCTGCTGCAAAATTGATAGCTTTTCATAGAATTTATTTATCCTTTGCATCATCCGAACTACAGTGGGCGGGTGGAGATTACGAGTAGGCGTCGCCCAGTCTTACGACCCTTCGTAGTCCTCTAAGATCCATTCAGTCGAATGGCACATAGAGGGCTGTTGGCTGGTATCCATTCGAGAAGCACTTTTTCTACCCGACAGCTCAATGCTGTGTGCTGTATCTACACCACGGAGTTCACAAGAGCTAACCATTCGATCTCCGGATATTCGTGAGGTAAATTTTTAAGATTTGCTACCATGACCAGGTGAGATCAGTTTAATAACCGCACTTCGGTCCTATATACGTGTCTCAGAGATGCAGCATGCATACATGGCTCAAGATTTCGGAGTTTTGGCGATTGATACTTGTTGTTTGATTTGGCATAGTGTTCGGACGTCGAAAGTCCCTACTTGAAATCGATGATGCGGTCTTAGAAGATTAGTAATGAGGTTTTGACTGCTCTAATAGTTGCCATTGGTTGCAGTGTGAGGGGTTGGGGAAGGTGTAAGTGGCTCAGTATTAGTATCGGGAGGCGGAGGAAGAGACAGTCGAGAGGGATAGGTAATATTTGATTCCGTCTTGTGTATTACTGGAAGCATGCGAGCGGTTGACACTTCCTGAATGCTTACACCGTGGAATGCTGTTTCTTCTTAACGTACCTGAGATAAAAAAATATTTTTATGATCTTGGAGCCTATGTGATATCTGCTTTAGGCCTGTCACAGATGGCCTTTCGCATGTTGTTTTGAGGTTTGGTTGTTCTAACGCCGGATAGGGAAAAACTATACGACTGGCACTGGAAGACTGCATTGCAGGGAGGAGTGTGCTATTTTGGGGGCTGACGTTAACTAACTCCTCCATCCTATTGGGAATGCAGCATCAGTGTGGTACTGCTAGTCATCCAAGAGAAAAACCCTACTGCTATCCAGCTGGCAGCAGTATGGTTTCACCCTCGAACACTCCACCATAGTGTAGTAATTTACGCTACAGAGGTGACTGCTTTTGTCTCACCAGTATCCACCAGACATTTCTGGCATGGTAAGATCTCGAGGGAACAAGCGTTCCAGCTGGTATAGCTTATTGGGTTATTGCCATATGCCAACCCGACCACCAAGTCAAGGTAGCAACTATCGGCCAGGTGTTTGATAATAGTTGGTTAACAGTTTTATGTCTGGTCATATATCCACTCGACTTACCGAGTTTATCGAACAGTTAAGTGAACATTATTTCAATATTTCTACCCTCCACCTACGCATACACATACACATACAAGCTCTAGATATAGGAAATATTTATATTGATTAATTGCGTTGAGTTAAACAAACTTATCAAATGTCGGTGAAATTCTTGTAGATAGCATAGGAACATTGAAATAATTTAATATTCCTGTCGATTGTTGTGTATGAATGGTGAATTCTTGCTTCACTTTTTCACCCCCTTTTTATTAGGTCACTAAAACCCGAGGGTGCACCAATATGGCAATTACAAATATGTTCAAGTAGTCCATTCACTGATAAATTAAGTATGGTACCCTTTTTTTAATCCCTGCTTTTAATTGTATAACATAAATAATGATAGTAATTGTATGCTTCATATAAAAGGGTTCTGTTTACAAGTTTGAACTAAGTAAGATGAACGAATTTTGCGAAATACATTGTGTTCCATTAAATTTTCAGTAGCTGATTATGGGCTGTTACTAGTGGGTTAGAATTATCGTCATAACTTCATATACAACTTCCAAATAGTTAGCTTTTTTATTCCACTTTTACACTTCAAGTTTTGCTACCATGTTCTAGTATATTAAGGATTTTCAGTCTTGACGTATATTAACCACTTTTCGTTTTTTTTAAATTTAAAACAATTATGGCCTCCAAGTAACTGGGGTGAATGCAGCAGAATATAATATGTGTACTGTAAAATTGTTTCTCGTTGCTGTGCTTTGATAATAATAATAATAATGGTAATGGTAATACCAATCCCTATGAGCTAGATAAATTAATCAACTACCTTTTGTTGGTGCAATAATTTTGAAGTTGGGTCATTATCAAGATCAACATAGGACTAGGCATTACTGCGTAAAGGTCCAAGTTGCCGCAACTCATATCAGCACATCAAGTAACAAAGCAATAAAATGGAAGATGAAGAAGGAAAGAAAAATCGGTCAAAGGAAGTAAAAGTAGTAGTAGAAAATAGTAAAAGAGAAGAAGGAAGAATGAGATAATGTCAATAAGTATAGTGGTCAAGATGAGGATAATGTGTGTATGCATCTACGCCAGTGACATAGGTTCTGAGCCATATCAGCTAAAGTCTCCAACCACTGGTTTCTCTTGTCCCGCGGATCCCAACTAGCTAATCTGGATCACTCTGCATGGCTCAAACGAACAGTCAAGGACTTCATTCGTTGTTGCCATGTTTTATTCTGGTAGCCTCGAGCTTTTTTCCAACCTGAACCTACTTTCACCAACAATTTGTGACGAGGTAGACGGTGGTTAGGCATGCGTAACACATGTCTCAGTCATCTCAGTAGATGAAAGTTCCCAATCGCATCAACTATTGTACCTCTCCTGCCCAAAACTCTACTCTTGACTTCTGCGTTACTCATGTGACGACACCACGAAAAACCGGCCTATGCTACGAAGACAACGATGGTCAAATACCTGAAGCCTTCTCATGTCTTCTACCTTTAATGACTATGTTTTACACCCATAGAGTAGAAGAGAGCAGACTGCAGCACAGTACACTCGTGGTTTGGTAGTAAATTCTTTCAACATACTCTTCACCCTTTTCCTACTTCATAGTGGTTTCATCGAAAAATGAAAGGATATTTCAATGTACATTAACTTGACGTACTGAATATTCTAAAATCTTTTACATGGCATACTGTGTGGCTTTTGCGTATATATTTCTGAGAGTTTTGTCACTGGAAAGTTCGGAATATAAGTGATACTGCATCCGTGTTGTATCTTGAACTAACTATTCTTTTTCTCGGACGTATTTTGTTGATTGACTCTAAATTATTCCATTTGGAGTCTCCACAGTGGACAGTTGAGAGTCAAAAACGGCATTTTTGTCTGCCACAGAAAATAAAACGAACTAAATGGCCTCAACTTGAAACATATGAGTCGCACAGTCCCAACACTGAGCTGCTTTTTTTCCTACACTGGAACTAAGACCAAGTGAAAATTGATCTCATAATATTTTATAATTTGTTTAGTTGGTGGCTAGCAGTGGAATCTAGAACGTATGTTTCGTTCCATTCGGCACTTGTCAGTTGGATATACCTTCATCTCAGTGGCGTTCTCACTGGGACTCAAATCCACCATTCAGAGCTCCAAACACCATTGGGCAACAAAGGCCAATTCCTATGTAACAGTTATGAGTTATTATTTATTAATACGCGTGTTTTCCTGTTTTTACACTGCATCGAGGCTTCCACATTGGAGCTGATTTGCCAACAGAAATCGATCAGTTCTTTCTGTTATAGCAGCGGGGAATTATAAGTATTGATAAATAACTCTTTTCACTTCTTTCGAATTTTGATGAGCGAAAACACAGTTTGAATATTGTTATTCACCTACATCTTTCCTGTAGAAAACTGTTTGATCACTTGATTTGAACACTTCATCGCTGTAAAAATTTATTTTATTGTTGACTTAAATTTATTCTTCTTATACCCAAATAATTTGTATATATATATATATATATATATATATATATATATATATATATATATATATATATATACTACACCTGATCTTAGCTCAGAGAGCCGAGAATTAGCACCGTTTCAACTACAGACGGTACAGACGAGGATGTCAAAGCCAGGATCGGAAAAGCAAGACAGGCCTTCATTAACCTGAAACCAGTGTGAAGATCTGCACTCAGCATGTGGAACAAGATCAGGATTTTCAACACCAACGTCAAGTCATTGCTGCTATATGGTTGAGAGACTTGGTGCGTTACGAAAGGGGTTTCCAACAAACTACAGACATTCATCAACAGCTGCCTACACTCGTTACTGAAGCTCAGATGTCGAGAAAGAATAAACAACAAGGAGCTCTGGCGTGGAGACGAACCAACCAAGAAGCTATCGCTGAACCAGTATTCAGTGGAAGGAAGTGGAGATGGATTGGGTATCGTCTGAGGAGACGGTTTGTGGACATCACTTGCCAGGCCAGGTACTCGAGTAGAACCCGGATGGGAAACGGCGAGTTGGGCGTCCGAGGTGAGGGTGACATAGAGGAGATGGTGTGAGGAAGAAATGAGAGCCTGTGGGCAGTCGTGGAGCGGAGAGAGAGAGAGAGAGAGCAGAGAATAGAGTGGAATGGAGACGTGCTACTGAAGCCCTATGTTCCACTGGGAACCTAAGGGACAAATAATAATAATATGCATATATGGAGTAAAGAGGAAGCTATCAAAACGAATATTCTTCGTTCCTTCAACTCTGTAATAAAGTACAATAAAAGTTTCCAAGAAATGTTATATCTGTTAAGGATTGTTGGGTATCTCTTTTCACTAATCGCAGGTTGCTGTTAGTCAGGTTAACGAAAGTGTTAGCCAGTATATGGGAATCAAATACGATCCTCTCTGACTGGTCTAAATCACTGATTATCCCAGTCTTCAAGAAAGGCGAGAAGTCCTCTTGTGATGACCATAGAGGAATCAGCCTGACGAACATAGTGTCTAACATTCTAGGTTCCATAATTCTTCGACGCCTGAGTGGAGCTGGGGAACAGCAAGCCCGAGAAAACTAGGCAAGCAGGCTTTAGACCTGGCCGCGGGTGTATCGACCGAATATTCACACTGCACAAGGTTTTGGAACACAGGGACGCTTGCCGATGTCCGACAATAGCTGTATTTCTCAACCTGAAGGCGGCATTCGACTTCATTGATCGACAAGTCTTATGGTAATGTCTGTCACTGAAAGGCGTGCTGAGTAAGTACATCACCTTATTGAAGGTTGTTTACTCGAGCACTTGTGGGTGTGTTAGAGCCTATGGTGAGATATCCGGGGAGCTATGTTCATTGAGTGGTGTCTGTCAAGGGTGTCCACTGTCTGCATTCTTATTTAATTTTATCATAGATATACTTATGGAGGTTTCCCTCTCGTCACCTAATTACACTGACTTTGATCTAATCACAGGTGAATTTTCGTTAGACCTAGAATGTGCAGATGAGATAGTCCTGTTAGGTGAAGACGCTGACAAGATTCAGAGTCTTCTGAACACTTTGAGTTGGAATTTGAGAATGTTTGGGATGCGGTTTTTACCACCCGAATGCAAATTGTTGCTCCAGGACTGGTCTTCAATGGTGCTGCGGCTAAGAATAGAGAGTGAAGTGGTTGAGTGTGTTGACCACTTCACTTACCTGGGAGGTAGGATCAACCCTGGAGGGTTAGTTGCCGATGAAATCTGTACACGGTACAAAAGGGTCAGCTGGCTTTTGTCAATTTACGCCACCTATGGTGCCGCCGTGATATCCGATTGTCTATTAAGGGTGGTGTGTGATCCACAGCAGTCCAGTCTTTTCTACTGTATGGCTTTGAAACATGGCCATTCAAGGTGGAAGACATGAGAAGGCTTCAAGTGTTTGACCACCGTTGCCTTCATAGTAGAGGCCGTATTGCGTGGTGTCACCAGGTGAGCAACGAAGAAGTCGGGAGGAGAGTTTTAGGGAGCATAGGTAAATCAGTTGACGAGGTTACAAACCTTTATCGACTAAGATGGTTAAGACACGTACTACGTATGCCTGGTCACCGATAGCCTCGTCACACAATGTTGGTCGAAGTAGGTTGAGGCTGGAAAAAGGCCCGAGGTGGCCAGACTAAAACATGGCACCAATGTATGAAGTCTCTGACTGTTGGTTTAAGCCATGTAGGGCGATGCAGACTAGGTGGTTGGGGTCCACGGGACAAGAGAAACCAGTGGTTGGAAACCCTAGGTGATATGGCTCAGAACCGAAGTCAGTGGCGCAGATGTATACACACATTATCCTCATCTTAACAACGCTATACCGAATCTCACTATTTTGTCACTCCTCTTTCCTTTCTTCTCGTACTTTATATTTCTTTTGACTGCATTCTCTTATCTTCATCCTTCACCTCACTACATTTTTACTTGATGTGCTGATATGAGGTGTGGCATTTCTGACCGTTAGGCAGTAATGCCTAGTCCTATGTTCATAATTATGATGATGATGAATCGCAGGTTATTTCGCTCTTCACCTAGGGCGTAAGCAATGGCTTCAGTGGTTGATCGAAACGTAGTTTTGAAAGAGTGTATCTCTTGTAAATCTGAACACGATGTCATAAGTGCTACTTCTACCATACTATTCACTTTTTATGAACTGTTCCAAAAATCTTGGGAATGGGATGTCGGCTACTTGTTATAAAACCCAAATTCTAAGTCGTTTCGATAAAATGTCATCGTTAGGAAATATTTTAGCAGAACAGTTTTCAGTTACAATTCATTTGAGTAGTCTTCTTTACTTTTATCTATTTATTCATCTTCCTTTACACTCGTCTCTTCGCCCGATGACAGTAAGTCATTGTTATGACTAAGAGAAGGAACTCTAATGTGTTTTGCTTGATTTGATTCACTTGATTACTTGTTTAAAAAAAAGTTACTTGCGATAAATATGATTTTATTACCCTTTCAGAAACTGTATTGTTTTTCAGGTGTACGTATTCTACGTTTTTTGAAAGGATGCTCTATGTCTGAAAAGGCTGTTCGACCAGCCGATTTCTCATCAGGTAATTCTGACATATATTAAAAGTAACATTTTTCGAGTATGTAATCGTCACATTCTTGTTGGATTATCTAACAATGCGTTATAGAGATTGTTCAGCAAGGTTCTTGAGTCCGTAGGAATCAATGGTTTCAGACTCTTGGGGTATGACTGAAGATTGGTCATAATGACATCGATTTACCGACGGTCATCTTATCATCTTTAAAGTCTTCAGAGTTTACACCAACCTTCATCTCTTTAGTCTCTCATCAACTTTTGTTTACTGTAATATCACTCTTTCTATCTGTTTCCTTTTTGAACTTGCTGTGAAGTGTGACAAGATGAATTGATGCACTACAATGCCGGATTCTTCCTTGACCTGGCGTTGCAGCGTAATGAATTAGGTTGCCAGGTTTCATATCAGCACAACAATGCACTAAAATGAAAGATGAAGAAATAAGGAAGAAGTCAGTCAAAAGCGGTTGAAGGTTGTCAAAGGAGGTATAAGAAAATGCTGAATTCAGAATGATGATCAAGATGAAGATAATGTGTGGATATATGTGCGCCATTGACATGCATTCTGAGCCATCACCTAGAGTTTCTAACCACTGATTTCTTCAACAATACTGAATTCAACCGAGAATCCTATATTTCCCCACACGGCTAACACCAACAGTCAAAGACTTCATGCACTGATGCCATCTTTTGGTCCGACAACCCCTAACCTTTTTCTTGCGTAAATCTGCTTCAGCTAACATTGTGAAACAAGGCAGACAGTGACGAGGCTGCCTAACACATGTCCCATCCTACCTCAACCGATGAAGACTCACCGACTCATTGACTTACTTTTCTCCCTAAAACTCTACGCCTGGCGTCTGCATTACTGACTTGATGATACCACAACACGCTGTTTATGCTACGAAGGTAACAGTGGTCGAGCATAGGGAACCGTCTCATTTCCCCTACCTTTAATGGCCGTTTCATGGCCATATAGTAGAACGAGTAGAGCCAACTGCAAAATAGTACACTTGACCCTTAATAGACAATTAGATATCATGGCAGTCTCATGAGTGGCGTGAGTTGGCGAAAGGCAAGCGAGACTTTCGTATCCGTGAGGAGATTTCGCCAGTCACTGATCCACAGTGGCTGATCCAACTTCCTAGATAAGTGAAGTGGTCAATGTGCTCAACTATTTCACTTTCTGTTGTTAGGTAGAGCACTGGTTGAAACCAGTCCAGTCTCATTTGGGTGGTGAAAAACTTATGCCAAACATTTTCAAATTGCCAGTCAGTATATCCAAAAGACTCTGCATCTTAGCGGCGTCTTCACCTAATACAATTATATCATCTGTGAACTCTAGATCTAACAAGAATTCTCCTTTGATAGGATCAATTCCTTTGAAGTAACTCGACGAGAAACGAAGGCCTCAATTAGTTCGTCTATGCTTAAATTGAATAAGAATGAAGCAACTGAACATCCTCGACGGAAATCACTCGATGTACACAACTCAACTGACAACTTAGCATAGGCTCTAACACGCCAATGAGTGCTCGAGTACAGAGCCTGCAACAGAGTTATGTACTCAATCGATACTCCTTTCATTGAGAAACACAGTCATAATACCTATTGATCGAATGATTCGAATAGTTTTGAGGTCAAGAAATGCAATTTTCGGGCTGTGGTGTGCCCGTGTTCCAGTACCTGTAGGAGCGTGGTCGTCTGGTCAATACACCCACGCAGACCCATGCTTTTCTGCTACAGTCTTTCTAAGCACTGACTTTTTTCACCCCAGTTCCTATGATAAGTCCGAGTAACTGTCTATTATTGGCTATCGCAGTACCTCCGCTGTCTCTTTATCCCTCGCTACTCACCACTGTTTGGGTTGCGATGTGTTACAGATGTTCAAGGAAATTCGTTGAATACTTTTGGGAGACCATTTTGTCGCTTTTTGGCGTATAACACTCTGAAATACATTTGTGATTGAGAAACTCGACGATATTTTTTTTTCTGTTGAATTTTCAGATTCTGTTCTGTCAAGCGATTCTGTGGTACAGTTTCTATTAGTAAGGATTACTCATTTATTTGTTTATTATATCATTGTGCGTTGGTAAATGATTTTCAAATTATTTTAGTGATAACTATGTACTCTCAGTATGTGAACAGGCGGTTTATTAAGTAACAGAAATCAATAGGAATGAACTGACTAGTGTTTGAAACTCCACTTAACTGTAGAAGCTCAATAATTCTCATATTATTTGACTGGATAATCGTTACTCTGTCAAAATCATCTGGTTGGTTGCTAGTTTGTTAACTAGATTTACCCCCGGGGAACATAATATCGGAATTATTTTGAATCTTATTTTCACACAATTAGATATTTTTCATCTGTGCAGTGTAATGTAACCAGTAAATAAAAGAAAAACAAATGCTGAAGAAAACGAGAAGACTGAGACACAGGAAGGACATCTTGTAAAGTAGTGATCAAATATTGTACACTTACAACTAAAACAGTCATTCGCATTATGTGCTTCATTTCATCTTCTGCTTCTATCTTGATTTGATCTTAATCCGCCCACTTTGTCTCTTGCGTTTCTCTTGACAGAATCTTTACCCATTGCTGGTAATTGCCTATGATTTCTGCCACCCTCTCAATATATACAACTTACATCCATTCTGATCAGCAACGCCCACTACAGTTTTAGTAGCTTTCTTGTACATTTTGTGTATGTAAACTCACAGATGTGTTACTTGTAATCAAATGCTGAAAACTCGGAGTATGATTGTTTTATAAATCACGAACTAGAATTAATTTAGCAGAAATACTATATGAACTGTTTATTCTAAAATACTCTGAAAATTAAGTTGAGGTTAAACGTTTTATTATTATTTGACATTGTAGAAAATATAATATTTGAAAACTCCCAAGTGGTTAATTACTAACCCATTAGATTTAGTAAAACCTCCCATAGTATTTCATTCTTTTCAATATTCATGCTATAAAAGTACATCATGAAGAAAGTAACAAAGAATAAGTGGTTGGCGTGGATACAATTTAGTGATATAGACTTAAAGTAAATTGAGCACAGAATTACAGACTGTTCAATTATTGGCATGAAATGAAACGTGAATGCCTTTTTCATTATTTCAATCTGTTTAGATTTATGTCGTTTGAGGTTATCAACCACCGACTTGCTTCTCAAAAATTCGGGGTGACAAGCTTAGAATGTTTCTTACCGTTCAAACCAGTGATTACTCACTTTATGTTTATCTGATCACCTTAAAGCTATATTTCTAGGGAGGCTGAACATTTTTTGGAGATCATATTTCACCTGCGAGTAACGATGAGCATACGAAATAAACCTTTTCTGCCTTTTCTATCAATGTATTACATATGCAGATAACTGTTCACTAGGATTTAATTGATGAATGCGCAAATCTTTTTACACCGATGAAGTCCTAAGGGTGCTAAAATATTTCTGGAAACCTGATGCTGATATCTACCATTAATTAACTTGTAAACTGTTGAAGAATTTATCTATTAACTAATGAAAAAAAATCAAACATATCTCACCAATTGTTTTATCGAAAAGAAAATTATCAGAACACTTACTAGGTAAGTGCTCATCGTAATAACAGGGGAAAAAAATGCTTGGGACTACCAATCATATATACGACTAGTAGATGAGCCTAACTAACCACTTGTCAGTAAATTCTCGGAGTTTATTTCATTTCAAAGTTGACTTTGATAATATCACCTCGATGGATGATATAGGTGCCACAGTTTAGATCAACCAGCTCGTTTACTTACTTTGATTAATCCTACCTGTTTAGTTGTTTTCTCAACTACTACTAGCTTGCTTGCAGCAAATACCCATCTGAAATCTGATTTAATTGTTTACTTCGAGATCAGACCGTTTAGTTTACCTACGAATATTGATGATTTGACTTATGGTCAATCTCAGTAGTGCACATGCATCCACACTGTGTTCATACTGATCGTCATATCACATTTTGTCGTTTGCTTTTGATTTCATTATTTTCATTTCATTACCTTTCGTCTTACTACTTTCTATATTGATTTGCTGATGTGAGGTCTAGCAACTCTAATCATTACTCAACATTACAGGGTCTCATAATGATATTAAATGACTGATGGTTAATCGAAATGGTTTTTGTAATAACTGAATATACTGTGTCTCAGTGTTTTACAACTCTCGAATTTCTACGTAGTCGACTTAGTATATTCATTTATCAGCAGTTCAGTGAACATACTAAATTCTACAATATTTCTGGTAAAAAGCACTTTATTGAATTCCTTTAATACTGAATAAAGATCTATGTAGGTGTTTTACTGTCGTTTACGATTTGATTTTCTTGACTTAAAACATACTATTATTCTTCATACCTATCCACTAATAATTCTCCTTTTGACATCTGCTTTAAATAATAGGTCAAGTTTACATGCTTTCATATGGTCATCTCACTTGTTTATGATGCAATGTTGTGATAATTTTTACTGACTTACTCAATCATGTTAATAAAGTTCTCTAACTGTTGATTTGAACAGTGCACCGAGTTGTAGACTCACTTTCTAAAGTCTACGAAACAAAATAAATCGACTATTGTAAAATTTCAGTAATTTCGGTCATGCATTGCGATATCCGATATGTTGCCATGTAAGCTTTTTGTAGTGTGACTGACATTAGTAGTCATTATTCCGTTCAAATAATGTGTGAATGAGTGATTCTAAGGATAGTTTTAATTAATCTCTTCATTCACTGCAATATTTTTCTAATTAGTGTCACATTCAGCTTACATAGGAACCTACTGGATACCTGCAGTGGCTTTCATAGTTTCTATTCCTCCAAGTCTTGAAAGTCTTATTATATCCCTTTGGGTAATTTACCTACTGTTATAACTTGCACAAACGCATTTACTGTAAGTTCAAACAGGGCTGTTAGAAAAAGGGTCACGAATATCTGCTGTTATGTTCCATCCTGTTGGGAAACATAAGGAAGTGTGGTTATTTCCAGATTTTAAGATATGTAGAAAGTCATAACCATATGACAATGTTAAATTTATATTTTGCAGTTATCTGTCCACAGTTATTTATTAGTTATAACACTTTCTCTTGGTTTATTCACTAGCCTTCTGTATGTGTGTGGTTCTTCCCCACAGTTTGGCAACTTGAACTGTTCTGCAGTTACATTACTCCATTCACTACTATCCATGTGATTCGACCATATTTCTGTTTCGTATGAAGAAATTGTTCGAATTACATCATCAAATGGTTCATTTTTATTGTTTAGGTTAACCTCATTTTGTTTGACAGTATACTCAATATCTACCTGAATGTTTAGTTTCTTTTCCCAGATGCTGATGCTGAAAATCTGTGCAATAATGTTCTTCGTGGGGAGTTATCATCCTCTTTTGGGGATTCAACTGTACATGAGTTATTAGTTGGAATCGTAAACACCATGTATCACATTTAGACGTAAGTTTTGCGGTAGTATTGAAGATTAACAAACCAAGTCGAAAAATAAACATGAAATCATAATGTTTGGTGGATGGAAAATTTTTTGGCCTAAAAATCATTGTGACACAAGCAGTTATGTAAAGTAATCTTCATGTGTACATTTACTGAATAGATCATAGAATTCACAACTTTTATAAAATGTTTCACTTTATACATAAGTAAAAAGCAACCAAAAACCAATGTGAACATTGGTACATAGTATGACGTCTGATAGAAGTCAGCTTTCTGCAGGATAGACATGCAAGCATTTTGTTTTACTTCAGGGCAGTTTTTATCACCGATTTACATCAGCCATGGAATGGTCAGAGAACAGGATGTATATAAAACTTACTACACACTGCTGAAGAGCACTGAGCTAAGCCGAAACCCTTATCCCCTACTTGCTGATTTTTAATTGGTTCCTTTCTTAATTTCAATTTTTGATGAAAACTAATTTGAATTCATTAGTGTAAAAGTTGGAGGTCTTCATTCTTTTGAGTGTTGGTTGAACTTTCAAAATGTTTGCGATATATGATGAATCACTCCTGTTTGCGTGCATGAAATGCCGTTTCGATATATTAAGGTGGAAGGAGAGATTAATTACTGAATCTTTGTTCATCATATCAACACTTAATACACGCAGCAAAAATAACTGAAAACAGTGGAAAATTTTACTAACAATAAAATTAAAAGGAAATAAAACTGTTGGACTATTGTTTTCATATGATGATGAGCAACTAATTGATCTCAAAAAGTCATATCGTAAACAAAACCGTATCAGAAAAAATCGCATTTTAGATATTCTGGATGTGAATAATTCTCCAATCAGCTATGTGGCCAACTAAAATTCTTCAACCAGTGAGAAGTTGGATTAACAGACACACTTCACTTGATTCATTTGATTTTATCGACACAATAAATAACCTCAATGTATTTGGATAATTAATACTCTCTTTGGATGTAACTTTGCTCTTCACAAATGTTCCACTTACAGAAACTATTTGTTTCTTATGCAACTATATCGAAACTAATAATCTAGAAGGCGGTATACCAATTCATTATCTAAAGGAATTACTTCTACGATGCACTTTTAATGTGCAGTTTCAGTTTAATAACTAATTTTATCGGCAAAATGATGGTGTACGCATTAGGTCACCACGAGACCGTTTTCTAGCAGATTGCTTTATGGCTAATTTGGTAAACACTGTACTACGTCCAACTATCGATCTTTATGGAAGATATATGGATCACACCTTCAGTATATGCGATGAGAAAATTGATCTTGATTCCATTCTTCTCAAATTCAGTGAGTGATCCGTCCATCAATTTCATGAGGGAAGTTGAGAACAACTCAGAATTTCATTTTCTTGACATCTCGTTGAAGAAAAAACCTGATGACTCCTTAAAAAGGGAGCCAACGTAGGATGGATAATGCACTCATTTTTGAAGTTGGGTACCGAGAAAAGTTTTGTCCTTCTTGCATGATAATAATAAGAATATGTACATGTGACATGATAGGTGATTAGCCGAGACATCTTTAAAAAGCTTTTCAGATTGGCTATCCCTCAAGGTTCATCGAAAAAAATATGAAGCCAAAACAATTACAATTATTACTGTTCCTACAAAGCTCTTATTTATGAATATTGAATTCAAAGTGAACGACGCAGGAGAAAGATAGAAATCGTCTTTCTAAGCATTCCAAAAATATTCTATGTCGCTGAACTGCGACTGGTCTTCTTCAACCAACAGTTGATTCTAGGTACTGTGAAGAATAACTTGCCACTTTGGGCCACATTCATTTGTGTCTATCAGTTTACCTGTTCTTGTGGAGTAGGTTGTGTAGGCGGCACAAAGCGCAGTCTTTCTAAACGCGTCTCTGAGCACTATTCGGCTTGGCTGTCCAGAAAATGCTAGTCAAGCGAAAGTCCGTCATGGATCCTTTGGTCAACTGTGATCCTATCACTTCTCTGCAGTCTTCTTTCGAGATCCTATACAAAGTTAAGCCAAATGTCTCAAAAAGAGTGCGGATTCGTCAGCTATGTATAACAGGGGAGTTGACAATCCAACAATTGAAATCTGGGCTCTGCGCACAGAAGATTTACGTCATAATCCTCCAATATTCATCTTACTCTCACTGACTGATTATTCCTACATCTTAACATGTTAACTCCGATCTCCCATTAAAATTCTCATAATACTCTACTCCGATTATTGATTATACTTAGTATTATTATTTTTAACTTGTTTCTTAACCTATTAGTCATCACCTGAATCGACTGTATATTTTCCTTACATACACCACTATGATTGTATAATCAATCCTTTTCTAATTCTAGAATCGACTTACTATTTCACCCTAGATAATTCCGTTTTGATGACCTTATGTTGATCTGTTAGCCAGTAGTAGGCTTGACTTCTCATGCATTGGTTGAGTGGTTAACGTGTTCGCCGTAAGACCTAACGATCCTGATTTCGATCCCTAGCCAGATTGTAGGTGGGTGGTGCTGAGGAGTCCCATACCAGGATGAAGCAGCTGTGCAGTGCTCCTAGATCATCAATAGTTCTCCAACTCATATCAGGAGGTTGTGAAATACTAAGGTAAAAGTAATGGATTTTTTTTGCTTGTTATTAATAAATGCAATCGTATATATATTTATTATTATTATTAGTCCCTTGGGTTCCTAGTGGAACATAGGGCTTCAGTAGCACGTCTCCAGTGACCTCTGTTTTCTGAGATCTTTTGAACCTGTCTCCACGACAGCCCAGAAGCTCTCATTTCCTCCTCGCACGATCTCCTCCATGTCACCCTCGGACGTCCAACTCGTCGCTTCCCATGGGGATTGCACTCGAGTGACTGGCCTGACGCGTGATGTCCCCAATCGGCCTTCTCAGTGCATGCCCAATCCATCTCCACTTCCTCCTGCATATTTGTTGAGTGATAGGTTCTTGGTTGGTTCGTTCCCAGAGTTCCTTGTTGCTTACTCTTAATGTTCTGGCCATCTGATCTTCAGTAGCGAGCCAGTGTAGGCAGTTGTTAATGAATGTCTGTAGTTTATTGGAAATCCCCTTCATGACTCGCCAAGTCTCTGAACCATATAGAAGCAATGACTTGACGTTGGTGTTGGAAATCCGTATATATATATATATATATATATATATATATATATATATATATATATATATATATATATATATATATATATAAAACTTTTGTACTGTAAATTACTACCATTCCTTTTGACCACTTCTGTGCGTCCTAGCGTAAGGTCTCGATATATCGGTTTTGTTTTTGTTAATCACAAAGTTTACTGCTGCGTATTTGGTCTAGACCAATGGTCAACAACTTCATAATCTCATATTATGTTTTGGTTGGTTAAACCATCTTAAAGTTTTTCTATTTTATTCACATACTTCGCAACTATGGTATATGTTTCATCTTTCCACAGCCTTGCGTAGTATTGTATGTCCATCGTCAGCATGATTGACTGAGTGATGACCCCAGCTAATTCGAGCAATGCTTTGAAGTGAGATATTGTGAAATGCCTGTAACCTTTACATATTTTTCACGTGATTACAGTGATGGGATGCGATTTCGCTTTCTGTTATCAAGTAGTTGTAGCTATGCATCCCCATATATGCGAATTCGTCACAGGTGTTGTCTGTTAGAATAAATTAAGGAAGTTTTCTTGATGAATCCCAGGTTGTGTTCACAACACATAAGACTTTTATACTAACGGTTCTGTTCTAAAAATCTAGTGAAACAAGAGCTAAAAATTCCGCAGAATGTGATGGATGGATTCTATTTCATCACCTTTCTACTTGCGTGCAGGTGTAGTTACCAAAAGGATGATAGTCCGTTGATGGAAAATAATCAAAGAATTGATGCAGATTAAGGAGGTGTAAATGAAATGAAATGTTTCAAGGTAGTAGTCATCACGTAACTACATCGTCTGGAGAACCATTGAAAATCTGGGTGCACTGCACAGCTGTTTCGTCTTAGTATGAGACTCCTCAGCATGCATATTATAAGTTCGTAATGTAAATACGTAGATAAAAAGGGACTATAAATTAAGGTCAAGTTGATTTGGGTCAGATAGTAAAATGTTGGAAATAAAGAGGAGTCGATTGTGAAATCGGTTGTAAAAGAAATTGAAAATACAAGATATACAAAACTTTTTGGAGGGGCTTATGTTGAACGGCAAACAAATCTATGGCTACAGAGGGAATCGGATACACAGGGTTGGTTTAGTTTTGGTAGTAACTGTTTCTGTGAATCTCAGTAAAATAGCATTATTTTGTTTCTTAATTATTTTAAATGCACTCGAGATCTTTATTGCATGTCCTGTATCCACTAAATGTTTAGGGATGGGACGTTCAAGACATTCTGGCTCTTATATGTGTAACTTATGTGGAATGTGTTCAGCAAATGAAGTCTCATCCCTTCCCTCTGTCCTTCTGATATACGTGCTCTGACATGTACACATGAATTGGTAAATACAATTTGAAGTGACACCAGCGGGCAACCTGTGGACTTTCGATTGTTGTAATGATCACTTTGTTTTACGCATAAAGATTAACTAAGCTGCTGGGAATGCGATTTTTAGTGCGGTTCTTATTCTTCTATCAACCCTGTTCATCATTTCATCCCTCTTGAAGACTGTATCAATCTATATCGAGTTACAAATCCTTTTTAATAATGATTCTCAGTAAAAAATAACTTCAAAATGTAGCAACATTTCACTAATGACTTCTTTTATATTTTTATCTTTTTCTTCCTATCATTTCAAGGTGCAAACATTTGCTGCATATTTTGGTTTACCTAACCCATGCTCTTTGATTCATCGCCTAGCTATAATAATTACCAATCTGTTTGTCTATAAAAATTATGAATTCAATGAATGTTTGTTACTGATCAAGTCGATGTTCAATGAATTGTACATTGAATTAAAATTGCGTTTTGATCGTCTTATTTGTCTACCGCCATCGTCGTTATATGAAGGAGTGTACAACAAGGTGATATCGTCGCCCACGTCAGACCCACTAGGAAAACTCTCATCATTGTTAGAAAATAGGTCTTATCTGAAATCATGGAATCAGAATGCAATGATATCTGCCGAGGAATCAAAGTTCAGTGATTGGCTTGTTGATGTTCACTATAGCTTGGATTTCATTTTACACAGATTTAATGCGTGTATTTTCAAAGGTGATTCTCTTTAATCTTATCTCAATAATTATGTTGGATTTATTTTTCTATTACTACTAAAGTACTTTGTTTACTTCGTTATTATTCTACGATATGTGGGCAATGTCTAGTTGTGGCTAGCCACAGCTGAATAACTCACCGTGATAAACATTCAGGCAATATCGAGGCATCCGTAAAGGAGCCCATATGCCAACATAGATCGTGCAATTCGATCCAGTGTAACAACGGATAGTTACAAGCATATCAGCAAATTGTAATAAACAATACCCGATGTACAAGAGGTAGCTATTATGTCTCAGTGGCCTGGGGAACAATGCTTTGGCGTTTGAAGTGGTTGGTATAAGGTTCGAGTCTCAGTGGGAACCAAATTACTCACTGGGGTACCGGCACATCCAGCTGACGAGTCCCAAATAGGACGAAACGTGCATCCTGGATTCTTCTACTAACCACAACTAAGTAAATTACCATAAACAATGTGACTGTTCCTGGATCATTTGTAAATTCTTACTGGTCAATATATGGAATCATAATTCCATTTGTGTGTACTAATCAGATGTATTACATAAAGAAATGACATTGTATACTGATGAACGTTTTATAGATAATTTATTGTTCGAAGTCGATAACTAATTCTTTTGCCTCCTATATTAATTGACCAGTACCCAAGTGTGCAAAATCAGGAGTTAAGGTGAAATCAGTGGTATAGTCGAAAACATATAACTGAAAGTTTGAGGTGATTTACCGAGGTGTGTGAAATGTAATAGTTAGTCCGGGGGGTTGTGCATGAATAACAGATTATTTATAAGAATGCAGTACAGTCATAAAACATTTGGATTTGTGTGGTTTTCTAATCCGTTATTAGTTCAGTTAGATTCAACGAGTGTGTCAATGGTTAATACTCAACAATTGCCCCTGAGTTTTGATTAATCATCTATCATAACTAGCCATAATAATGCCAGCGGATCGTAGTTGAGTGTGCATATATCAAAAGCCTTCGTCAGTCGTGTTTTATAAGATTCAATAGGATATTTACATAAGTTAGGTATGGCCAAGCTTATTTTAGCCATGCTTACATCACTAGCAATGAACCTGCACTTACGATTGACATGACGTCGGTAGCTGATATACGTGTAAACACTTGAAGAAGAACCTTTGGAACTCAAAACTAACGGTTTTCGTATTCCTCGAAAACAGGATGGAGTGAAAGAAATTATAAAATTCCATAGCACTGAAGAAACAGAACATCTCACTAGTATAGATAGGCTCAGGCATACTGTTGGAGTTTATCACCTTTTCCTTCCACTGCTGATTTATCTCTCTCTTAATGTGGTTTCATTGAGTAAACTTATGTTATTATGAATTGTTTTTGTACTTTTCGGCCTAATCTTGGTGAGAGATATAACTATTTTTTCTCTCTACCTGTTTAAATAAAGCTCGCGAAGGTTATCAGCATTCATCATCTGATACTAGTACAGTTCCATCAGACAATATCAGGAATGATAATAATGCAGATGATGAAGATGGTGATGCATTTTTCGATGCTTACGATGAATGCTCACCATCAATGCATGAAGCTACATTGTCAATAAAAAATCCACTTGGTTGGATTCCTGTTGTAAGTCATTTATAAACTTTTATGATAGATTATCTGTTTACATTATGGAGTGGAGTGTGGACTCTAACACACTTTTAAATATCCCATACACTTGACGTCTTTAAGACAGAATTGGAAAGTGGACCATTGCATAGCACGATTATTAAATTGTCATTCTGTTGTAGATAAATGGGTGACACGTTCTTTTTATTAAAAACTGACAATAATGTGTACGTCCTTATCGATACATTCAACAGTGGTCATCCAGAAGTCGACTTCACCTCATAAATAGAGGAGGATGGGTGTCTACCATTTCTTGAACTTTATTGATCAAGAGTAACAGACTACACTATAGGTTGCAGTATATTTCGTAAGAAGTCATGGATCGGTCAGCTCACATTTTTAATAATTTGTTCCTTTTACGTACAAAAGGAATTCTATCCATGCAGTGATGTTTCGAGTCAGGAAGATTTACACTCTTTGCACTGAATGATGAAATAAGAATGATAGAGAACTGCTTGTATGATTATAGATATCGTGAGAATTTAGTGAGAATAGCTACTGCTGCTGGCAAAGTGTGTCTTTAGGTGGTTCCAAAGAAACGATCATATCTAACTTAAGCGTTCAAATTGGATATACCTGGAGAAGCACTCCTACTAAATTTTCCTTGCCGGTGCAGTATGATGTATGGTGTCAATGCAGTTTAGGGATAAGTTACCAAGTCCTACAATATTTATACGTATTTATAAATCTAACATAGGTGACACCACCTTCCTAGCCCATCACTGCTTCACTCACTATAAATATTTAAATCAATGCTAACTGCTAAGGTAGGATCAACATAAGGACAAATTGTTTTTGTTGCTATAAAAGTGGTTTAAATTTACAGATACGTGATTCAGATTTTGTTTTTGCTGTTTCCTTTCTACTGTCTGAATTCACCTTTCTCCATAAGATCATGTATGATAAGATTGTTCGAAATGAATAGCAACGCTTTTCAAATCGTCTTCGTCTCCTCGATACGCTGTGGAAAATGTATCAAGATGACTAATTACTTTAAAAGTTAAAACCATTATTTTGACCATTTGAATGGATGGAACCAACCAAATGTTAAAGGATGGAACTTAAAACTGATTTTGCTTAACCCTGATTAAAGCCAGCTTAAAATATACTATCATATATGTATTGACAGCTATCTGTGGCCGATGTACGTTGCTGCACAGGAGTAAGTGGAGACAATTAGTCGAGAGATATTGTCTGTTGCGCATACAGGGAACAGTTTACCACTAGTAAAACTAAAATGAAGTTTATCTACAAAGAATTTGGCGCTGTTTGGTCTCAGATGATTTTTAAGAACGTCTGATGCTACACCACCTTTAAGTTCCAAGTTTATGAACAGTCTTTTTAGAAACGGATTTGAAATCTTGTGTATTTTTACTACTAAATACATGACTTTACCAGAAGTGTCAATATCCTTAATACTATCAGTGTACTAGAATGTATAACGAAGAGAATAATAACATATTTCCCTTCTAACTGGTTCCAGTATTAAAGCTATAGCCATTAGGCGATATAGTGATAATGAGAACCTGACATATCCGAAATCTGGCGAAGAAGTAATCCTGATTTATGTATTCATAGCAATCCATGCAGATGTCGAATTACCGAACCAACAGGTCGAATACATTCATACTAGTCAAAGTAAATTGATCCATTATCCTTCATTTTCTTTAAGATGCCTGTGAGTTAGATCTTACTCTGTTGTATTTTATTCCTCTTTTCTTCATTCTTATCGAACTTAGTCTGCTCAGAGCGAATTCACAGCATTTTGTCGACATGTTCTTGACCATACATCAAAACAAAACCTCTCCATTATCAGGATCACTTCAGATTATGTCATTATTGTTTTCTAGCAACTTGAATTGTTAATTATAATCCTCCGTCAGCAAGTGATTAAAAGTAGATTATGAACTAGTGAATTGGTGACAGCAGTCAAAGAACAGTGGGAAAGAAATGTGGAAAGTCCTATGGTGATGCAAACAGAAGACCAAACGTTTGACTAATTAGGTTTTCGTATTGCACTGAGTGTAGACTTCGTTAATCCTGGTTATGTTGCTGTAGAATCTAGACCTCATTAATAGCTATGATAATATTAACACTGGGGTAAAAACTGAGTAGGCTCGATGTAAATTGAGTCATTTTGTACAGAATACTCAGATGTTAATTAGGACGGGTGGTAAGACCAAATGTTTATCGAAATTGCTAATGGTAGCAGAGGTAATAGGAATAGGGTTAATCAGACGAAAATCAAGAAGGGCGGTAGTAATTGAAGTTAAAGAGCACCCAGAGATACATAGATTAAACCACATTGCAATTATTACGATGGTAGTTTCAAACTTACTACTATTTCCCACCTCAGCTGAGAAACATGAGCGCAGCACCACCAAGGGGATACTGCAACTATCCGGAAAAGATAGGTTTCCGATCCTGAATACCTCTTAATCCATATTTCAATTCGGATGTACTTGTGGAAGCAAACACATAGGTCACTTGTAGTGGTGGTGGGGGGTCTGTCTACCCAAATAACTGAAGATCTACCTAAACGGGTGAGATGTAAAGAAAACTCCGAGAAGCTCAATGGCGAAACATCTGATGATACTAATGCTTCTAAATCCCTAAATTTATCGGTAGACAGTAGGAGAAGACGCTTGCAATTCCAGAAGCCTGTGCGATTTGAGTTGTCAAAACAGTTGTCTGCGTGTAGAGGTAGATGATAGCCAACTTAGATCTACTATAGTAGAATTCTAACGTGGTCTAACCATATCTGTTCTTTTCTACTTAGTCTTTACCTTCAGTTACTACCCCATTTATTGTCCTTGTTTCATGCTCTTGGTCTGTTTCACGTTATTAACCTTATTCGTATTACCTCTATGAGTCCGTTGCTCTGCCGCATAACGGTAACGATTTTACACAGTAAACTAGTGATGATGGCACTTAAAATTTAACTGTAAAGGCTCTCTCAGTCATTTTGTAAATAGCATAAAATTAAGTATTTGTGGACAATCAGTGTGGTACTACATGATCTAGGCTTAATGCACACTTATTCGTATATCCACGGTCTTCTGAAAACCCACTATATTCCTGGGAGTCGAGCTCATTCACACCATATGCACCACTGTTATTCCATCAAATTAAAGAATAGTCAGTCTACACACTTAATTGTATGATATCTAACCTTGAGACCATAAGGATGGCTTAGGGTAACAAGATGATGGTTGTGTTTAAAATGGCGAATTCGGAATAAACCAAGTAGCTTAGTTGGTAAAGTGTTAGGTCAGTAACTCAAGAGTCACTGCTTCGACGCTTATCACTGCATAGATTTTGATTTCGACTTGAATTATTATCCTATTACTATTAGTTGGTTGTATATGCTCGCCTTTTCTAGTTTGTTTTTTGAAGATGCTAATATTATTATGTTTTATTTTTCTAAACTGTACCCACTGAATATCTACAATATGTGCTATTGTTATTCTTAATTAATAGCTAAAATGGATGCTATGTCTGAAGCGGGATCAATACTTGTTTGGTTCAAAACACGTTCACTTACGGATCATTTTCATTCACTGCTTCCAAATATTATTTTGGAATGTATTCTTACCTTTCATTCATTAGGTAACTGCTTGAAACTAATTATTTAATAAAACAATTTTACTTATTATTCCCCCAAATGTTCTACGAAAGTGTATGAACAGTTTTAAACTGTGATACGCATACATGCGTGTTTTTGAATGTTAGGAATTTAGACGAATATTACTGAATTAACTCGTAATCATCTGAAATTTTATGCTATTTAGTAACTCTATACAAGCTATGAGGTATGCTCAATAAATGAAGTCCTATTATGCTGATTAATTGGCGGGGCCGAAATAGTCAGAGGGTTATTTTAACCTAGAATCTATTGTTTAAAGTGCTGAATGTCCAAGTCAATGAGTCATACTTTCACTTGGTTTTTGTACATGATTTACTAATCATATTTGTACATGATAATGTTTTTTTCTCTATTTCCAGTCCCTCATCCTCGATTATCACAATGGTATTCTTCTAAACTAACAAAACTCGATGGACAAGTGTACGACTTGCTAAAAATTCACTCACCTAAATCAATGGGGAGTGAAGATACTTCTTCTATGTTCAGAAAGTCTTTTGTAAGCTATTGACTTTACTGTTCTTAAATTAGTTAACATGTAAGATAAATAAGATATTCCAGTTCATTTTAAATATACTTCAGACTTATTCTGCATTTTTACACCAGCCAGGACTGTGGTTCACATGTGCGTTATATCCTACAATATGGCTGACTGGCAGACATGCCTGAATGAATTGAAAAGTCATTCATGTATGATGAGAACATTACGAAACTAATGTAGAAATCGGTTAAAGTTTTAAGCAATCTACAGGAGTATGATGACCTAGCTTGTTATAAATGTATATAAACTGTTTAGTAAAAAAAAACAAATATCACCCTTATTTCCCTGTGGTACTAAAATAAGTACCTAGTTTACCTGCATTGCATCCATTTTTCGTCTGTTGATCAACTTGGGTTGATAGCGGACGTTATGATCGACAATTCTTTATTTGTGATAAATCCTATTTGGACAATTTGAACAGTATGAGGGAAGAAATATTTTTTGCCAGATAGTTTCTCGTCAATGGGCTCTACACTAATATGTATATAGCATTTTCAAAATATAAAATAACATACTGGTCTAGTCGTGATAGTTATTTAATAACAGGTCATCAGTCTCTAAGTATCAAGAGGGTGATAGCTAATCAAACAGTAACTAATAAAAAGACAGAAATTTGAGACAGATTTTTATATAATGGACAGTTTATATAATGGTAACTAACAAGAAGAGAAGAGAAAATGAATTACTGTGTCACGTGGTCAATTGTTGATGTCAGTTAAAGACAACAGGGGGAAGAACAAGATGGCTAAAACTTTTAATGAAAAGTCTACACACAATGATAAGTTTTTATTTTGATAATATTTTGAGCAAAATTACTGCCAGTGAATTGCACCAACAGTTAGGATTTTTAATATTTATACAACACAAAATTCCAACTATTGATGTGATCATGGGCAGTAATTTTGCTCGAAAGATTACCAAAATAAAAACTTATCATGTTTGTAAACAGGAGTAAAACAAGGCTGTCTACTATCACTTACGATATTCTTGATTGTGGTGGTGCAACAAACTGTGAGGAGCAAGACGAGGGATATACGCTGGACCGGGTAAAAGATCCTAGAAATTTGGATTTCGCCGATGACTTGTGCCTAATGTCATACAAACTTGAATATCTACAGGAGAAAACTAACAAGTTGACAGAAGAGGCAGCGAAGATGGGACTTTAAGTCAACGTAGAGAAGACGAAGGTGATGAAGAGACCCAACCAACAAGCTCCAATCGCTATGAACGGACGAAACTTAAAGGAAGTGGTCTCTTTCACCTATCTAGGAAGCACTGTTTCAACTACAGGCGGCACAGATGAGGACGTCAAAGCGAGGATCAGAAAAGCAAGACAGGCCTTCATTAACCTGAAACCAGTGTGAGGATCTGCACTCAGCATGTGGAACAAGATCAGGATTTTCAACTTCAACGTCAAGTCATTGCTGCTATATGGTTGAGAGACTTGGTGCGTTACGAAAGGGGTTTCCAACAAACTACAGACATTCATCAACAGCTGCCTACACTCGTTACTGAAACTCAGATGTCGAGAAAGAATAAGCAACAAGGAACTCTGGTGTGGAGACGAACCAACCAAGAAGCTATCGCTGAACCAGTGTGCAGTGGAAGGAAGTGGAGATGGATTGGGTATCGTCTGAGGAGACGGTTTGTGGACATCACTTGCCAGGCCAGGTACTCGAGTAGAACCCGGATGGGAAACGGCGAGTTGGGCGTCCGAGGTGAGGGTGACATAGAGGAGATGGTGTGAGGAAGAAATGAGAGCCTGTGGGCAGTCGTGGAGCGGAGAGAGAGAGAGAGAGAGAGAGAGAGAGAGAGCAGAGAATAGAGTGGAATGGAGACGTGCTACTGAAGCCCTATGTTCCACTGGGAACACAAGATACAAATAATAGTATAATAATATAATGCATTTATTTATTCCACAATCCACAAGTTGTTCATCGGTATGGCTAAAACTATACTGATAATTGTAATCGTTTGTGGGATGAATGAAGGGAAAATTGATGTTTTCACATATATTTGGGTGGTCAAGGCAAAGAAAGAGACTGTACAAATTTCTTCTGAACACAAACTAGGTTTGTTCAGGATCAATGCATCAAACTCTACCTGAACAAGTGGGGTCTGTAGGTTCAGAGGAAATTCCTACTAAATATTAGTGCAGAGCTATTAATGAATTATTTCTTAGCTCATATTGTTTGTTTTCTAAACTTTTTAAGTCAAAATTATCGCGAAATTGTTAACCAATACATTCAGTCAACAGCTCCCCTTTTGAAATCGACACTGATGGAACCGAATAGCCTTGAGTTAGTAATAAACCCATAGAACATATTGTCCACTAGGGATTCACATCATCATTGTCTATTTTCATCCGATTAAATAACGCCCTAAAATTAGTCTAGTTAATATTGACTGGTGGGTTCCATCTAAAACAAAAAATCTTACCGAGAATTCTGGTTACCAGCAATGTTACTTGATATTGTAAGAAGAAATATCAAGTGAGTTTTCCTTATTTTTTCCTGTTTATTCCCATTTTAGTTTCCACTCCAAACATTCCGTGAAGTACTCCAATTGATTGCCCAATTCTCCATTGAATTGACATGTCTAAATGAATTAATCTGTAATGTTGTTATGTCTGGTAAGTTAACAGGGAACCAGAAAAGTTTACAAAGATTATGTTTGAACTGGCAGAAAAACATTGATTATACGGAAATTCCATTCACCGTCTTCCAACCTAAGAGAACCAACTACTTATCATCGAATCATCTAGTGTTTTATCCAGTTGTTACGTCAATGTTAGGTAACTAACTCTTCGTACGTCATCACATCGAATACCGTGAAAGATATCCTCCTGTTTTCAATGAAGCTGAATTATATAGGGAAAACAGCTGATTTATCGTTAGACAGACTATCTGAAATCATGTCAGTTCTGTATACTTGGGGATAATGGGCTGTGTGTCCGTAATCCACAAGTTGCTTATTTGAATTTTGATACTCTTCAGGCGTTTTTCTAACTTTAGTTATCTTCCTTGTACACAAAAGATGATAGTCTGGTAACAAGCCTCATCGTTAAGTTATGCTTACCAACCGTATTGCTGATGACGCATTATGAATGTTTCATCGTTTTTAAACGAATTTAAACCTTGAGGTAGTTATGCGCGGACTTTAGTTCTGTTCATTTCATTGTGGATGGAGTGAATCCATTGTCCATGATTCACGAGTTATGTTTGCATTAGAAAGAAGTTGGTGGTAAATACTTCATTGGATTGCTCATACTTGCTTAAATTCTTTTGTGTTGAGAACGTTTAACTCAAAACAACCACACTGTGCTACGAAATTGATGTGATAGGTTCTTGATAGACTCAGAAGTTCTAAGTTGTTTTATTCAGTAAGCATATCAGTTATATTGACTGCAAAGAACAATAAGTCTAAATGGGGAAATTCGAGAAAATGAGAAGTTCAGCGAAGATATCTTTATCATGGTTTCATTCTCCATAGCTGTACAATCGCAATTTATGCATTTTATTTAACTTTATTGGATAGTTACAAGAATTATTTCATTAAATCCCTTAACGAAGATCAAGTCGAATGATTAAAGATTCACAAGTGTGATGCAAGGTGAAAATTAGCCCTAATATATAAAAATAATTTTCAAGATAAAGCATGATCAAGGGTAGCATGAAAACAAAATGAAGACAATACTGAATTATTAAAATATATCATAAAATATAACAAAATTGTGAATCATACCAGAGAGGTCGATGTATTATTAGGAATTTTATTAAATTTAAGGCAGGAACAAAGGTTATAAAAGTTTCTTTTGTGCACATAATTCCGATTTCTCCATGCATATAGCAAGAGCTTCTGCAGTGTAGAGAAGAAGAAAGCACACCATTTTAGGCAAATTTTTTTTCACTCTGTAGGTGACTTTGAACACTGTGACCATTGATGACAAGATGTTCAATTACTGCACTTCTGATGGATCCACTCTCACGTCTTTGCTACTGGGTGTGGTAATGTTCTCTAACGCGTTTGGAAAGAATGCACATCAAACAATCTAAATACCTGGCTCCACAGGAGCAGGTGAATTAATAAGCACACATGGAAGTAGTGAGATACAGAAGCGTATCCTTTGGACAATCAGGAAGCATTGGACGACTGGTGAATTACCTCCTCAACGTTGACGCGAAGAAAGTTTTCTTTAGCGAGTTTGAAATTCTTTTTTTTTTCGAGATATCAGCAGTGAGGTTACCTTTGGAGTCAAGATTCATGTATAATGTCTGCTCTGGAACTGAAAGGGGTGTCTCTCTTTGTGGTTTGGGATTCATGTTTTTTTTCGTAAATCGTGCTAAAATCTGTTTTCAGCCGAAACCCTTTTGAGGAGCGTGAGTTCTTCTAAACCAGCAGTGCTACAGATCCCTCGAATACTCTAAACAAGGAACACGATAAGTGTTCTTCTTCGACTTATAGGTACCCAACTGTAGAAATTCATCGCCTGACTATTCCAAACAGGTTTCCTGTAGAAAGACCTACTCGGTGTCCCATTATCTCGTGTAGTGAGTTCTTCATTCTAAAACGGAATATTTGATTCGCTTTCTACTTCAAGCGTGAATTTAATTTAGGGGTTGCAGCTGTTAAATAACTGTAAAGCATAGTTTTAATCACAGTCATCATTGGAAATCATGATTTTTCAGCTATGGAGGATGAAATCGCCAAAAAAGATATCTTCGTTGAACTTCCCGTTTTCTGTAATGTCTTAATGGGTATTTTCAGTAATTTAAGTGGGAAAAGATTGCAGATTAATATAGAATAGTTAGTTCCAGAGACAAATTATGTGAATCTTATTAATAGATGGATTGTTAACTAAACATTTGGCTTTTGTTCAGTATGGGTTATTGTATTTTAAGTCTACTTTATTCGTTTCAAGTTTGATTTATCGCTTTCATGGCATGTTTCACTGCTGCTGATATCACCTTGTCATTCTTCACAATACACACACGTCAACTGTACTACGTAGATTAGTTTACCATATTTATAAGGTAAATATTCTTCGAATTTATTGTTGGGACGTGTGGTATGTATAATTAGACACGATATATGCGAATTTGGCATTTCTACCTGTCTCTCTGGCATCTATGTTCATGTACTCTTCTTGTATGAACTCCTGGACAGTACTGAGATTTACTTTAGCTTATCTCTTTGTTGTTCTTAGCCTTGTTTTTCGTGATATCCGTACTTCGCTCTTCAGGAAGTATCAGATGAAGGTATCTATACTTCTCCGGTTTTTGTATTCAGACTAGAATGCAACAGTTGTCGTTTTAAAAATCCAATCATTACTAATAAAAGCGCATCTCTTTTACAATGAGCTGTCGTTATTGCTTTCACTACTACATTAAATTACTATATCCCATATAAGATGAAATGCTCTAAAGATTACTTTCACCCTCCATGTAACAGCATCAAATGAATATCGTACATGACAGGAAGGCAATCTTATTTAATTAATGGTAGGACTAATCACCTAGTGACTTTACTAATTATATGACATTTATTCACGTTACTTCGCCAAAATACAGTAAATTTGATCTCATCTCCTTACGTTAGTTACTTTAAACTACCGGAATAATCAGTTGCTGATCACATGTCTCACAGAATAGAACGTATGCAGCTACGCAGCTTAGTCCATTTTATCAAACGAACTACTAGCTAAGACGATCAATAATGTTACCCCCAATTACATCTAATTCGCATATTTGTAACAAACGCATAATCAAAGAACAGAAAGAAAGATCCTTGGTCATATTTTAGAGCAATTATTCATGTCATTTGGAGTATCATTTATCCTAACATAAGTAGCAGTTTCACTTCGGTGAACGACATGGGATACGAGTAGACTATGATTAATTTGTCAGTTTCCTTTATTGTCGTAGATCTGTAGCTCATCGATCTTGGCAGTTGACTTTCCGACACTCATTCATAGGTTCCAACTGCTTTACGCCTACTTTGGTGTGGGCAGGTGGGTAGTATCATACACCCTCACACATTGTGTCTCATTACTTAGTTGCTGGGTTATCTTGGTCGTTGCTCGGCTGTGTTTTTAAGTTAGTCATAACTCTAGTGGAGTGAATCAATTTTTCTCGTCATGTGAATATAACTGTATCATCATGACACATCATACTGTGTCACTTCCCACTTAACATTCAACCAGCGTTCCACTCAATCAAGTATGTTACTTCATAACATAATAATAATATTAGTAGTGAACCATTTTTTTCAAGCTGCATTCTCATTTCTGGTTTATTCATTACATCTTTTTTGATAGACTGTAGTTATATGTTGCAGTCAGACATATTTTTAAACTTCTTGTGCCAATTATCTGAGCATGTAAATTTATTACAAGATTTTACTGGTGAATCAAAATCATGGACATCTAGTCTAGGTGGTTGGATTGATCTACCTACCAGTAATGCATCTGCTTCCACTGCTACTGCTGCTAATGTTGGAGAAAATGAGCGCAATATGATTTTAACATTTTTAAAACGCCTTTTTGACAAAAGTGCACCAGTAAGTAACGATCTGATTTATTATTCAGTTTGTTGTTGTTATTATTTTCTGAACTGTATATAAGATTTCTGATATACCACCTGTTTTCTGCCACAACTATTCTAGTGTATAAACGTCCCAAATTCTTTTGGCTATTCACTAACAAAGTACATATGATGCCTAAAAACAATACTCACCAACTGATAAAACACATAGTAAAAATATCTTCTGTGTACTAAAGTTGAATAATCTTTCTTCTAGTTGTGGGTATACACAGTTATAGTTACCACAATCCTTCTTCAATGTTGTGTTAAAAATCCATCGTTAAAAATTTCACGAATGGTGAAACCCACTAATCCTCCCTTATCTCACTCTTGGTTTGAAATAATAATAGAAAGATGGGTCTATGACTTTACTATGCTTGAGATGTTTTTGTTTCGGACTTCTTCCAGATCTTTTGCTCCATAATCCGTAATAAGTCTAAATATATGTCTGCTATTACCTGTCGTCGGTGCGTTTTTCATCTTTTTCATCTTGGCTGTCCACCACTGTTCATGGTCATTGCGTAGGCCTTTTGTCTGTCTACATTTGGGTTGCTTCCGTCCCTCATTGTACCCAGAGGTTGCAGAGCTACATTCGCTTGTATCTATCAATTCAGAAGGATCTGCTTAAACCCACTAGCCCTTTTAAAACACTTTTGAGAGTTTGTTTTTTTGCAGTAGACAGGAGTAGCCGTCGAGATATCTAAAAAGAAGGGTTAGTACGTGACTGCAGATCCAAAGGAACATCTATTTTGGGTCGGTCACACTTGATATTTTTAAAAATTCTAGATTAAAGCTTTTTGTTTTCAATTCTGACTTTGAACCCTTATCGTTTATACCAGTATTCCGCGGGGTAGAGTAGACTGTGCCATTCTCTAATCCTTTTTTCCATAAGAAAAGTAGCATCGACATGGCACTACTGGTCATGCACGAGCAACATCTTACTGCTGTCCCCCTCCTGCGTCCAGCCAGTAGTACTGATAGCTGGTAACCAAAGTAGGTTTGCACGCCATTCGTTTTAAATGTCAGATTTACCTGTACAATCAAAGTACTGTTTCATGTATCCTGTTTATCTTGGTCTTCCATAACTATCCGGATGAATACTCATAGTTAGTTGTAGATTTTGAAGGTCGGTTGATGAGAAAATAACTGTTTCACGCCCCAATTAGAAAACTGGAGTCTTCGAGACATTGTAGTTACCTGTGAATATTTTTAGGCACATTTTGTGTTTTTCTCATGGATCTGCAATGCAGCTTTTACATTTCTGAACAGATCTGAGGTCTTATTATGTCTCAACTCCTATAGCACATTGTCACATAGTGTTCTGTGAATATTGGAGATACGATCCCTCCATATGGTATTGATTAAAGACATCATCATTCAGGTATGTGCATTCGGAAAGTATGAATGTATGTGCACTACTGCTATGGATTCAAAATTATATGCCTATATTCTACAAATATCGCTTGTCCTACCGACCCCAACTAGTAGGCCGACATTCTCATGTGGGGTTCAGACTAACGGTCAAAGACTTCATAAACTGGTGTCACTTTCTCACCTGCTTATCTTTAGCTTTTCCCTACTCAACCCTTCTACAACTTATGTTTTTAAGACTGACTATTGTCATACCTCAACGTTGAAATATATGGCTTTAGCAGAGAATAAAGGGTTCTTCATGTATATTCGATGTATCTAGATATATGTAAAAGCTGAATAGCTAATGTCGTTTTATCAGTCGTTTGCATCTTCGTAGCTTTAAGGCAATCATATATCACCTACACCAGCACTGCTAATCACCACGTGTACCATGTGAAAACGTTTATTCATTTTTGGTAATTTATTCTCTTTTTTTCATTTCTATAGACTGAAATAGTTGGAACTGACACAGGACAGTTCAATTTCTCGAGTATTGCACAAACATGGATATCACCGATTCGTCCAGTTGATCTAAGACGTCCCGATTTTGAAATGTATACCTTTTATACTGAATTAGCGTGTCCAAATCCTTTGACTAGTCGAATAGGTCCACATCGATTGTTTATTGAATTACAGTGTGATAAACAACAATCGAATTATACTCATTTGTTAATGGCTGGTAGTTTCAGTCAAGACACACAATTTTTTTAGGTCAAAATTTTTCTTGTTGCGGTGATAGTATTATTTTTTGAAGTGTATACATTAGCATTACTGCTATGGGATAATATGATGATGATGATAATATTTTTTTTTCTTTTGTAATGAAAGAAAATTGTTTTGACAAATTGCTTTTCATCTCTTTCTCTCTAGTTTTACTTATTTCTTTTTTAAATTACCGAAACAAACTAAATTTGTTGAGGATAAGGAAAATACCAGTTTTTTAAAGGTATAAAACATGCATTACGTCAGTTTTAAGTATATATGAGTGGCTTTACATTCTCTTTACTTTCTTACTGATTATCGAACTTCATTTAAATGCAGTTCCTGTAGTAAAATATATATCGTGCTACTAATGCTGGTGTATAAAGGACATTTCTTCTTGATGAAATCATGTTTAATCGTTTGGGCAGTAGTGTCCTGTGTACATTTTGTGTTATTTACTTTTTATTTTCTATATTTTTGAGTGGATTAAGCACAATTTTGTAGCATGTGTGTACCTTTTGATCAATATATTTACTCATAGAATTACTCCTATTCGTTCATGTCCTTGAAAAAATAAAAGACCCCGTTACATAAGTTCATTCCTGTTCACTTGTACGTGCACGTTCCGCAACCCAAGCTACTGTCTATCTCGACATACGATGTTAGTCATAGCAGACAGACAGAAAAAATCAATGTACAGAAGTCGATCGGTTCAATGTGTCACAATTAACACTCGTACAAAAAGAACAGGTGGAAAGAAAAAGTGATATCAAAGCAAATAAAGTTGTGTGAGAGAATAAACGGTTTGGAGATAACGGTTTTTGCGGAATTCAAGCTTTAGAAGATGCCAAAGAGCTAATACGTCTGTGCTGTTGTAACTGACTTCCAGCCATGTCACCAAGAGTTCTCAACCACTAGTTCCTATCATCTCGTGAACCCCTCCTAGGCAGTCTACATATCCCAATACGACTCAGACTAACAGTCACAGACTTAAGGGACTGGTGCCACTTCTTGGTCTGGTTAACCTGAATCGTCTTTTAACCTAATCCAACTTCCCATAGCATGGCACGTCGAGGTAGGCAGTGACTCTTCATGCTCAGCACATGTCCAAGTCACTTCGGGTGATGAAGGTTCACAATCGACTTACCTGTCCTGCCTGGTACCCTTTGCCTGACCTTTACATTGCTCACACGGTGATTCCGCCAGATGCAAGTAATGTGATGCTGCGAAGAAATCTTTGATCAAAACCCAGCCATCGTCCCATGTTTCCTACTTTTAACTACCATTTCTCACACCCATATAACAGGCCGAAGTGGACTGCAGCACAGCATACCCGTTTAATAGGTAGTCGGATATCTCCAGTCGACACCACAGATGACGCAAGTTGGAAAATGTCAAACGCCTTCTGCATCCGAGTTGCGATTTCGTCAGCAAGCAGCCCGGTCAGCTAACATCGCACGACAAAACAGGTGGTGACCAGGCATTTATAAGAAATTATTTAACCATGTCAGTCGTTTGAGATATACAATTACAGCAACTGACTTGTCACTTTTACCGACAACTATATGCCTTCTACATTACTGACTGACGTGATGGTTATGCAAAGCATGACCCATGCTAAGAAGGCAACGGTGATGAAACACCTGAAGCCGTTTCATTTTCTACATTACTGCTGCTCATGATTTACAGTCATGTAGTGGGACAGAGAACTACTGTGCAGTACACTTGAGACTTCATAGGTAATCGGACGTTTTGGTAATGATAAGTGTATGTGTGGGGGAGGCTTGCAGAAGTTAATCTGCTCTTTTGTTTGGGTGCAGAGATTTCGTCAGTCACTGAGGTAATAGGTAAATGGCTCAATGCCTTCACTGTCTATTGTTAGATGCACCAATGCACACCATTTTTGGAGCAACAATTTATACTTGGGTGGTGAAGAGGGCATCCTGAACATTTTCAAATCACCGCTCAATCTGTCCTGCAGTAGCTTGAATTTGACTTTCTTAATAGTGATTAAGGAACAGGCATCAATAAAACACCCGTTACAATTGAACGCGAAATTTACCATAAGGCATGTCAATCATCGTGATCAACATAGGACTAGGTCCAAGTTGCCACAACTCATATAATCACATCAAGTAACAAAGCAATAAAATGGAAGATGAAGAAGGAAAGAAAAATCGGTCAAAGAAAGTAAAAGTAGTAGTAGAAAATAGTACCAGAGAGGAAGGAAGAATGAGGTAATGAAATTAAGTATAGTGGTCAAGATGAGGATAATGTGTGTATGCATCTACGCCACTGACATAGGTTCTGAGCCATATCAGCTAAAGTCTCCAACCACTGGTTTTTCTTGTCCAGCGGATCCCAACTAGCTAATCTGGATCACCCTGCATGGCTCAAACGAACAGTCAAGGACTTCATTCGTTGTTGCCATGTTTTATTCTGGTAGCCTCGAGCTTTTTTCCAACTTGAACCTACTTTCACCAACAATTTGTGACGAGGTAGACGGTGGTTAGGCATGCGTAACACATGTCTCAGTCATCTCAGTAGATGAAGTTCCCAATCGCATCAACTGTTGTACCTCTCCTGCCCAAAACTCTACTCTTGACTTCTGCGTTACTCATGTGACGACACCACGAAAAACCGGCCTATGCTACGAAGACAACGATGGTCAAATACCTGAAGCCTTCTCATGTCTTCTACCTTTAATGACTATGTTTTACACCCATAGAGTAGAAGAGAGCAGACTGCAGCACAGTACACTCTTTTTCATTTTATAGCTTTGTAACACGAACGTATGAAATAGAAAAAAGTATTCGTAGCGCATGTGTCTATATCTGATGATAAGTTCAGTTGATGGACAACTTGAACTTCCATCTATTGAGCTGATTGCCAGACGTAGTACGTTAAGCTTGCTAAGCATATGATTTTCATTGAGAGATAAATGCGTGGTGTATACCTTAGGATGCTTTAAATGGCACTTATTGATTACTTTATTAACTACCTTATGACAATGTAGGCTTTCTGAAATGTCACCTCATTTGACCTAAATCAATGGCAATAGTTTAAAACTTGGGCTATATTTATGCTTTTCTAGAATTCCATACACATTCTTCGTTTCATTCTGTAACACTACTTTGTGTTTTAACTCATCTGCTCTTCATTTTGTGATCAAATTTCTACTTTTTTTTTACTCTGCTTCCAAGTTTTGCTATTTATTATCAATAATTAGCACTTTTTTGCCAGATAGTTTTGCCAACTATTAGGACTTCACTGTTTTTCAATCTGCTGGTTTCTCTTCTGCTTTGACTTTATTGCCTACCTCTTAATTTGTTGCACATGTTTCACTTAATAATTCTTAAAAGCTTGTCTGTCTTCCACCACCTGTACTAATCAGTGCATCGGTTTATGTGTTCTAGTTAACTATGGTGAACTAAAAATGAACTTTACTAACTAAGCTTTCGACATTTGCCATTTTGCTAATTTTTACCATGAATTTATACTCAGGAAACCTGATTTAGACAAATCTCATATTCTTGATTTAAAGCATGTTTGTAACGTTTTATTTTTGGTTGCTGTTGATTTATACTTTGTGCAATGTTAGATAGCATAGAAACTCAAAATGATATGCTTTTTTTGAGCATATATACTAATCTGTTTCTACTCCTTTCATCATGACTTTAAAGACCATTCCCATTGAGATAGCCAATTACAAATATGCAAATAATATACTGGTGATATTTTATGATAGTATATAACATTACAGATAGTAATGCGTTTACTTCCTTTCAATAACTTCATGATACATGAACCAGTTAACAGTTAGTTATTAACTCATTTATAAATAAAATTAAAAAGCGTAAAGAAATTACCATCAATAAAGTTATTTGTTATTGTACATAACCAGAAGAAGAATTTCAATCACTTCTCCTTCTTGTCCTAAATTATTATTATTATTACTGACCGATGACTCTACTTTTAAATAAAGACCCAAAGTTCATATGTCCATAGTTGGTGATGATGATATCGATGTTGATAAAAGCTTGTTTTAAAATGGTGTCTCATTTTCATTGTTTTAGTTTATATATATATATATATATATATATATATATATATATATATATATATATATATATATATATATATATATATATATATATGGTTATATATCTCTACTTCTTATTTGACAACACAGATCGTATAATTTGGAAACTACCTTCTAAATCAGCTTCTTTATATAGTGACTGATCAGTGTCATCATTAATTAAATTACAAAATGTTGGTTGTAAATTGTCAATTTGATTCGTTATTTTATTTAAACAGAATACAGCTGCAGCATTATCAAATTCACCACAATAATTTGGTGCTGAAAAAATTGTGACTAATAATCTATTTGCATAAAATTCATAACCATCTTCAACAACCTGATGTGCGCGTACAATAAGATCTAAATTGAATCTTTCTAAAAATTGATTAATTATATCTGCACCAAACATATATGATACACCACGTTCATTCGGTTCCCAACCATTTGGTTCTATACCATTTTTATCGTTTAATAGTCTATCTATATACCATGGATCAGACCATAATAAATCACATATTAAACCAGAATCTGGTATATCACATGGACATTTTATACTTCGTATCTTTGCTTTCAAATCATTTAAATCACATAAATCTGGTGTTAGCAGTTCTGGTGATAGACCACCATGACAACAAAATATTTGATTTTCAATAATAGCACATAATGGTAAACAATTAAATGTATCAATAAATATTCTCCATAATTTTATTGAAAATCTACGTTTACACTCATCAAAAAAACCATAGATTTTTGTAATAGATTGACTTTCATGATTACCACGTAATAAGAAAAATCTTAGCGGATATTTTAACTTATAGCATAATAATAAAGAAATTGTTTCTAAGCTATGTCGACCACGATCTACGTAATCACCTAAAAATAAATAATTAATATTTTCTGGTTTACCGCATAATTCAAATAAATGTAATAAATCAAAGTATTGTCCATGTATATCACCGCATATTTTTAGCGGACCACATAGTGTTAGTAATGATGATTGTTCTAAAAACAATGGTTTACATTGATGACATATAAGTATCATTTCTTCTTCAGTTAGCATACGTGATTTACAACCTTTCTCACTAATTCTCCATAGACGTTCAATAAATTCATCAATTTTTTTAATTCATTTGATTCAAGTTTATAATAAGCGTTTACTGAATTTGAACTGTTTCTATAAACATCTTTTTTACATAATTGAAGTTGATTAGTTAGTGTATTTTTAAATTGTTTTTTAGTTAAATTATTAGTATTATCAGTAAGAGATGACGTTAGTTGTTGTAGATTTTCAATGTTTTCCTTCACTTTTTTATACTGAATAATATCAACATTTCTAAACATCTCATAATTTGAATTTAGGTAACTTAATTAATAACAGTAAATGTTAGCAGATTCCAACTTTTCTATTGCCTAACCAGATAAATCTTGATGGTTTTTCAAATATTTGGATACAGTGAAGACATTTCTTTTGAAATGAATTGAATATAAATTCTGTAGTTGTAAGAAATGAAAATTACTGATAGATTTACAAATAACACGTAAATTTTATCCATCACACGTTATAAACTAGTATGATAAATTGTTACTTACGTTGTTCCTCTATCGATTACTCAGAATTCAAAACTTTATCGGTAGACAACAAGAATAATAAGGCTTATTGATTTAGTGTTCGCGTATACAGTAAGTATACTTCAGAAATATTAAAATCTGTGCATGAGTAAAAAGAAACATCTGTTCGCTAATTAGCTTCAGACTAATTTTTAAATCACCTCAATTCTAGAGGGATATATGTTCTTAAAACTACTGGATGATGAAATTTGAAACAACTGTGCATGGAATACATAAACATAAGCATGAAAGTAGAGGCTACAAGTGAAACAAATTTGGTTGGCCTAAGTTTCAACTGATTACGAAATATAACACTGAAATTATCCTATATTGTAACATAATAAGGTTTAAATGAGTAATTCTAATTTACTCATGGAAAATTTGTATTGATTTCATGCATTTATTTCATAGCAAAGAAGAAATGTTCGTGATTGAATCAGAAGGAATTATACTTATCTTAACATATCAAACAGAATAGTGACATACCATGCGATCAAATAGAGTATAAAGAATTCGAAAGAAATTATTTCCAACCTTCAAAACACCTTCGTTAGCGACGACCGAGAAGAAATTTGGCAACTGCTTCAACACTATGGAGTACCACAAACCTTCATCAACCTCATTCAACAGCTATATGCTATGCCATATGATGCCATGTGCCAAGTGAGTCACAATGGAATGCTCAGTGATGCCTTTGAAGTGAATACAGGAGTAAGACAAAGCTGCTGCCTACTATCACCCATGATCTTCCTGATTGTGGTCGACTGGATCAGACCATGCAACAAACTGTGAGGAGCGAGAAGATGGGCACACGCTGGCCGGACAGATGAAAAAACACTAGGACATTGGGATTTGGCCAATGATGATGATGATGATGATGATGACTTCTGTCGAATGTCTTGTTGCTCAAACTCGAAGATCTACAGACGAAAACTAACAGGTTGATAGTAGAGGCAGCGAAGATGGGACTTCCTTCAGGTGAACGTAGAGAAAACAGAGGTGATGGGGATACACAACCAGCCACAACAATGACAACGACAAGCACCAATCACCATGAAGAGGAGAAATCTAAAGGAAGTAGTCTCTTTCATCTACACACCAGGCAGGGCAGCATCGATTCACCTAAGTGCGGCACAGGCACAGATGAGGATGTCGAAGCCAGGATCGGAAAGACAGCAAGACAAGCCTTCACTAACCTGAAATCAGTGTGGAGATCTACTCCACTGCACTGCACTGCACTGCACTGCACTGCACTGCACTGCACTGCACTGCACTGCACTGCACTGCACTGCACTGCACTGCACTGCACTGCACTGCACTGCACTGCACTGCACTGCATTGCACTCCATTGCACTGTACTGCACTCATCATAAAGCGTGAACAAGATCCGGATTTTCAACACTAATTCAGTCAAGTCAGTCAGTCAGTCAGTGCTTCTATGTGGTGGTTGAGAGACTTGGTATGTTGTGAAAAGCATTTCCAACAGACTGCAGACATACATCAATCACATGAACAGATGTCGCCTACGCTCACTCGATACTGACACTGAAGATGATCAGATGGCGAGAATGACAAGAATAAGCAAGACGGAATTCTGGCTGGCTGGCTGGCTGGCTGGCTGGCTGGCTGGCTGGCTGGCTGGCTGGCTGGCTGGCAAGGAACCAACCAACAAGCCATCGTCCAACAAATATGCAGAAGAAAGTGGAGATGGATTGGATCGAGCATACACTGCGAAGACCGTTTGGGGACAACATGCATCAGGCCAGGTATTTGAGTGGAACCCGCATGGGAGACGACGAGTTGGGTATCCCATCTGAGTGTGACATGGAGGAAGGAGGTGGAGTGAAGAAGAAATGAAAGCTTGTGGACATTGGTGGAGCCAGGTTTGAAGACTGGAGAGAAGAGAGTGAAATGGTGGTGTACTAGTGAAGCCCTATTTTCCACTTCATCTTCATCTCACTACCTTTCTGCTTGATGTACTGATATGAGCTGTGGCAATTCGGACCGTTACGCAGTAATGCCTGGTCCTATGTTGGTACTGGTAATGATCACGATGTTCCACTAGGAACCTAAGGTACAAGTAATAGTCAGAGTGGAATCGATGTTTGACGGTTTCCGGAAGTATTAGAATGCATCTCGTTCATTGTTTCAACTTTTAACTCGAATGTTCGGATAGAGTGTTGCTCGCTGTTTTTAGCTGTTGAATCATATTTCGGTGATATATAACGTTAACCCGTCATTTTGTTCACAAAGTAGGGGACTATACTACTGGTAAAAGTGTTGGTAGTAAGTTGCGTAAATTCAAATATATCATGAGATTGTTTACTTTTGTTAATTTTCGCTTGTTTAATTATCAGAAACTGAATATGTATTTTGTAACATATCTATCAATTAACAAAAATGCTTGTAATAGACTTTTGAGATGAATGGGGATTTTCAATTTAGAGGTAGTATACATCATGGACTGAAATCAGTTTGGGACCTATTAAAAATCTAGGAGTACTGGACAGCTGTTTCGTCCTAGTATGGGACTCCTCAGCAATACGCACCCACGACCCAGGACGAAACAGCTGTCCAATGCTTCTGAATTTTTCCCCAAATGATATCAGTCCGTGATGAATGCTACCTCTAGATTCATCTCATCTCAAAAATGCATTACTGTAGAGTGTCCAATGCTCCCGGATTTTCAATGGTTCCCTAACTGATGTCAGTCCATGATGAATACTACCTCTAAAAATGCTTGTCTTATTAGATTTTTACAGCTGTTTTTCACTGTTTTTACCAAGTATTTCTTTCTTTTTTATGCAACTTATTGGTAAGATAATAGATTCAATTATATTCATTTCCATATTCCTGATAATTGGTGTCTGCTCTGCAAACATCATTTTGTGTATGGGTTAACTTTCCAGTAGGTAAATTAAAGTTATGATTAATTTCAAATGTTTGTACTTTTGGACCAGTTGTTGCTGTTAAATGGTTCAATACACACTCTACAATAATGTGCACAGATTCAGATTCAACTTGTTACATTTCTGTTGTGATCGAAAATACGATTTGAAATTTGTACGGTGCATGCCTGTTTGAGATTCATGTTCCTCATGGGTAATTGCCTTTCATTTTTGAGGCTGATTAGGCAATCTCATTTCACTTTCCTCCAGATTACGGATGATTATTGCTTTTTGATGAGATTTCGGTAGCTCAGAATCATCCGATTTGATACTTAAATCTATGAAAGACTTTGTAAATGATTCGTTCAAAACTTCTGGTTGCTCTAGTAGCTGGTTCGTTGCCTCCACAAGATTATTAGCCTGGAATTCTGAATTGGATAGTGAATCTATCAAAACCGGACATGGAATGTGTGTTCTCAATGTTGACGTAGGTGGGTGTCGTTGGTCATTCTGTCCAGTAACATATCATTTTCACTTTCTCACTAATCAAACTGCTTTCCAGTTCAGAGAGATTTTATTCGTCCAGAAGTGGAAATGTAATCGTCCTCCACATATATTATTGCTTCAGTTGCATGAGTACTATCATTTAATTCTCCTGTGTAACTAATTGTTCCTAACGTATAACAGTCTACAAAGTAATCACACTAATGCAATTAGTTATTATTTCTTGTCACCGTTTTGAAAAAAAATCAGTCAAGAGTCCACTGTGGCTTATTTACTTTATTTTGCAGGCAGAACATTTGTGAAAATATCATTTATTCTATTAAACGCGTTACCTACTAAACGGTTGCGAATATCTCATCTTGTGTTCAGCCCAGTCCTCCACTCGAACATGGGGAATGCATAAATGATAAGTGAGGCGCACAGCAAATCATAGTAGCATGACAGCGTCAAAGATATATTTTGCAGTAAACAGTATAAGTCACATGATAAGAACATAACACTTTATCGCAGTTATGACATGATCGAACCCGAATAGGTTGTGCGTGACATCACCCAGAATCAATGACACTGACATATACAGTCACCTCACTATCTTATCCAAGTCGTTGAGCGTCTTAATATCTTACACTCATTATTTCTTTTCACTAACATCCTTTCTCATGTTTACTGAAATCATTTTCTAGTATTGAAGATTTTTACATTTGGTGAAGTTCGAAGTTTGACAACTTGAATCACTGCATTTTGAACGCCTTTCACGTTATGACATCTATCTGCTTGATTTATTTTTCTGTGATTAGACCTAACCCTTCAGCTATCACTCTTCAGATGCTGCTTGCTTTTGAAATATGTTGACAAACAGTAGTAACTTCGAATAAATAGGGTTTGTATTCATCAGTTGACACACATAGTGTAGTAAAGTTGACATCTGCTGATTCAAAAAAGTATATCAGTTTTTGTCTGAATCGAAATCGTAACCTGTTTAAAGACACGCAAATTTTCAGTAACAGGGTTGTATATTATCTTCGTCGATAATTAGTTATAAGACCTACAGCATCCAGCGTAAGGGAACTAATAAATCTCTTTTTGAAGAAATATCAGGATAATTATTTTAAAATTCCCTATTGTTGGTTAACTTACTGATCAGGGCTGCCTTATAAGAAACTTTTTCAGATATTACATTATCAGATTTTTGTATATATTATAAATTATTCCATCCGTTGGTGTGATCAATGGCAGTAGTTTTGCTCGAAATATTACCAAAATAAAAACTTATCACTGTGTGTAAACCTTTTATTAAAAATTTGCATCCTATTTATGATACATGTCGTACAAGTACCAGCATGCTAGTGAGTGTTACTGTCACAATGAATACTGGAGTCCATTAGTTATCAGTCTAAACACTGAGATCTTGCAACCGTCCAGTTAGTTGTTCACAAATTAGAGAGAAAAAGACAGTATTAAATGTTACTGAATTTCATGTTATGATCAGACAACATGCACAAGGTGTTATTATTTTTTGATTCATGTCATCCATTTGTGTGAATAAAACTGGTTGATCAGAGTATGTAATTTGGCACTTTCAGCCTAACAGCACTGGTCAGCTGTTTCTTCCTATTATGGGACTCCTCAGCAGTGAGCACTGATGATCCCTCCAGGGGTCGAGCTCAGGACAGTCATGACTTGCGGCAAGTGTGGTATCATGCTGTTACTGGGTTGGAATCCAGTGTTTCACTTTTTTACTTCTATATTATCTTGAAATCAGTCAGTACCCGAAAACCCCCAAGTTGAATCAGTGTCTGGTTAACAGTATTGGCATGCTGGGATATGGATTTATCGAAGATTTAATGAAAAACAATGATATATGTGGTTAACTAAGTCAGATGTGCAGCATCAAGAATTTACAGAAGCTGGAAAATGTGGACCATTGATTCTGGCCTAGTGGACGTATAGTAATGTGCTCGCAGCAAGATGTGGATGTCCTAGGTTCGATCCCTGGAGGGGTCGTATCTGCATACTACTGAGAAGTTCAGAAGTAAGATTTAGCAGCGGTCTAGTTCTCTCAGGTCTTAAATGGTCAGAAAGACAGACAGACAGATAAAATCAACCTAGAATCTTGCGCACAAGTGCGCCGGTTCAGGTTGTTACATTTCATAGTAGTACTCAAAGAACAGGTGGATAGAAAAATAGTGATATCAACGTAGACAATGTTTTGTGAGAAGACAAATAATTTGAAGATAAAAGTTAGGGCAAATATTAACGCTTTCGAAGACGTCAAAGAGTGAATACACCTCCGCCACTGTGACCGGTATCTAACCATTTCACCAAGATTTCCCGACCAGTGATTCCTTTTGTCGCCGGGACCCCAACCAGGCAGTCTGCATCTCCCCAAACCACCCAGACCAACAGTCAGTGAATTCATCGTTCCACGTCTTGTTTTGTCCCCCCTAAACCATCTTCCAACTCCTCGAGCTTCTCTTAACATGGGCACGTCAAGGTAGGTGGTGGCTCGCGCTGTACAAATCTAAGCCAGCTCAGTCGACTAAGCTTCACAAACTCATCAGTTGACCTCCATACCTTGTTAAGTACTCTTCATCTGACCTCAGCATTGTTCACAAAGTGATTCTACAAACGCGACCAATGGTACGAAGACACCTACGATCGAAACCCTGTAACGACCAGGCATATAACACGACAGAAGGGATTACAGTGCAGTATAGTAGTCATTTGACAGAGAGTCGAATATCCCGCCAACATCTTCAGCTAGTTTCACTACGTGTTTAATGCTACCGTGAAATCTAAATTTCACATTAATGGTACGTCGTAAAAGTGATTCCTTTGGAAAATACTATGGAATTCTTATTTTGAAGTTTTGATCTCAATATAATCACTTAAAAAGGAGATTTTTCAGTCAAAGTAACGCTAGTGAAGTGTGATAAGACGTTTAAGGACAACATATATTTTTCATACATTCATACTTTTTATGGGATTAACAAAATCGAATGAATCAAGTCTAGTGCAATTATCGATCCAACTTTTCACTCATTGATGGACTTCAGTTAACTACTTCTCGACCGCGTGATATAGCGAATTGTAGCATAGAAAGTTTTGAACTAGGAGTACATTCCTGTTATGAAATTCGGGAAAACTATGTGGTCGGAGAATGCCTGAAGCTGATGATTCAAGCGGTTCAAACAACTCAACAGTGATGATCACGGTAATCCTTCATATTCTTCAGGAATTCTACGAGCTCTTGTCCTGTTGACAGAACGATGATTTGGATGAACTTAATAACGAAAAAGAATTTTCGCGAATGATCTCGCGTACTTGAATTCCTCGACGCGGTTTTTCGGAAAATTGATCCTACTGTTTATTGTGACAATTTTGGCAGAAACCCGCAGAAATCTGTTGAGTTCCTTTATTATCACACGGCCCTTGCTTATCTTGAACCATCGAAACAATTCCATTAGGTCATGAGAAATTAACAAAAGACTATTCAAAGATAGTATTCATCACGGACGAAGAATCTTTGAAAACCTGGGAGCAATCGACAGATTTTTCATTTCAGCTAAGAAACGTTTTTCAATGCATCATTTTCAAAAGCTGTAGACTCGTATTTATAGTTACAGCATGAATTGTGGGCATTCATGTATGGTTAACAAGGTTTTTCTGCACTATACTGTTCTGAAGAATAGCAAGATAAACTTGTCCACTAATTCATCAAATTGTATAAAATTTAGTCAGTCACTCAGTCTTTTTGTCTGTGACCGGTTTACAAATAAGACAAAAAACTTTGAAATGCACTAGTGAACAACATAATTAAGTACAAATCGGAAAATCGTGAGTAGTTTCTAACTACTAATAATATTTTTTGTTCCAGTTCACAGTTTTTTGGTGTTAGTTGGGTGCTCTCCAACTGAAATCTTGTTAATATCACAGTTAGCCAGTTGAGAAACTAGTCAGCTGTAAGAAATATCGACACAGATTGTGCTATTTGTATATAATTTGAAAAATAATCATGCAACAGAGACATTACCTTCTTGTAAATCACGAACTATTAAAAAGTCACCTTGAAAGTGCAATTCTAATACACACCGTGATATTTTAGTCTTTTCGTTATTCGTTTCCGTCGTACACTTATGCATCTCTTCTTCTACACTGAAGAATTTGCAGTCTGTCTGATATTTATTAATATCGACCAAGGGATATCTACACTGTAAAACAGACTTTGAAGAAACTGTTTCCGACTTTTTGAGTTTTAAACCTTTTTTTCCGGTCAGATAAAAAAATATTTTATTAATTCTGGTATGTTAACCAATATTCAGATAGTACGTTATTGTCATTAAGGGATTTAAGCTATCATCTTCATTTTATAAAAATCTAAAAATCGCTGACAAAACAGCATAATGTAACCCACTGCCCAATATCTAGTGAATTTTAATAGTCAGATATGCGACAGAGTCAATGAGCTCAGTCAATCAGCATTATCGAAACCTGTATCTGATGTTACCTGTTCGTGTGTATTAGGATGGAATCTGACTTCTAGCGCTGCCCAGTGTTAATTTTACTTTTTGACTTATTGATGGAAAGGATTTAGATTTTGGAAGGAATCACGGGTTTTTTGACGTTGCAAATACAGTAATTTAATCGAACTCCTACTATCATTTCATCGAAACTGCCTTTTTAAACTCACAATAGATAACTTCTTATTGAGTAAAAAATTACCAGGAATCTTAATCCTAAAAGAAATATGAATGTGCTATCAATTATTACTTCTAGGCGACAAAATATTAAACTGTACTTATGAAAAATTTTCCTGTGATATTGAACCCTACTTGTTACACCTTGCATTAAGATATACTCTAAAGGAACTTCTTCGTTCTCATTCACGTTCCCTTATGTCAATATTGAAAAGAGGAACTACTCCTTACCGTCTGGTGTGAGACATCTGAAGAACATTTCTGTTGTGTTGAAATCGGAACATATTGACAATTTCTTCACACGTATAAACTCAGTAGTAGGCCCAATCCAATTCACTTACGACGTAGAAAACGAACAGGGAGAATTATTCATGTTGGATTGCAGGATGAAATGAAAGACAGATGGTGGTTTCAATACTACCGTCTACAGAAAACAGACACATTCCAACAGGAGACTATAAGTCATCCCATCCAATGTCAGTGAAGGCAGGCTTGATCAAATGTCTAAAGAGTAGAGCTAGAAAACTGACTAGTCAGTGTAAGGACCTAAACAAGGAATTAAAACACGTAGAAGAAGCACTAATAGTTAGTAGTTATCCTGTTCAGTTTATTAAGAAATTCGTACGAACACACAGGCAACAAAAAGATAACAGTAACACTAGTGCGAATAATAACGACAACACAAGTAGAAAGGAGTTAACAGCCTCCATTGTGTTACCCTATAAGGAAGACACATCAGAAACGTTACGTGGAATCCTCAACAAAGCTGGAATTAGGGTGGCGGTTAAACTTAAGAACTCACTCAGAGATAAGCTTTTTCGGCTGGCTTTAGGATCCGATAGAACCAATTAAGCAAAATAATCTAATCTATCAAATTCCATGTAATGACTGTGAGGTCAATTACACAAATCAAACTAGCCGATCGGGGTCAGTTAGAATAGTGGAACATAGGAATCTAGCTAAGTATAGAATGACACCCGAATAAGATCAATAATCTATAAAAAAAAACTCGACTGTTTCAATTCATGCAATAACACACAACCACATAATAGGGTGGGACAAAGACATTGTCCAACCAACACCCAAAACATGTAATAGAAATAACGCAACACCTATACCAGAGATACAGCAGATTTTACTTCCTAGTAAAAACAAATAATATGAGGTGACAGGACTATAAAAAACAGGTGTCGAAAGTAGTGTGATTACATTGGTATGATTATAAGCAATAATTTATGCCCAAAACACCATTAAGTAAATAATACTGTATCACTGTGCGTTATAAATCGAATAAACAAATCTAATAGAGAGTATCTATCTTCTCTATCAACTCAATGCACATCTAAGTTCACGGATTCTCGTTAGAACTTCTGAAAACCTATTTCAAAGACAGTCGTAAATTAGCACCTCGCGTTTACTTACTTGATAAGTTTGTAGGGGGTCGACTGATTTCGAGGAATACATCACGATTTTATAATCGCAAAATAACTATAGTGGACTGAACAACTGCTTCATCCAAATTTGAATATAAACTACTTTCCACTGCTTTCTGATTTTCAATGATTCGTTAGCTTATCTCTATAGGTGATGAAAGCCAATTTGAAATCAATCATTTACTCACACACCTGTGAAGAGAATACGTATATTTATTACCGTTAATTTACACAAGTGTCGTTAAATAATGAGGGGATACCCTGCTTCTTTAACCAACCAAAATAAATCTTGATTAATCAAGACTATTCCATTACTCCACGTGTTATCTTAGTTTCGATTTCTACTATATGGATGATAAAATGTTGAAAATCTAAATTGTTACTCTAAGACTAGTGTACATTTGTACCATGTCTGACAACAGACAGTGAAAGTATTGAGCGTAATTACTTATTAACTCATTAACTAACAAAAACTCTTTAGCCATACAATTACTGCCACTTGAGTTCCTAGATGAACATAGGGCTTCACTAGTACACCACCATTTCACTCTCTTCTCTCCAGTCTTCAAAACCTGGCTCCACCAATGTCCACAAGCTTTCATTTCTTCTTCACTCCACCTCCTTCCTCCATGTCACACTCAGATGGGATACCCAACTCGTCGTCTCCCATGCGGGTTCCACTCAACTACCTGGCCTGATGCATGATGTCCCGAAACGGTCTTCGCAGTGTATGCTCGATCCAATCCATCTCCACTTTCTTCTGCATATTTGTTGGACGATGGCTTGTTGGTTGGTTCCTTGCCAGCCAGCCAGCCAGCCAGCCAGCCAGCCAGCCAGCCAGCCAGCCAGCCAGCCAGCCAGCCAGCCAGCCAGCCAGCCAGCCAGCCAGCCAGCCAGCCAGCCAGCCAGCCAGCCAGCCAGCCAGCCAGCCAGCCAGCCAGCCAGCCAGCCAGCCAGCCAGCCAGCCAGCCAGCCAGAATTCCGTCTTGCTTATTCTTGTCATTCTCGCCATCTGATCATCTTCAGTGTCAGTATCGAGTGAGCGTAGGCGACATCTGTTCATGTGATTGATGTATGTCTGCAGTCTGTTGGAAATGCTTTTCACAACATACCAAGTCTCTCAACCACCACATAGAAGCACTGACTGACTGACTGACTTGACTGAATTAGTGTTGAAAATCCGGATCTTGTTCACGCTTTATGATGAGTGCAGTACAGTGCAATGCAGTGCAATGCAGTGCAGTGCAGTGGAGTAGATCTCCACACTGATTTCAGGTTAGTGAAGGCTTGTCTTGCTGTCTTTCCGATCCTGGCTTCGACATCCTCATCTGTGCCTGTGCCGCACTTAGGTGAATCGATGCTGCCCTGCCTGGTGTGTAGATGAAAGAGACTACTTCCTTTAGATTTCTCCTCTTCATGGTGATTGGTGCTTGTCGTTGTCATTGTTGTGGCTGGTTGTGTATCCCCATCACCTCTGTTTTCTCTACGTTCACCTGAAGGAAGTCCCATCTTCGCTGCCTCTACTATCAACCTGTTAGTTTTCGTCTGTAGATCTTCGAGTTTGAGCAACAAGACATTCGACAGAAGTCATCATCATCATCATCATCATCATTGGCCAAATCCCAATGTCCTAGTGTTTTTTCATCTGTCCGGCCAGCGTGTGCCCATCTTCTCGCTCCTCACAGTTTGTTGCATGGTCTGATCCAGTCGACCACAATCAGGAAGATCATGGGTGATAGTAGGCAGCAGCTTTGTCTTACTCCTGTATTCACTTCAAAGGCATCACTGAGCATTCCATTGTGACTCACTTGGCATATGGCATCATATGGCATAGCATATAGCTGTTGAATGAGGTTGATGAAGGTTTGTGGTACTCCATAGTGTTGAAGCCGTTGCCAAATTTCTTCTCGGTCGACGCTGTCGAAGGCATTTCAAAGTCGATGTAGTTGATGTTAAGGGCTTACTGCCATTCTTTACTCTGTTCTACGATGATGCGTAGCTTAGCTTAGCGTTTCAATTTGATCCGCACATGATTTGTTCTTCCTGAAGCCAGCCCGCCAGCCTCTTCCAGTCGTAATTTGGAATCCAGTGCATTTTTTAGTCTCTCCAGTATGATGCGGCTTTATATTTGCTTGGGGTGGACAGCAGCATGATTCCTCGCTAGTTCTTGCAAAGACCCAGGTCTACGTTCTTTGGGAGTTTGACAAGGTAGCCCTTCTTCCCACCAATTGGCAAGTGCCTTTCCGTCCTTCCAAACATTCTTCAGTAGTAATGTGAGCATGTCCGCTGTTGTTGTCTTTGTGGCTATTTTCGGTGCTTCTGGAGGAATCCCATCTGGTCCTGCTGATTTCCCGGGTTTAAGTAATATTATGGCGTACATGACTGCTCTTCTGCTTTTGTCGGAGTTTTTGTGTTCACTGATAGTTCTGTGGCTGCTGGTGGTATTTCTGAACGAGTTTCAGGTGGTGGTGGTCGATTTAAGAGCTTTTTGAAGTGGTCAGCCCATCGTTTCCTTTGTTTATCCTCTTTGGTGGTAAATAAGTTTCCTTCACTATATTCCATTGGTTTCTTTTGTGCTGAAGAGTATGTTTGTTTGTTTTCTTTTCTTTGTGTTTTGAAGTTTCTTTAGAGATTGGATTGGTTTTACGGGGTAGGGTTGCTAGCCCTATGCCCAACCTTCCCGCTTAGGACACGCTCGTAAACTAGTGAACTTGTGAATTAGACGACGTTAAAAATTCATACTGAATTTCAGTATTTTCTGATTATCTGCTATCTTTTTATGGCTTTCTACCGCTTTGAGGTGGTTCCCTCCATATTTCTTCCAGCTTGATGCCTGCTTGCTTGATATGCTTTTGTGAGGTGTGGAAACTTTAGACGAGACACATCAATTTCAGGTTTCTTGTTGATATAATCAATAAATGTATCTGTTCAAAAATATTCGTGTAACATACTAGACATTGTGGCTTGAGATAATGTCAAACGCATTAGCATCTGATAAAGTGACGTGAAGGAAATGTTCACGTTCATTCATAAATTAACAAGAAGCTGAAGAGATACCTTGACGCTTTCTAACATTATTCTAAGAGTAATTTACAGTGTTAAAAGCTAATTTTACTTAAAACTAGAAACGTCACCAGATGAGTGGTATTGTTCTGTTTAGCCAGTTCCTCATTGCATGCTGCTTTAGTATTATCCTTTTAAAGGTGTAAACATACGCGTGCTCTAACCAATCCATGATCGCTTGCCAAACCGATGAAGTCAACACAAAACCTCATGCGCAAGTGCACCACTTCAGCTTGCAGAATTCACAGTAGTGTTCAAAGAAAATGCCGGCAGAAGGAGATTGTCATCAAATTAGACAAAGGTTTATGAGAAAGGAAGGAATTTGAAAGTGAAAATCAATTAAGGTATCCAAGCTTTGAAAAACGTCAAAAACTGGATGCGTGTGCGCACTGTAATCCAATTTCAGTAATGTTACCACGTTTCTGCACCCATTTATTACTTTCATCTCGAGCAGCCCAACCACACAGACTTCATCTCCCCTACAAGACTCAGATTAACAGTAAAGGACATTAATGCCTTTAACACTTTTATTAATGGCACTATCCAGATGCAATAGTTATTTCTTTTAGAAATATTGGACAAGGAGTGAATTTGTCGAAATATTACATGCTGGAAATTCCATACTCTGTCACAGCTTATTTGTAATAAAGCGACTATATTCATGAAGATGAACCGGTGCTATGCCGTCCTGAACTCTATTCCAACCTAACCCAACTTCTCCTATCATGGCACGTCGAAGTAGGCTGTCGGTTGACATACGCGGTATATGTTCATGCCATCTCAGTCGACTGACGTTCACAACTCAACCAATCGAATTGTCTATCTCGCCTAGTACTCTTCGCCTGACCTTAACATTCTTCACACGGTGATTCCACCAAACGCGAGCAATGCTACGAAGACATCTGTGATCGAAACCCAGTAATTGCTTCATTTCTTCTCCTTTCAACGTCCATGTCCCATAGCTATGTGACAGGACAAAAGGGACTGATGCGCAGGATACCTGTCTTTTGATAGATATCCAGATACGTCGCAAATCGGCGCCACAGATGACGCAAGTTTACAAATGTTTGTACCCCAGCTGAGATTTCCTCAGCAACCAGGCTATTCGGGTTCATGCAACTCTCCAAGTAAGTGAACTGGTCGACATGCTCCACTACTTGACTGCCTATCACTGAATTGGTTTTTACAGATCAGTCCTGCCGCATCATCTCACGTTTGACAGGTGAGAAATGCGAGCTAGCCAAACGTACTGAGATTTTCGCTCATCGTGTTCACAAGACCCTGAATTTAGTCAGCATCTTCACCTAGTAGGGCACTATCGTCTCTATACTCCAAGACAATCAGATACCATCCGGTTAGTAGATCAATCCCTGTTAAGTCATAGGTAACTAAGGTTATGTCCATCAGTGCATCTAAAACGGAAGTAAACAGGAATGGAGACAACAAAGATCCTTGCCGGACACCAGTTTTTGCCAATCCGGGTAAAAAACCTACATAATCGTACACACAGCTTCGTGGATTCGAGTAGAGAGCGCTGACCAGCATGTATTGACTCAGTAGTCGTTTCACAGTCAGGCAATGCCACAACACTTCACGGTTGACAGAGTCAAATTCCACCTTCACATCAAGAAATATGGCAGATGTTGGCCTCCCAAGCTCCAGAAGCTGTCAAAGGGTGAAAATCTGGTCGATGTAACCTCATCTCGTTCAGTGCAAAAACCTTTCTGTTTTTCTCTAGCTTTTTTGTTTTTAACCCCCAGTTAGGCACCGGATAATTTTAGAAGCAAGGATTTGCATAAGATATTAAACAAAGTGATTTCCATACAGTTATCACAAGAAGATTTCTCTCTTTTCATACAGACTATAATGATCAGTGAAGTACACCACTCCGAAGAGACAATCTCTGATTCCCATGCACTACCTAGTACTTCCGTTACCTTAATCAGCAATTTCCTACCTCTGTGATTAGGAATGTTGGCAACAAAATGTCAAGTTCTGCTGCTTTGCATCGTTTCAGGTTTGAAATAGCCTTCTCAACTTCAATGAGAGTTGGAAGATCGAAATCTACGTCAAATTCAGGTTCAGGCTAGATGTTGAACGACTGAAGCGTTTCTGTAAGTCATTTGAATTGGGTTTCACAGCGTTCCCCCAAACCTTCCAGACGTCTTGCCTGAGAAGTTATCAGTATCCAATCACTTTCGATTATGGTTCCGCTAAATATCATCCTCTTCTTGCTGGTATCCTCATTAAGACCAAACAACTACCAGGTGATACCCAACGCTGATGCTTCCCCGATCTCTGTTGCTCTGGCAACCCACCATTGCTCGTGATCGACGCGAAGACTCTTGGTCAACTTACTATTAAGCTATCTTCGCTCTCCATTGTGGTCAGAGCCAGCTGGAATCAGTCTTCTCACATTGATCGATTCTGGTGAGGTTTCGGAAATCCAATAAGGTTTTCTATCCTTCGGGTATAGGTTACTTACTGTCTTTGCTGATTTTTATACGGCAAACTTAATATCACACTAGGTCTCCTCAGAATGAGCATCGCTGTCACATTCAGACAGATGCTTAGCTCACCTCTTCCTAAATGCTTATTTGGCGTCCTCATCTTCCATCGAGCAGACAGGCTAAAATGCTACTTGTTTCCTGCAGCGAGTAGAGATCAGGGATACACCAACGCTAACCAACGTCTGATAGTTGTACGACCACATATTCCAGAAAGAACAGCAGTCTTCTGCTTACACTATACAGCGATGACTTGTACCAATATGACCTATTTGTGTCCACAGTTGGCTTGATGTCGGTGGATGCCATGTGAGACAGCGTCTCGCCTTATTGCTTAAAGTTAATGTTGTCCATAAAGCAGTGATTGTCGTATCAAAATTACAACAGGTTGTTACTCTTTCAAGTTCATTGGTAAAGGATTCTTCAGATAACTTCAAGATGCCTTTCCGATTTTTTAAGGTTCCCTACTTTATCGTTAATGTCACTCACTATTATGACTATATCTGAACGTTTTGTTTTCTGTAACGAAATTGACAGCTTTTGATAGAATTCATCCTTTACATCATCCGAACTGCAGTCAGTGGTTGGATAGGCGGAGATTATGAATAGCAATCTGCAATTCTTAAGACCCTGCGTAGCCGTGATACATCCGTCCAATTCATCTGGACAGAGGTGACAGTCAACTACTATCCAGTAGAGTAGTACATTTTCTGCTTCAAAACCTAGTGCAATACCTACTTCTGAAAGACTGCGGCAACTAGCCATCAAATCTTTCGAAACTCGAAATAAGGATTTTACAGATTTAAGATATTGGTGAATATACGCACTTGAGTTTTGTATGTGGATTCAACAAATATAAAGTAAATAGATGGTCTAATGTACAGGAGTTCTCGCCAGCTTAGCCTGTTAGCCGACTTGATGGAGAATGCTGAAAACTCCGATGTACAGAGTGGGGCACGGTTCCCAAAGAACAGTGTTGTTGTTTCGTCAACTGTAATAATTATCTAACACCGGAAAGTCGAAACAAATCAAAGAAGACGTAGGAATTTCGAATGATAGATCTGAAGAAAGATTATAAGGTAAGGATATAGAAGGTGATTAATGATCTGGGAGAACTCGAGAGCTGACAGAATTATAAGGGTGGTTGACACTTGCTACCTGACCTCACCATATAAGGTTACTTCTTCTTGGAATACCTAGAAACTTTTACGTTAGTAAATGCGGAGTGCATAGTACATTCGCTTGAAGTCGGTCTTCAATCAAGACAGGAAACCTACATCACTGGCAAAAGAAGTAACGTCGGACAGAGAGGTGTGCTATTTTTGGGACCGGCCTTTCATAGCAGCCCTGTCCCAGTAACAGCATGATACTGCTCATCATCTGCTGCGAACAGATTGCTACTATCATATTCACATTCAGCCAGAAGTATAACTTCGCCCTGCAACCTCCATCACAGCGTAGCAATTTTCACCACAGAGGTAACTCATTTTTGTCTTACTGCTATCCGTAAAACCTTTTTGGTATGGCAAGGCCTAAACAAAACAAGTTATTTTGACCAGCGTACCTTATTTGACCACTGAGATACGCAAGCCTGATGACCACGTCAAAGTAGAACTCATTGTTCAGCAACGTCAAGTAGACTAACTAAATTGCTCTTCATGACTCAGATTGAGTGGAAAAGGCTCCATGAATCTGTTTTTTGTTTAGTTCTGACCTATCTGAGGCTTTCATGAGTTATATTGCCTATGGCAACCAAATCAACGGCTTCATTTTTGAAAAGCAAATGTAAAGACTTTTATTGAGGAAACCTGGGTCATGATAAATCTCTGAATAATATCCTTAAGGATATTGGTTCGACAGTACTACAGTTTCTTTCCAATAATAATGTTAATAATACCTTATTCTGGTAAATACAAGCACTCACCAATTCGCAAGCATGATTGATTACTGATAACACTTACATTTTGAAGCTAGTACACCTGTGGTGATTTGAAATAATTAACTCAATGTCTAAATAAAGAGAAATGTGGCACAGTGTGAACAAAATATCAAGCTGAACTTGATTAAACTTGTTTTGTTTCAAAATAATGAAAAAGAACTTTTGCTCAGAATGAGAGACAGCTTCATTCATAATGAAGGGTACACAATACTGTGAATATAGATGTGGTGTATAAAAGCCCACAGGTATTCTTGTTTTATTCGGAAAGCTTACCGTCTAGTAGACTTTAACATTGTGGTTGTGATGCTAAATTTATGAAAACCCTTTCTTACAAATCAACCTTTCAGATACTTAGCGTGTGTACTTCACCATAACTTACCGAAACAGATTTGTTAAAGAATGTCACGTGTTGCTTTTGTTATTTATTGCAAATTAGCCTGATTTACTCAGATTCGTATTACTGTAAAATTAAAATTTCCTCGTTTAGTCCTCCTTCGTTTAAGTAGCGGAACATTGGACCAATAAGTCACAAACGAAGGAGTTCTGATTTTCTTTCTGATTTTATTCATAATCATCACTGTCATATATGGATAGACAGATGACAAGTAACTTATCGAAAATGGAAATTCATAACGGCTGAAAAACTACACAACTCCACAGGGAGGAAATAAGCAACAGTACAATGGCTTACGAGAAATAATAGATGCAAATTAGTAAAGTTTTCAGTATCTTAAAGAAGATGGGATCAACATACATTGATTGGTAAGCGAAGAGTTACCAACTTCATGTTAACTAGTCTTTGCAGAACAATGCCAGTAAGTACGAAAACTAAGTTCATGGTTTCCCGGGATTCGACTGCAACTACCTATCCTTCTGTTATGCGCTTTATTTATTATAACTTAAAATATCCAACTATTGGGGGCCAGTATTTCATATATTCCAGTAGCCTAACTACATTACACTTCTATGCATTACTGAGACCAAATATAACCATTCTCATAGACTGATGCCATGGCTTGTCTTTACCTTATTCGTTTAATTAGTTACATTTGCAACTCTTATATTCTCTTTCTTTTACCGAAATTGATAAAAATTAGTCAAATGAATAAACTAATACTACTTCTCTCATTATTGTAAAACATTGAAATTATCAAGAGTTAAGGTTGTTCCCATGGTGATGATGACAGTGACAGCGATAACAAAGCATCAGCATCGACAGAAGATGAATGTATTAGTAGTATGTAAACAGTTAACAAACCAAAACACAAAATAATGCAGAATTATGAGAAAATGTAGTGATAATAATAACAATAATAGCAGTAATTGTAAGTATAAGAATAACAGCGATGGTGTTCAATACTTGACTCCTTTTAAGAAAAAAAATAGACTTCCTCAAAAAATGTTCTAATTTTTCCTTTCATACTTTGCTTGAATGTGTGTTGATGTCATTGTTGCTACTGACGATGGTAATGCTGGAAGTGATATAAACTTTAAAGCCTTAAACATTTTCTTCTCCACTGCTGCCTCATTTTCTTTTTTTTAACTGATGTGAAATTCAGTCGACAATAAGTTGGTGAGATGACAGTTTGAAATTTAATTATGGGTTTACCGTTTCTTGATAAAAATGATCATTCTCATTGTATTCAGTAAAATCACTCTTATTTGTTGTTTTAATTAGTGTTGTCGAGTATAATGTTGATTTACTGAACCTTGGTGACAACGCTTCTAATTTAAGTAACAGAGTATTAGCGAATTTTTCTCTTGACCTCTTATCTCTATGCTTAGTTGATCTATGTTTAGTACAAGTTGTATAGGTATGGTTTTTGAAAGTAAGTAAATCACTATTATCATTTACTTTCTGTATTTTTCATATCTTAGGGTGTTGTTATTTTGATATTCTTATAAAGTTTTTTCACGTACTTGTGTACTAGTTTTGTGGCCGTTGATGAATACGACGATAAAGATGTGTAAGATAATGATGTTGAGATTAATGATGATTGGATCAACGGCAAATTGTTTGATGTTGCGTTGTTCAATGGTTTATGATTTAGTTCAAAAGGAACATCATATTTCCTGTTAATTTCAGCTTCTTCGACTACATCTAAATCATTCTTTGTGCATTCATTATGACCATTCTGTGTTATCAACTTCTTAGTGCTGTTACCTAAATATAATTTTAAACGATTTGTAGTTAAATGAAACAATTTTTGTTTGTGGAACTTAATATTGTCCTGTTCTTTATAGAATTCAAGATGATTACCCTTGCTTATCAGTTTATCGAATTCTTGTTGCTGCTGTTGGTCTTGGCGACCATGGTGGTGGTGCATAATATCATTTGACATAATTTCACCAGGTTCCCTTGACTTTTGAACAATTCATCTATTTCAGAACGTAGTTGTTTCGTACGGCTTAAATATTGCGCTTATTTAAACTATACAGGAATGACTTTGTTTGTGTAGACTTCTTGGCTTTCAAAAGGTCATTAATTTCTCTGTTCGATGTAGATGAATTCTGTTGTTGTTGGACAGGGGGAGGTTGAAGAATTCTAGTATCTCCATTCTCATCTAACAGTTCATTGTTATCCACCACCCGGTCTCTCTAATTTTTCTTTTCCTTCTCTTCATTATCCACTTTTATTCTAGAAAATGTAGTTTATGTTCTCTTCTAACTGATCGAATGAGATAGGTGAAAGATCGTTTATACTCTATACATGCGGTGAACAAATACTTGGGGAAGTTTCCATTATCAGTTATCTATCTGATCTGAAAAAAAATTATTAGTTATTATTTGTCTTCGTTCAGTTTTACTGCACTAAAGATAGTCTCTAAATTGATGCCGAATTGCAGCGTTACCCAGTACCGCCAATCCCATGTAGGTATTGAGTAAGTGACCTAGCTGACACCTAAACATCGGCGTGTGAAATAAAAACTAAAATTAATTTGTCCACCATTACAGCTTTCGCGAACACAAAATGAAACGACGCAAAAATGCAGCAGTTTTACGTGTTTAACTTAAAAATGACTATCTGTTGAATCAAAACTGTGTCAACAGAACAACGTATAATTAATTCTTTTAAATAATGTTTCAGGATAAAACCATTTCTGCAATATACTTCAAGAGGAAAGTTTTGATAGGACAAGAAACTAGTCAAAGAATATTTCAACATAGGTTCTTACATCACTGCCTAACAGTTCAAGTTGGTAACTTCAGATCAGCACATCAAGTCACAAGGCAGGAAGATGAGAGCACGGAAATGGGGAAAAATATTGTCACCACGCGTAGCATGTTATAAGAAGAGAGGTTGACAGAGTAAAGTAGGAAATGATGTGTGATATGATTACAATGTAGACTGTATGGATTTATCTGTGTCAATGTCATGGATTCTCAGTCATATCAACTAGTTTATGTTGGTAAGTCGAAGAGATGAAAACCACCTCCCACAGTTACATCCATTCTCATGACACTGACCAGGAGATTGCAAGCTTAATACCAGGATACCGCTGTACTGTCAAGCGACTAAGTCACCCACATAGCTTCCTCTGCAATTGTGGCCCCATTCAGAGAAACACAGGACGTGTATACGCGTACATTCCGTATGCTTTGGAGTACCCATGCCAGATGGAGGCCATTCCGAAATTACTTGAAATTGTTAACCAATTTCACACAACCTCCTTTTCTATGGTTGCAGTGCTGAGAAGACTGTTCATTCAGCGTGTCATTCAGGAAATGCTTGTCTCAGGAAATGACTGTCGGTTCATGGCATTCAGACTTGATGGCTCGTGCCGGCACAACCATATCTTCCATTCATGAAGCCTACCGTTCCATCGACAATCAGACGGTCAGGTAGAACATATTATGGAGACATTCAAGCTAGAGCCGTTAAAGTGAGATGACCCCAGGTGAAGGTACACAAGGTCTTCTACTGCTTAAGGAACAAAACTCAATCCATTGACACCAGGAGGGATTCCGTGATTGTTGATTGGCTTATCTGCACATAAATGTACACATGTATTTATATATTCATGCATACACATACGTACTTACGCTTTTATTTTTAGAATTCCGGTTTATGCATTATCGATTCGGAAGAGTAATAGATGCATTCTCTATATATATGCATTTCCTTTTTCCTCAATTAGCAGTTGTCAGCTTAGGTTTCGTGTATACGGAGTTCCCAGGTTCACTATGGCATATCCATCCAAAACTAGTGCATTATTCGCCCCGAGTACATACTGTGAATTATAATAATCTATAGCCATTGGTTTTGGTTGTCATATGCACTCTACATGTTTCTTTACTGTTGAGATCAACAGTCGAAATATCCATTGACTGATTACATGTTCCAGTGAGGCTATCTTCGACCTTTGTTTAACTTAAACTCATTTTGGCTAACATAACCCATAGAGGTAGATGGTGACTAGGTACGTTACAGACACACTACCCAACCACCTGCATCGATGAATGTTCATAAGTATGTCCCAACTTGCCTACAACTCAACCACTTCACTGCCTGTTCTCAGTGGGGCATCAAATAAGCCCTTTTCGAATCAAATTTTTGTATTTCGGTGGTGAGAACCTCATACTTATCATTTTTAACTTTCTCCCCAAAGTGTCTATGGTGCGATGTGAGCGTCTTTACACAGCAGAACTATGTTATCTGCATAGTCTAACTTTGGTATAGAGTTTTTGTGATAAGATCAACTCTTATAAGTCAGATGGAAAAGGAGTCACTTCCATACGCATAACTCGATTTCGAGGTCAAAGAACCGAGTCGTTCAAACATTTCTTATTCTGGCCAGCTACTTGGGACAACACGTGGCGGATAGATTCCAGCTTCTTATTTGTAAAAGACCAATATAATATTCTAGAAGTGGATGATACTGTACATGAACCCAGATTTTGCTAGAATAATGGACCTCTGAAATGTGTTTTCATACTGATTGATCAATAGTTTATCACCCCTAGTTGACTTTTAGAACTAATACAACTCCTCCTTAAAGTGGGGTAGTCAGATAATTTTTTTCAAAGTATATATATAATTTTTAGCTTATTAAAATGTGAACATCACTCAATGTACAATGAAAGAATTGCCAGGTGATAAAGTTTAAAATTATAATCAAAAAATTGTCGGGCAGATATATAAGTCCTGGTGTATATGTGACAGGCTATTTCAACTTAGGTTTATTGGCATGTCACTGAACAATAATCAATGTTATGCCCGTCTCAAGGTTTAACTTTATTATATCAACTAGCTTTGGACTGTGACATTTATGTTAAACGAATCGTTATCATTTTGAGATCCATTCAGTACTCAAATTTCCTTTATCTAATATGAATTGGGAGAGAAAAACAACAAGATCAGGGTAATACCATATCGTTCCAATTTGTCTAGCTCTTATCAGTTACTCACACCCTGAAACAAGAACACAAAAGTATCTCAACGAACCTAGTACAATGAAATGAAATCAGGTAACAGAAAAAGATGTGGTGTGGTATGGACTATAAGTAATCAAAGTAGAACTATCATGGAATGCTAGATGATAATTTTAAATTAAATTCAACAGAAATTTAAAAAGAATGAATGATAAAAATGTGCCCTTGGCATTTAGAATAACGTATTACGGTACGGACACTACCGATAGCTGCTACCTTGACGTTGTGGTCGGGCTTGCATATCACAATGATCCAACGAGCTATGCTGCTGGAACGCTTGTTCCCTCGAGGTCCTACCATACCAGAAAGCTCTGTTGGATAGTGGTTAGACGAAAAGCAGTTACCGTTGTGGTGTAAATTACTACACTATGATGGGGGTCTGAGGGCGAAGTCGTACTACTGCTAGCTGGATGAGGTGTGATAGCAGTAGGCTGTTTCCCTTGGATGACCAGCAGTGCCATGCTGATGCTGCCTTCTCAGTGGAAGGGGGGGGGTTATAAAAAGTTGGCCCCAAA
>OX104134.1:107589042-107669447 GCA_944470555.2 Heterobilharzia americana | reverse complement strand
GATGCTGATGTCCAGGACGATATTGAAATGTTTCCCAACCAAAACACTGGTTCAGAAAACAAATCAATTAGAACAAATGCAACACAGGGTAAAGGAGTACTCAGTAGTTTTCTGAATATCAATCATTAAACGTGATTTTGGTGAGTACCACACACTGAATCCAGACAACTGGGACATAGAAACGATACATAAAACGCTTCATTAATCGATCAATCACTTACCACATACACGTTTGACAGCGAAACGATCAAGATCAAAAGTTTCTGAATGTGGAAACCCTGAATTATCAATCATAATTAGATTAGCAATTATTTTCAGAGACTGTTTACGGTGAGATGATACAAAACATAAGTGAATGCACTACATATGACTGTAAAACAGACTCTTTGTGTCACTCTAAATCCGATAGCTTTCATATCATAAAAACACCCCTAACAGATAAATGCAGTGAAAAGAGATATTTTGGCATATGACTCAGAATTGACTAGAGCGACGAATATCCACATGTGCAATATTCCTTTCATCCGATAAACTTTTGCGACAACTCATTTCATTTCATTTCTTTTCTTTACCTACATCTCTAACTGTGGTTATATTAGATGTATGAAATGAGGCGGTACAACAGGTTGTCTGAAATTTATGCTCATCATATTTAAAATATTTAATGATGGATAACGAAAGTCATATAAGTTCGACCTAATTTTTATCATGAAGGCATGACAGTTGTAAAAATGTTGATAGCCTGGAGCACTGGACAACTTTTTCGATCGATTTTGCACCTCCTCAAAAACGAACCACAACCTACGACTTCACATGAAACCAACCTCAGGGCAATGAGTTCTCACAATAAACACATTAACATTCAACTAATGGGTTGGAATTCCAACATCCATTGGTTCCGATAAGGACGAAACAACTGCTCAGTACCCATCACATCTCACTAGTCATCTCCATGACGTAAATCGCTGAGGAAAATTCTGAAGTGAATCAATCACTAGAAAAACCCTTCATTAAAAATTATGCGCTTCAAGACTAATAATTACATACACTGTTAGATGACAACATAAACACTGAAGCTCGATTCATAGTTTCAAATCAACTTTCGATAATATTTAACAGACACACTAAGTAACTTCTGCAGCCCCACCCCACCCCACCTCACCTCCCACTTACCACCAATTCAGGGGTTTTCTTACGATCTCAAACAAAATTATGAAAGTCTAATTTAGCTATTTAACAAAGACTACAATTAATATAAAAGTATGTGCAAAAACTAATTCACAGGTTAACATTGAGATCAATTTAAATCTCGTTCTACAAATGGTTTTTTCTTTACAACCACAACTATGAGAAACTTCAAAGGTCACCCTGCCAACTGCTTAGGTAGCCGACTGCGTTTCCCTATTTTATGGCAAACTACCTTTTCCAGTCAGAATACCGAAACCTGGTTGGTTATTACACCACTTGCCAGAGTGGCCTTCAAAGTCACCCACAGTTATCCTTTCCAATAATTTAACTAAATGTTTGTTTTACACAATATACAAATACTAACCTACGCCTTTATTTACATGAGTTTTAATGGCAATCGTAGCGATAATAATGGTCACAAGCTGTAAATGTTTTCATGTTGAAACATGGACGTTGCACCACTAAGTCGAATCACCTTATCATAACTTACTTTATAGAAAAAAACTGCCCAAATGTTCAAACACAAGTCCTTCAGTTGTGGAGTCACAGTTTCTGATCAAACAACGATTTGTTTATCGATTCATAACACTTCTTCTTCCAAGTGTGACTCAATAACAATGAAGCAATAGGTTAGAAGTCTGCCATGACCAATGCTTTCATTTCACCACAAATCACCACATCGTGTATAAAAAGTAAAATAATTCCTCACCTAAAACCCTATGACTAATAATGCTCACTGAGAATTCAGCTTAAATACTTATGAAACTTGGACGTGCCTCACTTCCTAACTTTCTGACTGTTAAAGAAACCTATCTCATCGATTAAATAATCACAACTATATCTTACAGCTAGTACTTCATTTAACAACAACAGCCAATTTCAACGCAAGCTATAAACTCTCTCTATTTTTACAATTGCAATAGTGTAACGCCACCATGCTTCAGTTTCTCATCATTACTTTAATAAATTTAGGCAACTGGGAAGTTTTCACAAGTTAGCATCCAAATTAAGTATACTAAACTGCAGAAACATTATTAGTGAGTCAAGCATAAAACCCAACACTGAGGTTTACCGGTTCAAATTGAAATACTTCACATCAGCATGAATGACAAGAAACTAGACAATAGAGCATGGTAAGAGAACACATGAAGGTTAGTAAAATGTTTAAAAGAATTTAAAGATCCCCATACATTATTCAGAACAAGAATAATTTAAGACATTGAAGAAGACAAAGGATGTACAAACACATTATCCTCATCTTAACCGATATACTTAATCTCATCACTTTCTCATTCCTCCTTCCTCTCCTATCCTACTTTTTACTTCTTTTGACCGACTTCCCTTTCCCTTTCATCTTCCATTTTATTCCCTTGTTACTTGACGTGCTGATATGAGATGTGGCAACTTGAAGCGTTACTCAGTAATTCCTGGTCGTATGTTGATCTTGATAATGATGTCTCAAAATCAATTACAATGCTGTAAATGTAAACACGCTTTGTCATCTTTAAAGTCTTAAAATTTTACTAACCTTCATGTATTTATTCTTACTATTACCATGCACTAATGTCAAGTTTCATCCCCTTCATCTCCTGTCCACCTTTTCTTCTCATGCTGAAGTGAAGTATTTAAACCTGAAACGACGAACCTCAGTGCTAGGTTTTACATCTGACCCACTGATATCGGTTGGAGCCATATCATCAAGTGTCAGTCTTTTATCATTGATTCCTAAGGACAAAAATATGTTCTTTTAGGCTCAAAAAACTGTAACTATCTCTTGGAAAATGAAGAGGAAGGAATTTTCAATCACTTCTATATTTTTTATCTTAATACACTAATAATACAAGCATCTATTAACAGATGCACCTCACAAAGGTAAAATTGGCAACTGATTGAAGGAGAAATAAAAGAAGAGTCGATCATAATATTACTAGTGGGAGAAAAATCAGTTGAATTAAAGGTACTTTTCAAATTGAATGAGTGTTAACAAAGTATTTTGCACTGCATCGAAACAACAAGTAGGATGTAATCAAGACACATGAAAAGATGTTAAAAGTAGGAGAGTCTGTTAAGTAAGATATTTATGCTAAAAGAGTAATCACCTTTGTTTTCAACAAAAAAATCTCCATCAGGTAACTTTTTACATTCATTTGTGAATATGTAGACGGATGGATCAGTTTGGGCGGTTAGTTGTTTTCATCTTATGTAAAACCGTTTCTTATTCCTTACCATCAGTATGGCAAAACTTGACAGCCCCCACTATCAGTCTACTACCCTGTATCATGCATAAGTTAAATGCGAAAAAATGGAATCGGTTAATTTCAATTTACGCTTTTTTTGACCACAGACTATGAAAGAGATTTTATACTTTCCAAACATTCCCAGTAAGGTAAATTGATCCTAACAGTACAGGAAGACAAGACTAGCAGCTTTATATCTAGCGTAACTACTTACCCAACTACGTACATATCCCTTTTCTCAGTTTTTTCTCAACCTTTTGATTATTCTCCTTCAAACAAAAACACCAATCAATATCATGTTGCAAAAACGTCCCTGGTAAGTGAGGATAGTTATTACGATTTATAAGTAGATGACAACTTATGTTTAACCATATGAAAGTGTGTTGAAAGGATGAGTAAACAAAAAACAATCTCGAACAACAGGATAAAAGTTTAGCGACGTCATTACATGAATGTACAGATAGACTTTAGCCAGTAATTAGAGTTGATAAGAAAAAAACTATATAGGTTGCTTACCATTCATTTCGTGATCATCAAACACTTTTTCACACGATTTTCACAAATTTTAATCTACTAGGTTTTTTTTAATGCTTAATTATGTATCATAAGGATGCACTAAGTTGTTTCCCAGTTATTATACTCTTAGTGATGGTAGCCTTTCAATAAAAGCTTCTAAGGCTTAAACTGGCCACTAGTTTGTGATTTTTACGGAACAACAGGTCGATAACAAATAACCAGGTGGAATAAAGACGTGTATTAGTCTGAAGACTATGATGACAGGTTTTACCTACTCCAGGAAATATACAGAATTAGCGGAAGCACTGGGTTGACACACGTATAATACAAATATATCGATATACTGCGACCTTACAAAGTGACTTACTTTGTATGGATTATATCTCATATCTAACTTCATCTTCGCTCAGTCACAGGTTATACTTGATGCCAGCAATTAATTCCATAAAGACAACAGTCATTACAATGTAGAGTTAAAAAGCAGAATATAAAAGAGTATAGTCAGAAAAAAGAACATTGATGTCTAGTGCGCTTGACTGTCGATCGACAAACGTATACTTTATATATGCCATAGATGGCACGAGTTATGAAATGCTAATCAAGTCCATTATATTTACATTAAGTTTGCCACTATGATAAGCGCAACGGGTATCGCACAAAGAATCAGATAATTAAAGTGGTCAATGTTCTCAAATAATTCATCCACAATAACTGAAGCTTCAGACTAGTCTATGAAAATAGGTATACACTGAAAACCTCAGATAAGCTGGAACGTTTTTCCTATCATTTCAAGTATAGCAATCAGATAGCCATACTTTTGTCAACGTCTCGCTTCATTAACAGGATCACATATTTCTTACTTTGAGATAACAATATGATTGAGTGACTCAAACGTCACCCTATCAAATGCCAAAATAACCGATTAGTTCTTATTATTTTATGAAAGTCACCTGTTCAGCCAAAATAAACCAACCTAATTTGTTATTTCAGTCGTTGGTAGGGTGTTTAAAGTTACTCAGAAGATCGACGCCTCAACTTTCTCAGTTAATTCTCAAAGAAAGTAGTATTTTTAGGCTTATATACACAGTACAGTCTTGTCATGGTGTTACAAGAACGTATAACCTAAAGCTTTTTATGATGACTTCATACATGGATGAGATAGTATCAATTAATAACCCAAAATGAACTTTGAACAATAAACATGGTATAATAATAATGACAATAGTGCTGAAGTGTCGAGGCTTACATTCATGGTTAGTTGTCTGTTGAAGGACGGTGTCAGTACTTAATTTTGGTTTTATTTAGGACTTTTTTCATTTTGTATCGCCCACGTTACCGAATAAATTTATGCTGATAAGTTGCCATGTTATCGTCAAATCAAGTGATTTTGAAGACCACCCTAAAACTTACTGAAACAACAAACTAAGTTCCTTTATTTAATAAAAAAGCTACCTTTCCAGCTAAAACAAAGAAATCTAAATGGTTATTTCAGTGGCTGAAATACGAGTTTGTTTCACAGAAGGTGCCATTTGCACACTGCACTCTAAATGGTTGTTAAGAGTGTCATGAACATGACCACAAAATGAGAGTGTAAAAATAAAAATAATTGGCGCATCTTCTCAGTTGAGCATTCATTAAAGCTGATATCCATGAAACCTCAAATAAGTATCGTTTCGAAATGAATTAGATATCAGAGGCGATAGCGTTATACGTTGACTCTTGCCTGCAAGCAACTATCAGAATTCTTTGCTTTCAGTTGTGAGCACAACAGTACTGAAAATGTATTTTAAGTAGAGAATACAGATAAATCGACGTAGGATCAGAAATTGCTGAGTAACAGTCGAAACTATCAAACCGAATATCACTAAACCAAGCAAGAAAGTACTACTATAGAAAACAAAAACAGAAAGCGGACAAAAGTGGTAGAGTCTTTAAAAAAAAGGAGGAACTAGAGAATGTAAAATACATAATGATGAATACGATGAAAACAATGAGTGGATACATCTGCACCAAAGACATGGATTCTGAACCATAACACCAAGAGTTTCCAACCACTAATCACGGATCTCACAGTGACCCTAACCGAGAGTCCTACATTTCCCCACTCCGCTCACACCAATAGTCAAACACTTCAGGCATTGATCTGATGTTTTAACCTGGTTGCCTCGGACCTTATTCCAGCCTAGACTAACTTAATTTAACATTGTATAATGAGGCAGAAAGTGACTAGGCATGAGTAACACATGTTTCAGCCACCTCAGTAAATGAAAGCTCGCAACCTCATCAAATAATTTTCTTCTCCTCCTTAAACCTCTACAGCTGACTTCTGGATTACTGAAGTCATGACACCACGACATACATCCTGGGTTACAAAGACAACAGTGGTCGAACACCTGAGTGGTCATATTTCACAACCATGTAGTAGAACAGAACGAACTACAGTGCAGTACACAAGAGTTCTCTATTAGGCAATCGGATAAGACGGTGGGACCATAAATGGCGTAAGATGGAGAAGGCCAATTGGGCCTTTTATATCCGTGTAGAGATTTCTCCGCTCATTGACCCACCAGGAATAATTCTACTTCCTAGGTAAGTGAAGTGGTCAACGCACTAAAAAACTTCACTCCCTACTGTAAACAAGGCACTAACCAGGAAAGGCAGGTCCTGAAGTGGCAGCTCACATTTGGGTGGTGAGAAAGATATCTCTAAACATTATCAGGCTGCCACCCAAGGTGTCCAATAGACTCTGTATCGCGTCAGCATCTTCACTTAACTATGTCATTTGCGTGATTTAGATCTACTTAAGAGCTTCCTTCCTATGTTAAAATCAGTCAGACAAGGAGAGAGGGAGACCTCTATAAGCGTTTATATAATAAATTAAATAAGAATGCAGAGAGTGAACATCTTTCACGTACACAACTCAATAGATGCCCAAAGGCGTTTGAATACAGAGCTTTCAGTAAAGCGGTGCACATACTCGCCATACCTTTCAAAGGGAAATTGTACGAAGTTGTGACTCACTAGTTTGGGGTATTGACTTCTAACCTGCGGGTCATGAATTAAAACACAACTCCACCTGCCGGGATCTGGGTAGCCAAGTAGAATCATTATCTTCACACAATAGGTGTGGTTCAATGTCTACTGCACGAATATGAACGAGGTTGCTGAGTGGATTCCGATTTTTTAAATTCGATTTCAACGGGAGACTGCCACAAAACCTCTCGATAGATGGATTCGAATGCCGCCTTCAAATAGACAAATACAGCCAGGCATGGGTAAGTGTGTCTGTATTTCAAGACTTTATGGAGAGAGAACATAAGATCAAAGCACCCACTTGACCAGATCTGAAATCTGTCTAATTCTCTCGGGTTTATTGTTTCCGAACTCTACTCAGATGTCTAATAACTACAAAACCTAGAATTTTACACAACACGTCTGTGAAACTCATTCCCCTGTGGTCATCGCAAAAAGATTTCTTCCCTTTCCTGAAGACTGGAACAATCAGTGATTGAGTTCAGTCAGAAAAGATCATATTTAAATCTCATACAATAGATAACACTTCAGTCAACATGGACCAACAATCCGTCTGGCCTAGCTACCCTTCCTCATTTCAGATCACTTAGTTTTCTCAACTTCAGCCTGAGTTGGAAGTCCTATCTCAATGTTTCATTTTGCATGCGACTGGATAGCGTCAATCGGAAAAGTAGCTAGAGGTCAGTTAAACTGTTCCTCAAAGTGTTCAACTGGCATCGGTTCAAGTTGCCAGTGCCACAGGAGCTGATACCTACGTGAGCGGAATCCGATGGTGAACTGTTAATTTGCATCCCTAATAAAGTGAATCACGTACGTAGGCAACATCGTATCAAGTAAGGGCGGCTGCACAGACGAGGATGTCAAAACCAGGATTGGAAAAACTGCAAGACAGGCCTTCACTAACCTGAAATCAGTGTGGAGATCTACTGCACAGCACTCAGCATAAAGCGTGAACAAGATCCGGATTTTTAACACCAATGTCAAGTCAGTGCTGCTATATGATTCAGAAACTTGGCGCGTCACGAAAAGCATTTCCAACAAACTACAGACATTCACCAATCACATCAACAACTGTCGCCTATGCTCATTCGATACTGACACTGAAGATCAGATAGCCAGAATAATAAGAATAAGCCACAAGAAACTCTGGCCGGCTGGCTGACAATGAACCAACCAAGAACCTATCACCCGACAAATATGCAGAGGAAGAAAGTGGAGATGGACTGGGTATACACTGAGAAGACCGATTGAAGACATCACGCGCCAGGCCATTCCCTGGAATGGAATCCCAAGGGGAAACGACGAGTTGGGTGTCCGAGGCGAGGGTGATATGAAGGAGATCATATGAGAAAGAAATGAAAGCTTGTGAGAAGTTGTGACGCCGGGTTTAAAAGACTGCAGAGAAGAGAGTGCAATGGCGACGTGTTACTGAAGCCCTATGTTCTACTAGCAACCCAAGGAAAAATAATTATATAATAAAGTGAATCTGTCAGTATCAGTTATCAGAATTGGAAAAAAAAATCGATCTCAGGTTTTTTTCTTCGCTAAGCAGTGAAATCACTCGATTCAGAAGCTGAATAAAATGATGCAAATCGATTTCGTATCGCATGATGTCTCATACAAAAACACTAATAAAAGAGTTTAATGTTCTTAGACCAGTTGAATTAAATGAATTATGCTGCATTTTCCAGTACTAAAAAATATTAAGAAATATAAAAGCAAAGAAGTTGATTTACATGATATTAATGTAGAGATTTGAATTTTAACCTTTTTTAAAAGTAGTAACCAAAATGAAAATTCAATTTGAAACAATAAACAATAAAAATAAATTTGCTTTATTCCAAATTATAATTATGTTTACAGTGCAGAAATCTCAGCATGTGATATTGCATAAGTTAACCCGTTGTATAACATTTTTCAAATATATATTAACAATGGTACTAATTAACAATACATACTAAAGAATGACAGGATTGTTGAAATGTTAAATAACTTCAGTCTCCTGATGGCTGTTCGCTGTTGCAAAGTTGATTGATAAGACTATGTCTAACATGATTTTTCTTACATAATACATAAGCTAAATAAGTTATGCTTGAATTTTCATACGTAGTTATGCGTGTATTGGATTTAATATATTTGCTTCTTATCCTCCCAGAGGATAGACATGGAGAGAGGTGTGGATACAGAGGATGCTTGTCATCGGATAGAATATTTTTCGACAACTATCTGAAAGAGTTTAGATGCCTAACCAGGACTGCATTTATCATCATGATTAGTGATGTACCACTTGCTCTACGAACAGCCTTCAGAATTCTATGCAATACAGCGTAGTCTCTTTTCTAAAGTCTAGCAAGGGATAAGAGAGGACGATAACTAAGTATAGGCAAAACACAGGAATTAATGAAACGTAAGAGTACAGGCTGAGTTGTACCAAGCGAAGATTTGTTTGAAAATCAGTAAGATATGAAAAGACCAAGAGAGATAAGAGCAAAGGCCCACCTGGATCACGCTTAATACACTCTCTACAACAGAGCCCTTCATAAGACAAGATTCATGGGCCTGAAGCAATTAACATAGATTTCTTCCATGTCTTGAGCTAAAATTAACCATCTCATATTTGGAGGGATCGAATGTGAGGCCATTTAAGGACTAGTAACCAATTACAATTAGGAAGTTATTAAATTGGGATCAGTCTGTAGAGATGATCGGAATGGATACTATTAGGTCATCTGCGTACTTAACAAAGTTGAGGTTGGGGTTGATAAGTCAAGCAAAAGGAGAAAAGAAAAGGAGAAAGAACAGTACCTTTAAGCACACCGGCTTCACTAAGTAGCGATCTAGAGTGCTTACCTTGGTATAGAGTGAAGCATCTCTTCTGAGAGAAATAAGAATTAGGCCAGTTTGCAATGCAGGACTCAATGTGAGCTTTGGCAAGCTTACATAATGAAAGGAGTCTAGAGACAGAACCAAAGCCAGAAGAATTATCTAGGAGGGTAGATCTAACATGGTTAGTATCTTTGTCTAGACGTAATGATATTATGATGTAAAACAACTGCAGCATCCAAACTACTCCTTTTGGGTTTGTGGGCAAATAGATTTGGGTCTCTGAAAGCCTCCATTGTTTTAAGAAATGGACGGGTTATTGTGACCGGTTGGAAGATATGGACTTAGGTACCAGAACTATTTTAATTTCCTTCCAGGTGGTAGGTACGTCATTTCTGACAAAGGACTCATTAGAAATGTTTGTGAATGAATGATCATCAGTGTATTTCGTCCGATGCTTTGTGAAGGTTTTAATGATTTTAAGCATTTGAATACATCTTTTAATGGATTTAAGAAAACTGCCTTTTCCTATGTGTGAAGAGCTAGATTCGATTACATCAGCAGGTTTACGTGTGAATGACTCGTTCAGTGCGCAGACGTTTTCGCAGGCTTTATTTCCGAGTTTTCTCTTGCCAATAAGATCACAAAAAAGCTCACATATACATGACATAATCTTATGGTTTAAAATTAAAGTTAGGCGTTTTATTTCAGACTTAATCAGGCAGTCAAGTCCTTTAACACCAATACTACTCTTCGATTTGTAAAATCTTTCTTTTTCTCTTCGGAGTCTTTTTAATTGAGGAGCAGAAAGTCTACCAATCCTTAGAAAGATCATTTCCCTTGGGTAGCAAACATCAAGGCAAAACTTAAGACAGCATGTAACAGCATCTATTGCGTCATCCGGAGCTGCAACCAGGAGTCCCGTAAAACATTGATACCATAAATGAATTCAAATTTATTTAAATGTTTGGAACGACATTTAACAGTCATACAGCCTATATTGTTATTGGAACAGGAGAAATAACAAATATGACTTTGAAATTAGTTTTTATGGCGAAGTGGCAATTGTTGGAAAACCTTAGTACACCTGAGAGCACTGATCAGCGGTCGCGTCCAAGATTGGGACTCCTCAGTCATGAACACCCAAGACCCAACTATGGATCAAGTCTAGAAATGTCATTTTTGGAGTGGTTCTCCAACTGATATCAATTTGTGATAACAGAAAAAATATCTTGGAATCAATGAATCGTCTTAAAATATCGTTTGAAAGGCTTATTTCTTTGATTAACGGAACAACAAAATTAATACAAGGGAAGATAAATGAAGGGATGAATTATCATGATCAATTCATTTCTATCGTTCCTTCATTATGCCTAACTCCAATGCTAGGTGAATGTTTTCACAAAAAGACTTGATAACAAGAATACTTAAACAAATGTCACTATTGGTCATAATTTACAATAACATATACCCAAAATCTTGAAGTATATCAATTCAATTTCATCATGGCTGATGAAAACCAAAGAATGAAGAAATCAGGTGAAATGGAAACTTATTGTGACGAACTCATGAAAAGAGAGTGCAGCTGAGTGCTGCGGGATACAATAAGTGAAGGAACTGCTTCTAGGAAGAAAGAAAATTAGGTTTAGCTAGACCTAACTTAGGATTCTGTATTTAAGTCGAGCTACTAAATGTGACCAAGTCAAGTGAAACGAATCAAAATATCTGCTAAAAAGTAATATAAGACCAATTCATAAAAATAAACATCTTGAGGTTGACCAATCAAGTCTGAAGTAATCAAAAATGAGCACTGAAGTATGGTTGACAGGTCTCAGTTGGAATAGAAGAAACAAGCATCATGAATTCCACTATTAATGATTACAGGACAAATATAACGCGGCAACTTATTACAGAATTGAAACACTTGTACAAAAACACACTAGACAAATGAGGCCAACGAATGCACTGCATAAGTTGAGCAACGAGAAATGATGAAATCTACAGATAACAGTAATTTTATGAACAAACAACCGTGTATTAGGTAATGAGCCACACCTATTGTGTGAGGGCTAGTGAAACTATCTGCCTGCCTAAATCTCGTGAGGTTGAGCAGGGTTCGGACCCGTGACCTACTGGTTGATAGTCATCTCCTTAAACCACTGAGCCACAATTATTCTATACATAATATTGTCTGCGGAAAAAAACACGGCAATTTGGGTACAGAATTATGAATAAAATTTGTGCTTGTGTTTTAAATAATTTCATTCATGAATCCAGGTTGCGACTTGATATCTACATTTAAACAATTTACAATTTGAATATAGTTTACACTAATTCGACCGTTGAACTAAAAATCTTGATAGGATAGTGTAATTCCTTGATTCATAATTTTTTTCGTCAACCTATGTAAAATCACTTGTTGGTTGGCAATTTCAACCTCAATCAATGTCTATCACACACCAGTGATAACTATGGAGTACAGTAAGACGAAGTAGTACTTACTGGGTACATGAGTGAGGATTTATAAGTTTTAGGATGTAGATTTTCCTCAGTGCGACTACTGACTTGTAATGAAAACTAGAATTAAGCTTATTAGTAACACCAGAAAATTAACTCTTAAGATAACTTGAATAATGCGACTGTATATTATCATTTGGGTTTGAAGGTACCTGAATTATTACAGCCTTCTTCAAAATAAATGACTAAATTGACATAACATTGCTTGAATTATTCCATCATTGACTGTACCTCATTGGTCGGTATTTTCTGGCGTCTGGTCCCATGCGCCGATTCTTCGATATTGCCTGTATTTTCAAATTAGATATTAGAGATAGATATTGGCTAGTGGTGAAATCCAGGACGTGCGTTTACGCCCAGGAGGCCATATGCGAAGAGACTGACCAATTTCCTCCAGTCAATGATAGTATAATAGAACTAACATCATATAAAATATACAGATTGCACAAGAAGTGGGTATCGTGGTTCGACGGCCTGGTGGATAACGCTCTAGCGTTAGCAGCGATCGGCCCCATGTTCGAGTCCTAGTGGCAACAATACTGCTCGCTCGGAGGCAGCCACACCCACCTGACGAGTCTAAAATAAGACGAAACGCGCAGCGTGGATTCCACTACTAGCCATTATCCATCACTAATAAATGTCTGATTCCTTGAAAATCCCCATTATAACTCAAAAGATATTTAAATAAACAAGGAATATTCGTTTCAATAACTTTTTCTTCAAGCTCTACAGTCATACGTCCGATATTTGTAAGTTTGCATAAAAGCAGAAAGGTTTTTCACAACAGTCCGTTAAGAATGTTACAGGAAACCTTACTATTACTAACGCAAATTCACACAACATAGGCGGAGAACTGCGGAACCTGAAGAAACTATTGAAAAGAATATTCCCTTCAGTGTTTAATCATAAACAACATAACTATAAATATCAGAGTAAATTGCAGTGCTGCACCTGATTGCCGCGGCTAACAACAGAGAGTCTGGTGGTTGAGCAGGTTGAACACTTCCCTTACCTGGGAAGTAGGATCAAGCGATCGATGAAATCTCTGCACGACTACAAAGGGCTCGACAGGCTTTTGCAATCTTATGCCGACTCGATATTCAACTGTCTTTTAAGGATTGCGTGCACTGAACAGCAGTTCGCTCTGTTCCAATCAATGACTGTGAAACATGGCCATCAAAGGTGGAAGACATGAGAAGACTTCAAGTGTTTGATCACTGCTACTTTCGTAGTATAGGCCGTATTCCGTGGTGTCACCACATGAGTAACGCAGAAGTCAGGTGTAGAGTTTTAAGGAGAAGACGCAAGTAAGTTGGTGTGGTTGTGAACCTTCATCGACTGAGATGGTTGGGAGTCGTGTTACGTACGCGTAGTCACCGATCGCCTCATCACACAATGTTGGCCGAAGTAGGTTCAGGCGACTGGAAGAAGGCTTGACGTGACCCGACTAAAACATGGCACGAGTGTATGAAGTCTGTGACTGCTGGTTTGAGCCATGTGGCGCGATGCAGACTAGCTGGTTGGGGTCTGCGGGGCAAGAGAAACGAGAAACGAGTGGTTGGAGACTCTAGATGATATGGCTTAGAACCGATGTTAGTGGCACAGATGTATGTATACACACATTATCCTCATCTTAACGACACTATACCGAATCTCACCATTTTCTCATTCTTCCTCTCTCTTTCTGAGTACTTTATATCTCTTCTGACTGAATTTCCTTTATCTTCTACTTCACTGCCTTTTTATTTCATGTAGCGATATGAGGTGTGGCGACTCGGACCGTTAGGTAGTAACACCTGGTCCTATGTTGACTTGGATGGATGGACGTATAGTAAGTGTGATTTATAGTCTAGTTTGAACAGAGTTGCCAGATAACGTATTGCGAAGAGCTGAACAGAATTTGTGAACAATGAATACGATTATTATTACTTCCAGTAACTGTATGCTTTATTGACTGCTTTTGTAGCATAACTTCTAAACTCACCAATGTTTGCTTGTTTTGTTTCACAAATCTATGGGGACACCTAAAGTGACTAATGACTAACTTGAGTGTATCATGCCTGAAGAGCATTCCTAGTATTTTTAGATGTGTCGTCTATCCAAAATCTTCATATTTCAGCATTCCGATAAATATCTACCGTTGATGTAATTAGTGCTTCTGTACCGTTATCCGTGAAGAAGACTAGGTAATCGGTAATTCATTCAGTTTTGTTAGTTGATCACTTTTAGACCGTTGAATTCTTCCGGATGCATAACTCCATCAACAATGACTTAAAAACTAGATGATACACAAGTGATACTGTGGTCATCATCATTATATACATAGTAGAAATACATTTATGTTTTAATAGACAGTGTAGAATAATTTACCCATTCGAATGAGATTAGCTTCAGTTTCAGCCTTTAAAAAAAATAAAGGGATAAAATCAGGGAGATAAGAGCAGAAAGTAGAGGAGCTTATATTTCAAAAACAAACATTAAGGTTTGTAATTAATCAATTTACAGGGAAATATTCACTTTAGATAATAAAATAACAATGCGATAGAAAGCCTGAACGAATATATTGAACAATTCAGTAATTACACACAAGTTCACGTGTTACATTCTGAATTTTATTTATTGCTAAGGCATTAAGTATATCATCAGATTGCTGGGAACAAAGGAGATTACACACAGACCGTGAATTCATCTACAGCCAAAGATTGATAATTAAGCCATACCTTAAAAAATCAGAGTTTCCAACATGTCAGCAACAGTTATTAACTAAATAAATCTAATAGCCCTAATTAATCCAAGACTAGAACTTGGGCACTGTGATGGTGTATAATTTCACGTCAATTTGCTTGTTGGTTGAAACAGTATTATTTACTGAGTGACCTTTCAGAAAGAATTTATTGTTCATGTTCATATACCTTTGGATTTGAAGTAACTTTGTTTAGTTGGCATGAATCTATAAACTTAGATTTCTTCTATGTTGATTTGCACCAGCGAGACAAATATTTCAAAAAAAAAAAAACAAACTATTCTCCGTAAAATTTCCGACTATGCATTGTATACTGCTACAGTCAAAGATGTTAATACTCACCAACCGATACGTCTTTCAATAGAACAAGCATGCATCATCTTTAACTTGTGCACCATGGGTTTTGATAGACGCCCGTTATCTGAACCTCTCTTAAAGATAGCAATTTTCGTCAACAGGTACACTTTTGTGATGCATCCATTCATAAAAAGTGTGGCTTAATTGATTTTTAGAATGTAGAGGCTAAATTCAGACTTTTTTGAATACTAAACTGTAAATTAAAAAAGTTAAACCTAAATATAACTGAATTTAGGAATAAGTCACCAGTCCATAATTGACGCAGCTATCTAGACTTTAGTGCTCAGCACTGACCGAAATCTACCGAAGACGTTTGAAATATACCCATTTAGTTGAATGAAGCAACGCATTGTTCACTCACTCTTGACCAATTCGTGTACATAATTCAATCCTAGAGATTTGTTCAACGCCAGAACAGCTTAGTGATCGTCTCAGATTTCTTGACAAAATGAAGAACATATGGATTATCTAGGGAGCATCCATTTCTAAACGAATGATAATGAATGTCAACAGGTGAAAACATATCCATTATGTTATAAAACCAACGCTAAACACTGTCACTCTATCTCAAGAAAAAGTAACAAACGGTGAGTGAATTATACTAGCTAATCAACTGCTAGATATATACCAACACATCCCTATAAACTCCGAACACAATTACCGTGAGTAATAGTCAGCAAAGAAAACTAAAAAGATGGAAAAAGCAGTAGTGACGGGTGATAACAGATAGTTATTTGGATTGATCAAGTCAATCTTTAGTAAGATTAGAGCTGAAGAGAATATGCGATTCACTTACAGGAGAGATAAATTGAACGATGGATGGAACACTTTGAGGAACAGTTCAACTGGGGTTCAGCTGATAATCCGTTGCTCTCTATCCAATCAGATCCCGAATTGAACACTGAAATAAGACACCCCCTAACTCCTACAGGAGATTAGAAGGCAGTGGGCAACTTGAAACGAGGAGGGAAGGCACAACTGATGAGCTAGTACCAGAGGTAATTACGAATGGTGATCAAGGGTTCTTAGCTAAATTGAGTATCAGACACCATATATGGAAATCAACTATGATGCATTTTGATTGGTTTTAATCATCAATAGTCCCAGTCGTTAAGAAAGAAGAGAAATCCTACTGTGATCACAGTGGAATCAGTTTGACGAACATAGCCTCTGTGATCCTAGGTTCCATAATCACTAGACATAACTCACGAACAGTGAACATGATAAGACTGGGCAAGTTTTAGACACAGTTTTAGGTACATTGGCCAGATGTTGGAAAACAGATACATTTACGGTCACTAGATATCACATATACTTCTTGACTTGAATGCGGTATTCGACTCCATCCATCGAGAGGTTTCATAACAATGTTTTTCGCGGAAATAAGGGCCTGGTAAGTAAATCAGGCTGTTATAAGCCCTATATTCTAAGCAGAACGGACGTATCAAAACCTGTGGTGAAGTCCCAGATGAGTAGTGTACGTGGTATACGTCAAGGATGATCACTCTCTCCATTCCTATTTAACTTTATCAAAAACGTACTTATGCAAGTCTGCCTTTCGTTGTTTGACTTTTCAAAGATTGGCCTTAACATAGGAAACCCCTTAGTATATCTGAAGTGCTCAGATAACACATTCCTGCTGCATGAAGACACGATGCAGAGTCTATAGGACACTTTGAGTGGCAGTCTGGGAATGTTTGAGATACGTTTCTCACCACCTAAATGTGAGGTGTCACTTCACGACCAGGTGCAGAGTCTTAGACAAGAGATGTGAGTAAACTGATGACACTAAGAACCCTCATCAACTTAGATGGCTGGGAAATGGATTACGTATGCACCGTCACAGTCTATCCTGTCATACGATGTTAGTTGAATTAGGTTAAGGCAGAACAGAGGTCAAATTAAAATGTGGCTTCAATCCATTCAGGCTTTTACTGTAAGCATGAGCCATATAGAAAACGTAGACTACACGGTTGAGGTGAGTGAACGTCACGACCGAAATCACATAGTTGGGGACTATAAGCGACATGGTTCCTAATCAATCTCATGGACAAAGATGCATCCAAACATTATCTTCATCTCAATTGTAATACCATAATTCTTTTAACGATTTTATTCTTTCTTCCTTTCCTCCTATAGCAGCGATTACGTTTTTTTAAATTTCCCTATCTTCTATGGAGCTGTGGGTCATGGTTCGATTCCCGCCCCACCTATCGAGGTGTGGGCAGCCAGTTAGTATCACTAGCCCTCACACAATAGATATGGCTCATTGCCTACTGAACGGATGTACACAAGGTAGCTGAGTGCATTTCGTTCTATCTTTCGCTATAGTGTTTTCGACTTCGGTGTGCTACCCTAAAAACGTATGGAAATTTCTAAAATTGGCATTGACTGAGCGACTGACAACTAACATTCATCATAACTGAATTTGTTATTTTTACTTACAGCAGCGACTGGAGGGGGCACTAAATCTTTGAGAACAGTTTTCAAGTGTGCTTCATCCATGATAACATGAAATGTTCCTACGAAAAACAAAGAAAACGTATTAGAATACGAACAATATCTAGCTCCTCGGACAGTGTACTACACTTTATTGGTAGAAAAATAAAAGAAAACAGTGATAATTAAATATCTACACCTATAAAACCAAGGAAATAACTTCGTGTTATTAGTTTCGCTGTCGTGTTTCCAAGCGTGAGGTGAAGTTAAAGGGCCACTGGCTCTTAAGCATATTGACATGAATACTAGAAGTTTCTGTTCATTTTTTCAACTGAGTTCGACATCGGTCCCTGTAATTCAGTCTTAATAGTTTCTCCAATGTATGCAAGTATCATTCACTAACTTATAAAGTTTTCATTGGCTGGAGAAAGTCGAGCGATGTATTTGCATACAGCCAGATTACTTTACTTTTAAAGTTTCTTATCAGTTCTACGACACTGCTTTTACTAAACTGGTAGTAATGAACACCTGGCAACTTTGTATACCAGATTCCTAACAACTGCATGTATACTAATGAATACAAGCAGTAAGAAAGCATTCTCATTGCCTTGCCGATTTTACTAGGTTCAGGACTTATGATAGTATCTTTCTGTTCACATCAAATAGGTTTAGATTTTTGAATCAATGCTCAGTAGACTGAAAGACTGAGTTAGTTCCTTCATAGACCATTTTCAGCAAATAAAAGAAGCAAACGCCTAAACCGGAAGTAAATAAAAACAAGTGGTCATAGCACTAATCCTTTTAAACTATATCAAAGTAAGTGTGAATTCAACAGAGGATAATTAGAAAACTAAAACCAGAACACAGCTCAATACAATGTCATGTTATTTGGATTAATGGAAGCAAAAAGAAGAAAGTGGACATCCCATTAGGTATTGCCTACAATAATGTTGAGTAGTTAGCAGATAGGCAAAGGAAACCACTTAACATATCGAAAAAAATGATCCAGAATATTAGAGTTTTAATTATTATGTTGCTTTTCAGTACTGGATGGATGACATACACTGCTGTGGGGTCTAATTTGAACATAACTCTCGTTGAAATTTGAATAGCCACAATAAAAAAAAGATTCAAATATCTCTGAAAGATAAAACTTCCGGAATGAATACAATTTTGAAGTCAACTAATAACATACACATTCAACTACATATACACACAAAACTAACTTACCTTGTGTAAGTTGCGCAAGCGCACGATAGACGAATACTTCAACAGCTAATGATATAACCGAACAACGTATCCGATTAGACGATAAACTTTTAATTGTTTGATGTATATCACCTGGGTCACATGTAGTCAGACTGCCTATCAATACAACAACTTCGTTGTGATGAATTGTATACCTAAATAGTAATAATAGCGGTAGAAAAAAAGTGGATTAACTCGAAGGTGTGACATTGTGAAATGCATAGGTGGAACACAAAGAAACAAAACAAAAGTGATTGAACTGAAGGAAACTGAATGAAACTAGCACCATATACACAACTTTCCACTGAAGTGCATGAACATCACACTAAGGTTTTCACAAAAATCATATCCCCCCCCTACGCATAACTAAAACCAACACTCAATGACTTCATCAACTGATTTCGTGTCCGTATCCAGCCACCATGAAGCTTGATGAACAAAACATCTTCAAATATATTACCTCTATACACTCAGTGGTCACTGGAGAGCAACCAATCTCAAGTTCTCTAGTCCTGAGTACTGATCGAATTCTATCGATCATTCTTACAATGTGGTCACCAAGCTAGGAGATTCACTATAGCAGTGCCTTTTTATGAATGTTACCTATGTTCATGCTTAGGTTTTAACAGTTACCAACTAACTACCAGTAACACAGGAGCTAATTAGAATCAATCAAGACGCCTGTCTACTTCACCCAAAAAAGTTGCAGTGTTTGAGTGCACGACAATTTTGAAGTACTACCACTACCAGTACTACCACAAGTCCAAAACACATGACATACATTTTCACATTCCACTCACAGAGTTGACAACGTATTCTTCCAAATAGTTTACTTTGAATGAATAGCATGCGTGATACACATTCAATATTGATACAGGTGTTCGAGCACTTGTATGATGATTTACAGACTCAGTTTACTAGCCGCTTAATCGATCGGAAACATAAGAGGCGATAAAACGATGAAAGCTGTACCATGAGGTTCAACTATGCAGTTAAAACACCAAAATGTAACTTTGGTTTTATTCACGCTTTTCTAAAAAAGCATCCATCATTGGTGTTATCGTGTTATCCAACCAAGTACGTGCACCTATACTCAGACTATTCTTACTGCATAACAATCCAAGTTGCTGCACCTATCGGTACATCAAGCGAGAAAGTACTAATATGACAGATACAAAATAAATAAGAATCGATCAAAAGTAGAAGTAGTAAATGATAGAAAGATAGAATAAGGAAATAATGAATGCAGTAAGAAGACTACGATGAGGAAAATATGTGGATACATCTCCGACACTTACATCCACTCTGAGCCATGTGACCCAGAGTCTCCAACTACTAGTTTTTGCTGTTACACCGACCCCAACCGTGAAGTCTACATTTCCCTACACTGCTCATACCAACAGTCAAATACTCCAAGTACAGATGCCATGTCTCCCCGTCCCGAGTCTTTTTCCACTATGAACCTACTTCAGTCAAAATCGTGCTAGGAGGCATATGGTGACTAGATGTGCGTAACACATGCCCTAGCCATTTAAGTCGATGAAGGGTCACAACCTCACTGACAGACTTTCTTCTCTAGAACTCTAAACCTGACGTCTGTATTACCATGACACAACCTATGTAACGAAGATGATTGAACACTAGAAGCCATCATATGTCCTCTACCTCTGAAGGCGTTGTTCCACAGCGTTATATATATATATATATATATATATATATATATATATATATATATATATATATAATGGGCGCGAGATATACTCCACTGACCCACTTCAACGAAATTTGTTATGAGTGAAGTTGGACATAAGTGCAATTGGATTTGACTCAACTGTTCAAACGTTGTGAAGGATTATGGGGGTGTTAATGTGAGCATCTTTTAAGGATGATGACCTAAACTAATCTACATAACGCTTTAAGTCATTGTTTCGCAGTCAGATTGAAGAGATATTCATATATGTAGGTAGGCATGATGTGTAATTCTTCTTTTGGGATAGACTGGACAAAAGGCTTGTGTAACCTGATATTGCTGTAGTACTTAGAAATTAGGGAGGACAGTACTAACTTTACTAAAGGATTGTTTCCGTTTGAACTAGCTAAAATATACAGTTGCCCAATCTTCGTTGACACTGAAGAAAAACTGCGGTAAAGTAAGTAATTCAGAATTAAACAAGCACCTAAGTAGATTTCCTGTGGACCGAAACTTGTACGTTAAAATAGATACAATCTGCACCAAACACAATATCACTTAGAGGATATTCGACAACAGGTAAACAAAGATAAGTGAACGAACGAACTGCATCAAGACATTTATCGCCGTAAACAGAATTTTTTATAAATAAGTGTTTAACTCAGCAAAACACGTGCACCTCCGTACAGTAGGTAATGAACCATACCGGTTGTGAGGTCAAGTGATACTGATCCGTCGCCCGTTCCTCGGTATGTGAAGCTCTTATCTAACCTGTAGCCAACTGCTTGAAGGTTGGACCAATAAGCCAAAACTGGAATAAGTGTAGAACAGGTGTTTTCACATCTATCAGACTAACAAAGCAACGGAATAATGTAGAAGAACAAAATTAAATTCTTCTAAAAAGAAGAAGAAATTCCGAGAATGAGACTTATCAAGTTACTTCATAGGGAAGCACACGAGATAAAAATATGGTAAGTCCTCATCAAATTAAATTAAAGTGTAATTCAATGACCACACGTTTTGAGAAAATATCGATCAAATGCAATGATTCAATGAAACACACTGTTTAAATCAGCTCTTCAATCATCCATCCATCCAAGTCAACATAGGACCAGGTGTTACTACCTAACGGTCCGAGTCGCCACACCTCATATCGCTACATGAAATAAAAAGGCAGTGAAGTAGAAGATAAAGGAAATTCAGTCAGAAGAGATATAAAGTACTCAGAAAGAGAGAGGAAGAATGAGAAAATGGTGAGATTCGGTATAGTGTCGTTAAGATGAGGATAATGTGTGTATACATACATCTGTGCCACTAACATCGGTTCTAAGCCATATCATCTAGAGTCTCCAACCACTCGTTTCTCGTTTCTCTTGCCCCGCAGACCCCAACCAGCTAGTCTGCATCGCGCCACATGGCTCAAACCAGCAGTCACAGACTTCATACACTCGTGCCATGTTTTAGTCGGGTCACGTCAAGCCTTCTTCCAGTCGCCTGAACCTACTTCGGCCAACATTGTGTGATGAGGCGATCGGTGACTACGCGTACGTAACACGACTCCCAACCATCTCAGTCGATGAAGGTTCACAACCACACCAACTTACTTGCGTCTTCTCCTTAAAACTTTACACCTGACTTCTGCGTTACTAATGTGGTGACACCACGGAATACGGCCTATACTACGAAAGTAGCAGTGATCAAACACTTGAAGTCTTCTCATGTCTTCCACCTTTGATGGCCATGTTTCACAGTCATTGATTGGAACAGAGCGAACTGCTGTTCAGTACACGCGACCCTTAATAGACAATCGGATATCACAGTGGCGTTACAGGTGGCGTACGATGGCGAAAGCCAGTCTGAAGTTGGGGAAACATATGATAGAAAGAGAATGAAGAAAGCGATCATCACCTAAATAAAACACAAATGTAGCGATAGATGAGAACTTATCATGGATGGTAAAACATTTCGGCAAATGAAGTTTCAGTAGGACTGGTATACCTCTGACGTACCCATTTAGTATTTGATATGGAACTATTTCATCAGCAGACAGACGTTCAATAAAACGGGAGAAGTGCATAGTGAAATATTTCTTCTCAAACTGTGTTTTATTACCACAGCACTATAATTTACCAAACATCTGAACAGTAGCCACTTAATAGTGCAAATTCAAAGGTCAATAATTGAGGCGAAACGAGCATATCAAATGATCAATGTGGTAACTGAATAGGGCTGGAAAATTTTAAAAGAAATGAAACTAGTTGTAATTTGACAAAAGCCAGTTAATAATACAGTCATGACTTGTTCGTCGATGTCAAGAAACAAAAAATGTAGTAGTTAAAGAAACTCTTTCGGATTAAAGATGAAACACGTTGCACTAAACAAAAGGTCAAATATTGTCAAAAATGTTGTGCGATGATAGTGAGAAGGGAAGTTCACTTTCAAGTAATTTAGGCTTATTAAATGGAATGTAAGATGAGACGACAGGCGATTTCAATGACCATGGTAAATACAATGATGACAGAGATACTTATTTCTGTGCAGTAGACGAACAAAAATGTAGGCCGCTAAATAACTTTGAATACCTTCCTGAATTCAAATCGATAACGTGTGTAAATTAAGTGTAAAAGTTAGGAAGTTACCGGTGAAAAGACATTAGAGGTAGCAAGTAGGTGATCCTTATTAACCTAGGTTTTAAGCTGGTTGGCACCCGTCAACAAGTCAAATTTGTAAAACCTCGAGGGATTTCATTTCACCTCACAGACGTCGAATCCATATCCCACAATTCTGAAGTGAGACGTTAGCATTAAGTTAATCATGTCAAGGTTGACCCGATGTAGAACGGGACTATGGACAAGAATTGCACACCACTGGATAAGCAATCTATCTTCCTGCGGATTGACTCCCAACACCTAGCATGCACATATACATGGATTTACACCAAACGTTGGACTAAAAACGTGTATGACGCTTATAGTATCCTATCTGCTTATAAGTAGTTTACATGCATATATTTACCGGAGGGTAACTACAAGTTCAATGGATCAGTTTTCTACACTGCTTATACTCGTGCTGCTTCTTTTTATATCGAGAGTCAGACTCACCATGGTATACACACATTCGAAGCAGATTAGCATTTATTCACCAAACAGTTGTTGTCGTACGGTTAACTCCTACAAATAACAATCTGAAAAAAATTTTACAACATAAACATTGTTCTACTGTAAACGGTAGGTGTTACAGAAAAGAAATACCGTCCTCAACAGGAATCGATACTAAAAGCAGCATATATGACCTGTGATAAAAAAACACTTAACCCGCATTTTTCAATCTGCGCATTGCTTAATATCAGTCAAATCACAGAGGAATGCTCAAAATAACACTTCTGATTGATCATTTATCAGACAACTGATCTAATCACACTAAAGTATTAAATTTTCCGTTTCAACTTTTTAATCATTTGAAGCAAAAAGAAACACTGAAGTTAATTAATAGTTTAATTAAGTTACGTAGAACGATATCTGTTATTTGAAATATTCTCCAACTTGAATAAGGTAAACATTTTGAAAGAAAACCTAATTGATAGATGAAGTTAAACTGGAATCCGTCTATTAAAACTCTATAAATTAGTCATCTGTGATACTTAACTGTCCTATAGCTTAATACTACCTAAAATATTGCAGATGCATTCAACTCTTGAGTTTGCACATTTTCGTTCATCTTCATTTTCAAAATTCCTTCTGTTCCTATACACTTATCTCTTCTTCGATATCAGTCTCCTTCCATTCACTTGTTCTTTGCATGCTAGTGAGTATCGCGGTAACTTGAACTGATACACTTTTGTATGAGGTTCTATGCTGACTGTCTGTTACAGAACTAAGTGAATACAAAATACACTATGTTGACAGTGAAAATGTCTGACAGAACTGACAGAATATTGGATTAAGTATTCACTTACACTATAATAGTTGTTTTGAAAATGTCTTTATTTCCTTACTTTCACAGATTGCAAGAAGTATTCCTTACCAACCACTATTTTTTTTGTTGTGATTGGACAATGAAGGATGGAATGAAATTATTGACTCGTAATGATGGTTACTCTTTGATAAGGTTTAGTATTCTTTTTTTTTTAATGTTGAGTTGAGAAGCACCTTTATAAGCGCTTCATTCCTTACAAGTTTAAAAAACAAGTATATTCAATGATTATATTTCTTAGTAAAGTGAATAAAAACATTATACGAGAAATTGCCAGCCAATTACCATTTTCAGCATTTGTGTGGATTGATCTATCGGAAGTGATTAATGAGAATAGTTGTTTGGCACAAGTGGATTGCAAGGTCTTCTACGTTTTACGCTTTTGTTGTTCAACCTACTGACTAAATAGATATGGTAGTGAGTACGGATGTCCTCACTTAAAATTAGTCGACTGATCCCAACTACCCTACATTTTCATGGGCAACAGGTGCTAGCATCACTGTAAATGTACAGTAATTCTGAATATGTACATACAGCGTTCAGATGAATGTGTGCTTCATCCTAAAAGCCCAACAGGCTACTTCTACTTATACTGGGTGATGATTGGAGGTGAAATGAAAACCTGGATCGCGACCAGATTCGAACCAGCAACCACCAGATTTCCAGGCCCGATGTTTTACCAACTGAGTTATGAGGTCCAACTCTTGACTAGATTTTTATTTCACTTCAATCACCATGTGAATTCGTGACGAGTTACTACCGCTTGGTTATATTCACACCGGCTGCCTAGTCAGGACTTCTCATTCCAATCCAAATCTAGTTGAATCAGAGAGGGAGAACATCATGTTGATTATCATTTGACTATCTGAGATAGTCAACTGAAAACAATTATACTGCTAACTTTATTTCACTTTTGGTAAAATATCTTGAGTGGAACACTAAAAAGTATTAGTTCAATACATTTATAGCGAAATCCGGTTTCATTGACAATTTCTAATTATCTCAAATATTTAAAGCAACTGGTCCCTTTGATAAATTTAAACAGCGTAATGAGAAGATAATCTTCGTCTTCTCATTACGCTGTTTAAATTTATCTCAAATATGCTTTTTGTGCTAGCATATTTGCGTACAACCAAAGATAACGAGATTAACTCAATGTTGTATAACACATAAGCCAAAAACTAGGCCTATTAGTCAAGGATTAGAATACATAGCTAGTCAATGATCTTGAGATGTCATTTTGGTGGCAGACAGAAAGAACCCAAAGGCGAATGCAAAGAAGTTGGTTGTTAACGAACTACGCCATTTCATCTAGACTAAATTTTCCATAAAGTGATCATGTCATCAATTTATATAGCGATCGGTCTATGTGTGACGCTCCTAGTGGCATATGAAGTCCGAATGCAACTCAATGCAGTGCTCTTTTATTGTATTCTAAAAATATAACCTAAGAGAATCATTGCCAAGAGCTTCAACTTATTGGCAGTACATAAGCACTACCAATGGAAGCGATTGCTTATCAGATACCAGCTTCTGTTCTTCTAGAGACAGGCCCCCCAACACTAGAAGAAGTTGAGAAAGTGGTAGGTAACCTGAAATGAGGAAGGGCAGCAGGACCAGACGGACTACCTGCTGAGGTATACAAGAATGGTGGTAGAGTGCTCTTAGTCAGATTAACGGAAGTGTTAGCCAGTATATGGGAATCAAATACGCTCGCCTCTGACTAGTCTAAGTCACTCATCATCCCAGTCTTCAAGAAAGGCGAGAAGTCCTCTTGTAATAACCATAGAGGAATCAGCCTGACGAACATAGTGTCTAACATTCTAGGTTCTATGATTCTCCGATGTCTGAGTGAAGCTGGGGAACAGCAAGCCCGAGAAAACCAAACAGGCTTTAGACCTGGCCGTGGGTGTATCGACCAAATATTCACACTGCACAAGGTCCTGGAACATAAGCATGCTTACAGATGCCCGACAATAGCTGTATTTCTCGACTTGAAGGCGGCATTTGACTCCGTTGATCTAGAAGTTTTATGGCAATGTCTGTCACTGAAAAGCGTGCTGAGTAAGTACATCACCTTATTGAAGGTTGTTTACTCGAACACTTGTGGGTGTGTTAGAGCCTATGGTGAGATATCCGGGGAGCTATGCTCATTGAGTGGTATCTGTCAAGGGTGTCCACTGTCTCCATTCTTATTTAATTTTATCATAGATATTCTCATGGACGTCTCCCTCTGGTTACCTGACCACACAGGTTGACGTAATCACAGGTGAATTTTCGTTAGACGTAGAATATTTAGATGACGTAGTCCTGTTAGGTGAAGACGCTGACAAGATTCAGTCTTCTGAACACTTTGAGTGCCAATTTGAGAATGATTGGGATGTGGTTTTCACCACCCAAATGCAAATTGTTGCTCCAGGACTGGTCTTCAGCAGTACTGCGGTTTACAATAGAGAGTGAAGTGGTTGAGTGTGTTGACCACTTCACTTACCTGGGAAGTAGGATCAACCCTGGTGGGTTAGTTGCTTATGAGATCTCTGCACGGATACAAAAGGCTCGATTGGCTTTTGTCAATTTGCGCCACCTATGGCGCCGTCGTGATATCCGGTTGTCTATTAAGGGTCGCATGAACTGCACAGCAGTTCGCTCTGTTCTATTGTATGGCTGTGAAACATGGCCATTGAAAGTGGAAGATATAAAAAGTCTTCAGGTGTTTGACAATCGTTGCCTCCGTAGTATAGTATAGGCCGTATTCCGTGGTGTCACCACGTGAGTTATTCAGAAGCTAGGTGAAGTTTTAGAGAGGAGAGGTAAAGCAGTCGACGAGGTTGTGAACCTTCATCGATTGAGATGGTTGGGACACGCACTACTTATGCACAGTCACCGATTGCCTCATCACACAATGTTGGCTGAGGTGGGTCCAGGCTGGAAAAAGGACCGAGGTGGCCAGACTAGAACATGGTTCCAATGTATGAAGTCTCTGACTGTTGGTTTAAGCCATGTAGGACGATGCAGACTAGGTGGTTGGGGTCCACGGGACAAGAGGAACCAGTGGTTGGAGACCCTAGGTGATGGCATGGCTGAGAACCGATGTCAGTGGCGCAGATGTATACACACATTATCCTCATCTTAACTACACTATACCGAATCTCACCATTTTGTCACTCTTCTTTCCTTTCTTCTCGTACTCTATATTTCTTTTGACTGTATTCACTTATCTTCATCCTTCGCCTCACTACCTTTTTACTTGATGTGCTGATATGAGGTGTGGCAACTCGGACCGTTATGCAGTAATGCCTGGTCCTGTGTTGATAATGATGATGATGATGATGATGATCTGTTCAGTCAACTACAAACGAGCACTTGTAGAGCACGAAGAATATAATGACCAGATAAACTTGAAGAAGGATTATCGCTTGTCGAGAAGTATCCTAAAGAAAACAGATACGCACAAATCTTCATGAGCGAATATGGTAGAAGAAAATACAAACTAAGAAAACAACAGTTAGTAGGAAACTGATATTTATTCACCTCGATTTGAAGGTGATTATACAACGATGATGGTAAACCGAAGACTATACGGTGGACTGGCCAGAACGTATCCTGTAACAAAGCCAATTAGACGGTTTCGTATTTCTCGCTTGCTGGTACAATCAAAAATCGGTAAATACTATCATCATATGTTACCTGTAATCGCATCTATCAATTCATGTGTATCTAATGGAGTACTTGCTTCGAGAGGAAACAACGGAGGGCTTATTGTTGACATTTTGAACGTATCCCGAAGAGCCTACGATAGAGAGGAGCAAGTATACTCGATAGTAAAATTACAAAGCCTTTAGTTGATACAAGAAATCAAACAGAAGCCTTGGAATTGATTAAAGTAATTAATGAACACAACAATTTAAATCTTCTTCGCTTCTCTGAAGCTATCGCAATCAAACACCTGAAACCAGGTTTATGTGTTTAGAAGAAATTTATGGTCAGTCTTCAACTCTCCTGGTAAACTACTAGTTTCTTGAGTTTCTACACATTTGATTACATCGTTATCTTGTCATTAGATTTGAGTTGACACTAAGCCCCAATCTTAATCTACTGGTTTCTGCTCACTATGTTACATTCAGAAACTGAAACTGAAACGCATCGATAATTTTATTTCATGATCAATACAAGAGGGAAATCACGAATTTTACAAGTGAGTACTGCTTTCGGTTATTTGTCACGAATATACATTATCCTGTGATCAGTAGTTAACAAACTTTAATTTTTTTAACAGACCATTTCATCTAACTTAAAAATAAATTCAAAGGAGATAATTCTCATACATACGAAAAAAAGTCATTTATAAATGCATTTCACATATCGTGACTGACAAATTGACATCAAGACAACAATTTTAATATTCAAATTTTTCCATTTCCTTCAACTTTCCGAATTCTGGATGAGAAAGATAGTAAAATTTTAGTCATTGAAAAGAGATAAGCCTAAAGTATACTTATAATTTTTCTTGACAACGATTTTACCATTTGAACAATCTTGAGCTAATATAAGTGTAAAACTTGGGCATTGTGGTCGAGTGTAATTCCATTCTGGTCTGTTTATTAGAAATATCACACAGTGAAACAGTAGCATTTACTGGATAACGTTTTAGACACAATTTCTTGTCCATATTCATATCAGGTGCTACTAAAAATACTCTAGAATAATATTCATTGAAAGAAGTAATAGCTTTTAAGAACACTCCAACAACAAGTGAAATATCCAATTAAGCTTGTTTATTTAAGTCTAAAAGATGGTTTTGTATAACGTTTAACGAGTTTCTGGAACAGCCTTCAAAGTCACTCTACAGAAGCAGTAATTATTAGATAATTGTACAGTATAATATGGGGACAGCCTCGTAAATAAGTTTAGGCACGCATCAGATATCATGGCGTAATTCCCTACATTAAGCGCAGTAACATCAGTTTTTTCCATACAAGAGAATACGTTTATTCGGAATTCTTAAGCAAACTGACACTTGTAAACAATTATATGTCTCATCATTGTAATAGTATAACAGTTATTGTATTATATCATATCGTATAAGTTAAATCGAAACAAGTGACTACAATATTATGGTGTTGCTTAATAATTTAGTAAGTTGATGGCTCAAAGTGTATGAAAATATTCAGCATAAACATCATCTCAAAGCGCTATATCGTGAAGTGACAGAAAAGTGTGAACCACTGGATTCTAACCCAGTGGTTCAATGGTAAATTGCTTATCGCGAAATCTGAAGATCCTTGGTTTAGTTTCTGCTGGGTTTATAGGTGCGCACTGCTGAAGAGTTCAATACTAAGATGAAACAAATGTCCAGTGCTTCAAGGTTTTCAACGGTTCTCCAGCTGATGTCAGTTCGTGATGAAGACCAACTACAAAGCTTTGATGAACATTCGGAAGTCTTATGACTTGATGTCATGGCCTCACTTGTGGCTAGGTGATTTAAAGAGATGACTATCAATCAGTGAGTCACAGGTTTAAACTTCACTCCACTTACTGAGGTTTAGGCAGCTAAGTAGTATCACTAGCACTCATACGATAGGTGGGGCTCATTGCCTACTGCACGGATGTGCACAACGTGGTTGAATGCGTTTGTTCGATGGATTGTTAGTTATCTCATCTACACATTTAGTCTGTTTTTGGATTTCTCCGTTCCAATCAACATATCTCCTCAAATCAGGTGGTCAGTTTGGTATACTTATTTCAAGCATCAAAGGTTGACGATTTTATTAAATGGTATATATTAGACGACATATGAAGTTTTACGTTATCTTTAGCTTCTTTTCGATCAATTTATATAGGGAGTACAGATAATTAAAGAGGAATTAAGCTATTCATAAAATGATCACCCTTGAGCGGCTACAGATGACAGTCAGTGTCTCATAGTAACAGAAAAGAAATGACTCCATAGCTATAACGTGTAATCAGTCACTGATAGATAGACGAACATATGCGTACATCCATTCAGTTCCCTCGGTGATCTGTCTGCTGGGATCAATTAGGCAGCTCAATTACGCGAAATTATCCTCAAGCGACTGAATGCTCAGTCGTTCCTTTCATCTTACTCCTTTTTTAATGCAAACAGGAACGCTGAAGTTTTCAATCTACTTATCCTAAGGACTGCATTTTGAAGAAAAATAATTCTGTAAGCGTAACATAGACCAATTATTAGTCAATCAACAAGTAAACACATTAAATGAGTAGAACCTTTTTCGTTTGATGTGTATATTTTAACAAATCATTTGTAATAAACTTACTTTAATCTTGATTCAGCTAGTGACAGGGCATTTTGAAGACTAGGTTCACCAGCACAAGTACGTGTATAAAGTGACTGCAAAGCTGCCAGATGCGGTCTAGGATTACCTATTACAAATATTATCGTAGTTAATGCAGAATAAAACGAATCAGGAAAACATGAAATAGTTTAATACAAAGTAAAACGAAACATTAGTGTTTGATAAAAACTGAAACAGCCAACTCATGGACGATAAACTGAAACATGACCAGGTTTTAAAAAAGAAATTTTCTAAGCTATGTAGGACAATGCAGGCTTCTTGATAGGGGCCAACAAAACAACGGGAGTCAAAGTTTAGAGGCCATAGATTATATAACGAAATTACTCGTATGGACACAGATATATGCACACCTCATCTTCATCTTAACCTGCATTACCATATTTCTTTATTAAGAGGAACCCTTCCTTTTTCATAGCGTTCTACAAACTGTAATCATATTATTTCCAATTTTTCTGTCTTCCCTCTTTCAACTAGTTATCTTGATGGTGTGACGTTAGAGATGTGGAAATAGGCAGCCCCACATAGTAATAATAGGTTCTTCGTTCATGTTTGCCTACCTATATTTGATAGGATTTTTCATCCCATCAGGTCGTCAAGTAAATAACTGAAATAACAACATCTGTATATCGATAGTACGAAAGCACCAGAATGTTTCGATAGGCTGTTTGGATACTGCAATGTTCATCTAACATTTTTGGACAAATGTCAAGTTAGGGACAGAAAAACTTGAGACCTACATTATACAGCGTTAGCTATACCTTAATTTGATTTATGACGTCAACTAGACGTAGCAGTGAACTGTAGAAGACTAAAAAGTAATGAAACTAAGACATTCCATCAAGCTTATGAAGGACAAGACTGGTGGTCTAAACTCTATGAAGAAGAGTAGAGACTAGAATACGTTCACCATTTGTATTAATGACTTTAACAAAGATCTTTTGAATACTTCCAATAATGTTCACTCAGCTATGAAGTTCACCATTAAAGAAGAACAAAGGAATACTGTATTATTCCAGAAAAACGAAAGGATATGTATTAGGAAGAATATTTTTGAAAGACCATATGAACTGGCCAGTATATTCATTTTCAAAGAAACCTGATCCAATGCCTGGGTTGTATCGAAGAAATGAATAAGCTGTAGCTAAAATTTCAGCAAAATGGTTATCCACTAAACTTTATAGATAAATACATGTTGAGACCTGATAAAGATGAATGACAAAGTTGCTTAGAAACCTTTGTATATTAGATTAAGTTTCAAAGTTTATATTGCCGCTGATATTTTAACATGCCGATTAAGTAGATCAGTCAAGAAGACATTCACTGCAGTTAAACGTTTTATCAGCTTCTCAATGAAACCATTACTGACAGTCCTTTTGCATTCAGCAGATAGTGACCATCAAAGTAAACAATATCACGCCTTTTATCTAATATATCATGTCACTTACCTACATATACGTGAAACCATTAAGAACAGATGGTTTATATAGTCCAAGTAAACGAGATAAGCCTTAGGAAGTGCTTCATCAACATTGCCTTTCTGAACACAGTAAAAAGAATATTTACGTTACCAATTCAAGTGAAAGTATACGTGAGAATGACAAGTGTCCATTTCCTTCTTCATCACACACCAAGCTAATATGATGTTTGATCATTGCATTACCCAGCACACTATTTACATCATCACAATAATATAATATCGAAAAAACATCTCTCGCAAGTGGTCTCATAAACTGTTTAGCAGGAAAGGTCATTAGTCTGCTAAAACTATTTAACACACAGAATATACCCGTAGTGAAAAGACGAGAATACGAGTATATATCTATTTTCGTTAGGGTCTCATCAGGCTATAACCTACAAATACATAATTTCACCTTAAGAAACATATATACAAACGTTGAGTGGTTGTATGAGCTGGAATACTGACAGTTATCCGTCAACTGAATTGATTTCGGGATAAGAATTGTGGAACAATTTATTTCAGAGGATTTTGAATTATTAGTGGATAAAAGGATTAACAAGTGTACAGATTATCAATTGCAACTACATTAAAATTCAACTGTTAACATGATGTCAGCTATTTCAGATGCCCTATGAGAATCCTTTCACAAACTGCAAACCAACATCGCGTATGGCTGACAAAAGGGGACACTTTATAACCTACATAGGTTGTAACCGTTTTGAGCACATAAATCTGCCGATCTAGCCTTAATAACGTTGAGCGTGTACGTGATTGGTTACGAGAATATTTGGCGGTCTCGTACATTAGACGTCACACAACTCAGAGCATAAATTTTGGTGATGATGGTCCGTAAACTTCAGACGTTCTGATTTATATCTGCATATACAACCATTTTACCTTACCAAACCCAGAAAATTTTGAAAATGAAACAACTGATTTCAGTCAATCGGAGACTCCTCAACCAAGCTGTACAAAAATGCTATCAATAAAGTCACATGTAGAATGACTTTGAAAATAAATAAACCAATACGACCAATGACACTTATCTGAGATTCACATTTTCGAATTTTCGGCTGGTATAATATGCAGTAAAAAAGATCACAAGTTCTATACAGTCGCACTCAATATATACTGCTCACAATGTAAACACTCACTCTACTTTTTCTTTGATATCACAAGCAGCAAGAATTCAACTTCACTGAACTACAGAAGCTACTGCAATCACAATCATAAAACCTGAGCTTAGTGTACAAAACATCTCATACACTCTTGTTCTTACGTGACCATGGTAAGAAGATGGAAGTCGCATAATTCAGATACAAATAACTCAACTAGTTCGTATGCTATATTAGAATTTTTCACCTTTGATTTACATCTCATAGTTTTTATGTTTTTAATTTCATTTGACCTAACATCCCTTAGTTACCTATTACCTATTATGATTTTTAATTGTAATCCAATTGTAGTTAATAATCCTTATTTCAAGTTGTTATTCATCGAAGACTGACATCAGTTGGAGGAACAAAGGAAACCTGGGAGCACTGGACAGCTGTTTCGTCCTAGTATGGGACTCCTCAGCAGTGCGCACCCACGACCCCACCAGCAGGGATCGAACCCGCGACCTTCAGGTTCCGCGAGGAGTCCCATGAGGAGTCCCATACTAGGACGAAACAGCTGTCCAGTGCTCCCAGGTTTCCTTTGTTCCTCCAACTGATGTCAGTCTTCGATGAATAACAACTTGAAATATTTCCAAATCTCCACAACCCCCTCAAAATAATCCTTATACCAACTAACCTTTTATCCAGTAATTTTTCGAAATCCTGCAAAATAAATTATTGGATAATTCTAGTCCCAGAACGAATAACTGTCAATAATCTAGGCCATATAAAACTACTTGACACGTGTACGTATGTCTCTTAGGATAAACTACTGTATTTGAAGGTAGAGACGGGTGAGACCCTAACGGAAATAGGCACTTGCTCAAAATCTTATCTTTGATATTATTTAAAAATTGTACTTCACAACTTATTATTACCTGATAATTCAGTTAGCCGTTCAGCTCTGCGATCTGAAGTCACGATGATGCCTAATTGACTGATAGGGTTTTGATCAAAATAATCTCGAACGAATGCACAAGCGGCCTAAATACAGAAGGAGGAAAGATTAAGGGCAGTAAAATAGAAAGTGAATGAATATTTCTAGCTTTATTGGATTAGTTATTAAAAAAAGTTTTAATACAATCGCAGCGAGTTTATAAAATCAAAACAAGATTTTCCTGAACGTTTCGCTGTGCACGCCACAAATGGATTAAATCAGAGATGGCACTCAAATTCTTTGAGGACATTCGTAACAATAATGGATAGGATATACATATAAGTAACACAATATAAAAATAGACACCTTGGAAATGGAACGTAAGCAGTTACTGATCTGTTAGGCTTATAATATGCACGTCATAAACAAGTATGTGAATCCAAGTGAGTCTACATGCACAAAGAGAAAGTGATTGAATTAGAAATAAGTCAATGAGAATAGGGTGCCAACATTACCAATCCCCAGATTCATTTGTAATATAGCCTTGGTTAAGTGATACGCAGCTTCCAGTTGAGCCATATTCGATCAAATAATTATGATGAAAGTGTTGTTTCCATATTATTGCGTTGGCTCACCACATGTCCAGGGTATTCACTTTATACAGTTTCGTAACGACCGAGTGCACTGTGCTGAAGTTCGCTTTGTTCTCCCTCACAGCCGAGGAACATGATCATTAAAGATAGAGGGTGTATGAAAGCTTCAAGTGTTTATTCAGTGTTGTCTTCGTAGTATAGAACATGTTTCGTGGTGCAACCATTTCAGCAATGTAGAAGTTAAGCGTAGAATTTTAGGCAGAAGAGAAAATTCAGTTGATAAGGTTGAAAACTTTAACTGACTCCGATGGATTGAGTCGGTGTTACGCAAACCTGTTGCTGGCCGAAGTAAGTTCCAGCTTCAAAAAAGTTAGAGGTAGCCAGAATAAAATATGGTATCAGTGTCTGATGTCTTTAACTGTTGGTGTGAGCGGAAAACCGTAAACTTCCCAGTTGGTATCCGCGTGACAGCCGAAATCCGTGGTTGCAGACTACAGGTGACATGGCTCATAGTCAGTCTCAATAGCGGAAAAGCAGCCACATAAATTGTGTTTCCCCACAGTTTCATCTCTTCTTTATCGCTTTATTTGAATTGATAAGCCTTGATTACTTTCTTCTTACTCCTTTAGCTTCTACCGTGGAACTATTTAGGTTTATATGCTGATACGACCGACACAAAGAAATGGTAGGTCCCTATTTGATAATGACTGACTGGCTGTTTTCATTACAAGAATAGTCTTGTTGGTTGAACTCGATAAAATGCAGCTTCTGAGGGAAAACCTTCCAGTAATGAAGATTTACGTTAAACAGCAGTCAACGTTATAATCCTGTCAAAGGACTGACGCACTCTTAAATTGAGTTGAACTTGAAAAATTGAATGCACCTCCTCAAAAACGAACCACAACCTACGACTTCACATGGGACCAACCTCAGGGCAATGAGTTCTCGCAATAAACACATTAACATTCAACTAATGGGTTGGAATTCCAACATCCATTGGTTCCGATAAGGACGAAACAACTGCTCAGTACCCATCACATCTCACTAGTCATCCCCATGACGTAAATCGCTGAGGAAAATTCTGAAGTGAATCAATCACTAGAAAAACCCTTCATTAAAAATTATGCGCTTCAAGACTAATAATTACATACACTGTTAGATGACAACATAAACACTGAAGCTCGATTCATAGTTTCAAATCAACTTTTGATAATATTTAACAGACACACTAAGTAACTTGTGCAGCCCCACCCCACCCCATCCCACCTCCCACTTACCACCAATTCAGGGGTTTTCTTACGATCTCAAACAAAATTATGAAAGTCTAATTTAGCTATTTAACAAAGACTACAATTAATATAAAAGTATGTGCAAAAACTAATTCACAGGTTAACATTGAGATCAATTTAAATCTCGTTCTACAAATGGTTTTTTCTTTACAACCACAACTATGAGAAACTTTAAAGGTCACCCTGCCAACTGCTTAGGTAGCCGACTGCGTTTCCCTATTTTATGGCAAACTACCTTTTCCAGTCAGAATACCGAAACCTGGTTGGTTATTACACCACTTGCCAGAGTGGCCTTCAAAGTCACCCACAGTTATCCTTTCCAATAATTTAACTAAACGTTTGTTTTACACAATATACAAATACTAACCTACGCCTTTATTTACATGAGTTTTAATGGCAATCGTAGCGATAATAATGGTTACAAGCTGTAAATGTTTTCATGTTGAAACATGGACGTTGCACCACTAAGTCGAATCACCTTATCATAACTTACTTTATAGAAAAAAACTGCCCAAATGTTCAGACACAAGTCCTTCAGTTGTGGAGTCACAGGTTTCTGATCAAACAACGATTTGTTTATCGATTCATAACACTTCTTCTTCCAAGTGTGACTCAATAACAATGAGGCAATAGGTTAGAAGTCTGCCATGACCAATGCTTTCATTTCACCACAAATCACCACATCGTGTATAGAAAGTGAAATAATTCCTCACCTAAAACCCTATGACTAATAATGCTCACTGAGAATTCAGCTTAAATACTTATGAAACTTGGAAGTGCCTCACTTCTTAACTTTCCGACTGTTAAAGAAACCTATCTCATCGATTAAATAATCACAACTATATCTTACAGCTAGTACTTCATTTAACAACAACAGCCAATTTCAACGCAAGCTATAAACTCTCTCTATTTTTACAATTGCAATAGTGTAACGCCACCATGCTTCAGTTTCTCATCATTACTTTAATAAATTTAGGCAACTGGGAAGTTTTCACAAGTTAGCATCCAAATTAAGTATACTAAACTGCAGAAACATTATTAGTGAGTCAAGCATAAAACCCAACACTGAGGTTTACCGGTTCAAATTGAAATACTTCACATCAGCATGAATGACAAGAAACTAGACAATAGAGCATGGTAAGAGAACACATGAAGGTTAGTAAAATGTTTAAAAGAATTTAAAGATCCCCATACATTATTCAGAACAAGAATAATTTAAGACCTTGAGGATGACAAAGGATGTACAAACACATTATCCTCATCTTAACCGATATACTTAACGTCGCCTGATTAACTAGTTCACTAGTTACTAGCCGGTCCTAAGCCGGGGTAAAGAGGGAAGGTTGGGCATACGGCTAGCAGCCATACATAGGAAAACCAATCCAACCGCTAAAGAAACTTCAAAGCACAGACAAAATACAAAAAATAAAAACAAACTCACTCCCCGCTGGAATCGGAGAGACGAAATGACGCCGGTTGGTGAAAGCGTTCGAGAAGCCGATGTGTCTTCTCTCGATGAAAGCGAAAGTAAGGATGGGGACATGGAATATCCGCACCACGTATGAATCTACCAAGGAAGCCCAGGTTGCAAAGAAGATGAGAAGGTATCGCATTGAAGTGCTAGGAATCTGCGAGGAATGAGCACATGGAATGGAAGTGGACTCTCCAAACTCTTAACTGGAGATTCAATAATCTACTACGATGTTGTCACCAAGAAGACACACACGAGCACATAGAGTTTTAAAGTGGCTTTCATGATGTCCCCAAGTACATCGACGGCTCTCATACAATAGGAACCAATCTCCTCCTGGAGGATCAACACAGCAAGATCCAACTCAAAAGGAAGGAAAGTCACAATCATTTAATGCTACGCTACTCACCTACAAATAATGCAGATGAAAAGAAGAAGGAGGAATTCTACAGACAACTGCAATCAGTACTGAACAAGACCTCAGTTGGCGATATCAAAATTTTAATGGGCGACATGAATGCCAAACTCGGTGCGGACAACACTCAAAGAGAACTAACTATGGGTCGAGACGCGTTCGGTGAAATGAACGAGAATGGAGAACTAATTGCAGAATTCTGCGCATCAAAGATTTAGTGATTGGAGTAAGGCAGTGTGTACAAACACAAGGATATTCACAAGGCTTGGACTTCACCAGATGGACAAACTAAAAATCAGATCGACTTCATCTCAATGTGTAGAAGGTGGAGACGTAGCCTACTGGACACAGGATCAGATCAAGAAGGAGAGCAGATGTAGGTTCACACCACTCACCATATAGTGCAAGAAACCTACCTTCAACATCAAGTTAAAAGCCTGCGCAGAAGTTGGTGATGAATCACAGTTCACGTTCAACACCCAGAACAGAGACTGAAGGACAAAACTACAAAGGACATCTTAACGTCAGCCAGCCATCAAGACAAAATGGGAGATATCGAGCAACATCCCTGAAGGATCGGGCATGGAAGAACACTGGAACTCTTTGAACGAGACATGTAGAGAAGCCTGCATAACGGAATTAGGAATGAAGAAGCAAGACAAGACAAGGAATGGATCTCGATGGACACATGGAAGCTGACAGAGGAGGGAGGGGAAGGTGGTGAAACAGAAGATAAACCAGTGCAAGGATGAAGAACGAAAAGAGGAACCGAACACAACCCATAGAACACTACACTGGACAAAGAAGTGAAGAAGAGTGCGTGAAAAGACAAAAGACACTTCTACGACGCATTGGCAAATGAAGCAGAACAGGCTGCTGGTAGGAGAGACAGAAACCTGACAACACTATATCAAATAACCAGGTTACTATCCGGGAAGAGATCAACGTAGACGAAACCAATGAAAGATAGTGAAGGAAACCTAGTTACCACCAAAGAGGAGAAACAAAGGAAACAATGGGCTGATCAGTTCAAAAAGCTTTTGAGTTGACCGCTACCATCACCTGCAACTCGTTCAGAAATACCATCAGAAACCGTAGAATTACGAGTGAACAGAAGCCCTACGACAAAAGCAGAAGTGAAGTCATGAACGCCATAAACTTGTTGAAAGCAAAGAAAGCAGCAGGACCAGATGGAATTCCTCCAGAAGCACTGAAAACAGCCACAAAGACAACAGCAGCGGACATGCTCACACTACTACTGAAGAATGTTTGGAAGGAAGGAAAGGCACCTGCCAATTGGTGGGAAGAAGGGTTACCTTGTCAAACTCCCAAACAACGTAGACCTGGGTCTTTGCAAGAACTAGCGAGGAATCATGCTGCTGTCCACCCCAAGCAAAATATAAAGCCGCATCATACTGGAGAGACTAAAAAATGCACTGGATTCCAAATTACGACCGGAACAGGCTGGCTGACTGGCTTCAGGAAGAACAAATCATGTGCGGATCAAATTGAAACGCTAAGCTAAGCTACGCATCATCATAGAACAGAGTAAAGAATGGCAGTAAGCCCTTAACATCAACTACATCGACATTGAAATGCCTTCGACAGCGTCGACCGAGAAGAAATTTGGCAACTGCTTCAACACTATGGAGTACCACAAACCTTCATCAACCTCATTCAACAGCTATATGCTATGCCATATGATGCTATATGCTGAAGACAGGAGTACGACGAGGCTGCCGCCTACTATCAACCATGATCTTCCTAATTGCAGAGGAACTCCGACAACGTCGACTGAGAATTAATTTGACAGTTGCTTCAACACTACGGTTTTAGCGCTACAAATCTTTATCAACCCCATTCAACAGCTATATGCTACATGACGCTACATGCTAAGTGATTCACAGTGGAAAGATCAGCGACGCTTTTGAAGTGAAGACGGGAGTACGAAAAGGTTGTTTACTATCACCGGTGATCTTCCTGATTGTGGTCGACTAGATCATGCAATAGACAACTGTGAGGAGGGAGAAGATGGGCACACGCTGGCTGGATCGATGACAAGACCCTGGAAGAAGATTTGGATTTCGCCGACGATGATGATTTATGTCTGATGTCTTGTCGCACAAACTCGAAGATCTACAGGTGAAAACTAACAAGTTGACAGATGAGGCAGGGCAGCGAAGACGGGATTTCAAGTGAACGTAGAGAAGACAGGGATGATGAGGATACACAACCAACGCCAGCATCAACGACAAGCACCAATCACCATGAACGGAAGAAATCTAAACGAAGTAGTCTGTTTCACCTACCTAGGCACGACAGCATCGTTTCAACTACAGGCAGCGGTGACGCAGATGAGAATGTGCAAACCAGGATCGGAAAGACAGTAAGACAGGCTTTCATTAGTCTGAACTCTTAGTGGAGACCTACTGCACTGCATTGCTCTCAGCATAAACCGTGAACTAGATCCAGATTTTCAACACTAATGTCAAGTTAGTGCTGCTATATGGTTCAGAAACTTGGCACGTCACGAAAAGCATTTCCAACAAACTACAGACATTCATCAACAACTGCCGCCTACACTCACTCGATACTGAATATCGATGAGATGGCCAGAAAGAATAAGCAATAAAAAAATGTAGGAACGAACCAACCAGGAACCTATCACCCAACAAATATGCAGAAGAAAGAGGAGATGGATTGGGCATACACTGAGAAAGCCATTCAGGGACATCACGTGCTAGGCCAGATAGTCGAGTGGAATCCAAAGGGGAAACGACAAGATGGGAGTCCGAGGTGAGGGTGACATGGAAGAGATCAGACGCGAAATTTGAATCTTATCATGGCAAGCATATTAGGTCAACTGGATAAAGTAATGAGAATCGACGATTCACTAATTAAGTGAAGGTTATATTTACCTTCAAGCAGGCTAAATCCTCCCCCGGTTTCCGCCGAAATGTTACAGATCTAATAAGTAATCAAGTCCTAAGCAACAACATTGAAAATATAACGCTGAAGTTGACAAATTCAATGAACAATACACTGGTATCCGTACTAAAAAATCAGTGAAACTTCACAAATAGTTGGGGGAAACATATACTTGCCTGGAATGCTTCTTACATAAATTAGAATGGAGAAAGTTTATAAACTAACTTACTTTAATGGTACATATTAAACGATTTGGCTTTAAATCTTGTTCCGTCATTGCTTGAGAAAGATCCAGAATGAGAAATAAATGTCGCATCTATAATCAAGAGTACATTCGAAGTAACACGCACATATGTAGTTAACATAGCATTCGATACTACAGTAAATTTAGTACATAGGTTTAGCTTGACAACAGGTCCCATCAGCAAAACTTAGTGAAATTCCAGTCAAAACCCGTTTTTTACATAAAGCTGAAGGTCAGTGCTTACAGACTGTCATCGGTCAGTTAGTCAGTACCTACAAAAACGCTAGCTTTACTGTGTTACAGTTCAAGTTACCACACCTCATATCAGCACATCAGGATACAAGCCATCCAATAAGATCAAAGACAGAAGTGGAGGAAAATATAATCAAAAGTTGTAAAAACTATCAGGATAAAAAAAATAACGAAGTTTAATATCTCGATCACAATGAATATTGCATTTCGATACATCTCCTACTCTAACTAAGATTTATTTCCAGCAATACCATCCACTTTTGTGCTTTGAAGTTCCTTTAGCGGTTAGATTTGTTTTACGGGGTAGGGTTGCTAGCCCTATGCCCAACCTTCCCTCTTTACCCGGGCTTAGGACCGGCTAGTAACTAGTAAACTAGTTAACCAGAGAACAGAGGTCACTGGAGGCGTGCTACTGAAGCCCTATGTTCCACTAGGAACCCAAGGGACTAATAATAATAATAATAATAATAATACCATCCACTGTCTCCAACCACCGAATCCAACTGTCATACAGAACCCAATCAATCTGTCAACATTTCCCTACATGGCTCAGACCAACAGACAGAAATTTCATCGACATATACTACGTGCCAGTTTGACTACCTTATTCCAGCCTAAATATACTTCAGCTAACATTCTGCTTCTGGGTCTATGATGACTGGACATAATAGGTAACACATGCTTCGACCACTTAAGTCGGTGAAGATTCATAATCTTATCAACTTCCTTACCTCCTTTGTTTGCACTCCACACCTGACCTCCACGTTAGCGACATTCAATCACTACTACGAAGGCAATGTTCTCTGTACACCTGAAACCTCATATCTTCCACCACTAGTAACCACGTTTCTTGGTTATATAATAAGACAAAACGAATTGCAGTGCAGTAAACCCGACCCTTAGTGTATTTCCAGATATTGCACTGGTATGATAAATGGACTAAGTTGGTAACAGCTAATCGGGTCCTTTACATATATATATATATATATATATATATATATATATATATATATATATATCAAGGAGCTCTTGCCAACTAATGAATATTTCATTTTCGTGCTTATAACCACGTTATTGCTTAATGTGTTGTGTAAAACGTAACGACAGGCTGTGTTGGTGTAGGTAATAATGGAGTTCCATGATCGTTAATGACAACACGTATCTCCAAATTTTGTCTGAACAAATAATTAATAGATTCATACCCAAATGAAAGTTAATAAAATTGAGATGTTCACCACCAATGCCTTTAAAAGTGGTTAGTAATTTCGGCTGTGCAAACATTTCATCAACAATCTCTTAATCCTCGCTATCGACAAAAAAGTTTCTCATCAAACACTTCTGAATAATTATTCGGTGTTCGCTAAAGATTGTCTTGGAAGTGACTTAATGAAAGATTTCTGCAATACTTATAACCTGTGGAACTAATTAAATCAAGAACCATAATAAATGTCTACGAAGAGCACTGAATTTTGGTCCGCTTATATTTCAAAGTGACTGAAATCCTAAAATATATATGGAATGACATTGCCATCCAACCTTTTGGAGATACGTTACTGAATACCGAAGTTATCTTGCAATATCGTTATTATTTATTTCATAATTTAGAACACATAACTGATACAAATTGGGCAACAAGAGATGTACCATACAATTTAATTAGCCAACACTAAGGACATAGAAAATAGAAGAAATGCTGGGAGAAAAAAAAACAGAAATGGAGTATTAAAGAAGAAGGCTCCAAGGTACATTTAAGGAAGCATTCCTTTCTTCTGTTTTACTTTTCAGTAATGTATTTAAAAAAAACAACGATACAGTATAGTTATCACTGGTTTCCATTCTCATATTGTCAAAAGCTACTGAACTAAGCCAATGAACTATCTGAACCTGTCAAGGGAGTCGTGCGACACCTACAGATGCTAACCTGGTAAAACTATCCTTTACCCCATGGCACTACTGACTTCAATGACTTTTACACATTATCTCTTAGTTGCATCAATACACATCTAACAATCAGACCAATAACACGAAAAACACTGAGATGTTAAACTTATAACAAGGTGCCATAAAACAAAGAAGAACTGTAGCAACCTGATATCCGCTACTCAGTTACAGCTACCTAAAACAAAGTACAAGGAATAATGCCAATTAGTGGTTCAAAATACCGCTAAGTATAACTTAGAATCTTATTTAGTTACAATTCTAGGGTAGCTTTACGCATAAATAGCAAGATCAACTAAAAGAATAGTAATAAAAACTTTTTTTATTGAAAAATATTTTTATCCCTCTGTAGCTGATTACTACTTCTAAGAATACGTTTGATGTCTGATTTTGCTCGGTAATTCCTAGAATTAATACTGTGAAGTATCTTTCATAACCGCTGAATCTTTTGATAATATACCACAAATGGACAAAACAAAATCCACATCATAATTATTATACACAAACACAGGACACATCTGTGATCATAATTACCAAACAAGAGTCAAATGAAAACAGGGATAATCGTTAACATTGGTACTTACCATTCCTAACCGTATAAATCCTGTAGATCCTACACCAATCCGTCTACGTTTCTTTCGTATCTGTGCATGAGCATCATGCACTAGTTGCTCCAATGTTGTAACCAAACGACCTGATTCATCTTCCCGAATAGCACTCCTGAAAGTAATTGATTTAAAGAAGGATACACTAATCTCACTCCTTAACAAAAAGTGATTTTAAATTGTAAAAGGTTTATCAATGGCAATTTTAATAAAATATCTATAACTCCAAAAATAAGAGCAAGCACCTTTTAGAGATAAAGAGCACAGAGGCAGAAGAAAGACATAAGCATAGAATTATAGAAATTGGAAAAGCAAGCTATTGTTTGCTTATCGCATAGGCGCACCAGAAAAGTTAAGACACATCCCAAATAATTATATCACCAGGTTGAGGAACACTGCATTTGAGCCTTTCCAAATTAAAAGGTGAGATTGCCTCATATGCAACAAACAAAACTGTGTTATACGGTAAACTGCTTGATGTAGTGCCACATACAATAGCCAAAAATCACACCTAACCGAGAATAGTTGACGTTGCCAACAACAAATGAAAAATTACTATAAACTTGGAAAATTTTGAAGAAGGCTCTGCTACTGTGACCAACACCCTATAACGTTTGAAAACCCGAGTCATGGAAAACGGTTTCCTTTCTCTTAAAGTAAGTCATATCTGTTCATACCCTTTGGCAGTTACCAGAAGAAATGGAGTAGATACGCCACAAATACGTAAAATACCTCAAATAATTTACAAGGAGAAGATTGCATGCAATTTAATTTCCTGATACTTCCCGTGATTTATCCCTAATATATTCAGCATTCCTGAATACTAATTGAATCATAATCTTTCCTGATGATTCATTACTTCCTCAATGCCTACTTTAAGGCAGAGCGAAATTACCCACCCTACTTTTGCGCTTACTACCTTGTTTGTACAACTTGAAGGGGCTTCTTTGACGCATTTGATAATATCACTCACCTAAGTCATCATACGAATCTTTATTCAGCGTGACAATCGAATTGAATACAATTACAATTAATTCTCTTTATAAATTTGGGTGGTCAAAAAGATAAACTTCTGCAGCAACCGACTGACTGATAAAAGCAAAGTGGAACCTCATATCCAAGTGAATCATCTCAAGTTGTCACACTTCACAAAGTACACAAAGAACAAGTGGAGAGAGAAGGAATGATATTAGAGTAGACACAGTTGTGTGAGAGAATAAGCAGTATGAAGATAAAGGTCAGTGCAAATATTCAAGCTTCAAGGAGTGAATCCACCTGCGCCATTGTGATCGGTTTTCAATCATGTCACTGAGAGTCCTCAACGACTGATTCGTTATCTCCAGGACCCCAACTAGGCATTCTAAATCTCCCCGTACGCCTCAGGCCAACAGTTAGAGACCGATACCAGGTCTTAGTCTGCAGGAAACTTGATTATTATACTTCAAAGATTCATGTAAGAGACATACTATTGGAAACTGTCTTCCTAGCGAGATAGAAACGTTGCGAGGTAACACAAAATATTTATTCATTCTGTTTCTTGTTGTAGTATTCTACACCAGGATTACACAATTAAAACACGCCTTATACAGTGAATCACATTAACTTGGTGCCCAAACCAATCAATCATCCATCATTGGTTTAGATACGTTCAAGTGCATGCATAATTGCATAACCACTTTTATCAGCGTTTACGTTAGAACAATCTTCTAAGGGATATATCTTTATTTACCAAACGGCCAGTAGTTCACAAGCTGGACTGCAAAAAATCACCCAACTCCTCGCTTAGAAAAATAAAACTGCTTCCTTCACTTTTATCGGTAAGGAAAAATGTTCAACTCCAGTTTATTTTCAGTCTGATCAACTAACAATGATTTTTTATATATTCCAAATGGACTGAAACTTTAATCTCTCTCTCTCCCTCTTTCTCTCTCCCTAACACCTTCATGCATGAAGCAACGTGTCATACCTATTGCACGAGGGATAATGATACCAATTGGTTTTCCAAACTTCAGTAGGTGAAGAGGGGGCCGAACCCATGACCCACTGTCTAGATCAATGGGTGATTTCAGGTTAGTGAAGGCTTGTCTTACTGTCTTTCCGATCCTGGTTTTGACATCCTCATTTGTGTCACCACCTTTAGTTGAAACGATGCTGCCCTCCCTAGGTAGGTGAAACAGACTACTTCCTTCAGATTTCTTCCGTTCATGGTGCTTGCTGCTGTCATTGTTGTCGTTGGTTGTATATCCTCATCACCTCTGTTTTCTCTACATTCACATGAAGGACGTCCCGTCTACCCTCGCTGCCTCGCCTCGCCTCGCCTCATCTCTTCTGTCAACTTGTTAGTTTTCACCTGTAGATCTTCGAGTTTATGCGACAAGACATCAGACATAAATCATCATCGTCGGCGAAATCCAAATCTTCTTCCAGGGTCTTGTCATCGATCCAGCCAGCGTGTGCCCATCTTCTCCCTCCTCACAGTTGTCTATTGCATGATCTAGTCGACCACAATCAGGAAGATCACCGGTGATAGTAAACAACCTTTTCGTACTCCCGTCTTCACTTCAAAAGCGTCGCTGATCTTTCCACTGTGAATCAGTTGGCATGTGGAGTCGTCATAAATACTACGTTTTACAACATTTTAAGTCATAAAAAAGGATTCACAAACACTTCTGTTAATATAGCCGAAGGACAATTCCCTTTGAAACGATTTCATTTTGGAAAGCCGTACAATTGTATTTACCTATTAGCTGAGATAGACATTTTCGTACACATTTCAACTTTACAGTAAGTGGAATAGCACTTGATTCTTTCTGTTTCATCCTATGTCCGCAAGATATGTATGAAACACAGTGTAGACCAGCAGCTAGGATCATAAAATAAACTTTATGGAAAATGGACATCCAGCACCCTTTGTAGAGTGTAACAGCAGACAATTTTTAAAATATTTGTACATGACCACAGTGTTAAGAAGGATATGAATTAATTTAGAATTCATAGGTGTATTGCACATGAAATGCTTAAGAACCATTGATAAGGTTAGTAAGAAAAACAGTCTATGCCACACCACTAAGAGTAAAGTACCTAAGGCGTCCTTCGGTTCATTTTAATGTTAAAGAAGTAACCTCACCAATTAATTGACCTGCTGATGTGGAGTTAGGTATATAGGATGCTCATAGAGGAACACTTCAAGTTGCCTTCAAAAGCATGTTTCTGTATGGCTGAGCAAAAAGAGAGCACAAAAGCCTAAATTCATCAATACTCCAGCATGTAGTGGCTATTGTGGCTCGGTGGTCTAGTGGATGACGCTCTGGCGTTAGAAGCCATTGGTTCCAAGTTCGAATCCCGATGGGGACGACACCACTCACTGCGATGCAGGTACATCCAGAGGACGAGTCCCAATGAGGACGAAATGCGCATACTGGGTTCCACTGCTAGCCACTATTCATTAACACCAGGAAACTATACAGCCTGCAGGACCATCATGTAACATTATTAACAAGGTCAAACCAGAACTGTGGAATGGTAGACACGTACACCTACCTTTTAACACAGAAAGTTTATTGACAAACAATTTTAATCAATCAATCATTATCAACATAGGACCAGGCATTACTGCGTAACGGTCCGAGTTGCCACACCTCATATCAGCACATCAAGTAAAAAGGTAGTGAGGTGAAGGATGAAGATAAGTGAATGCAGTCAAAAGAAATATAAAGTACGAGAAGAAAGGAAAGAGGAGTGACAAAATGGTGAGATTCGGTATAGCGTAGTTAAGATGAGGATAATGTGTGTATACATCTGCGCCACTGACATCGGTTCTCAGCCTAGGGTCTCCAACCACTGGTTCCTCTTGTCCCGTGGACCCCAACCACCTAGTCTGCATCGCCCTACATGGCTTAAACCAACAGTCAGAGACTTCATACATTGGTGCCATGTTTTAGTCTGGCCACCTCGAGCCTTTTTCCAGCCTGGACCCACCTCAGCCAACATTGTGTGACGAGGCAATCGGTGACTAGGCATACGTAGTACGTGTCCCAACCATCTCAATCGATGAAGGTTCACAACCTCGTCTACTGATTTACCTCTCCTCTCTAAAACTACACCTAGCTTCTGAATAACTCACGTGGTGACACCACGGAATACGGCCTATACTATACTACGAAGGCAACGATGGTCAAACACCTGAAGACTTTTTATATCTTCCACTTTCAATGGCCATGTTTCACAGCCATACAGTAGAACAGAGCGGACTGCTGTGCAGTACACGCGACCCTTAATAGACAAACGAATATCACGGCGGCGCCATAGGTGGCGCAAATTGGCAAAAGCCAATCGAGCCTTTTGTATCCGTGCAGAAATCTCATCGGCAACTAACCCACCAGGGTTGATCCTACTTCCCAGGTAAGTGAAGTGGTCAACACACTCAACCACTTCACTCTCTATTGTTAACCGCGGTACCGCTGAAGACCAGTCCTGGAGCAAAAATTTGCATTTGGGTGGTGAAAATCGCATCCCAAACATTCTCAAATTCCCACTCAAAGTGTTCAGAAGACTCTGCATCTTGTCAGCGTCTTCACCTAACAGGACTATGTCATCTGCATATTCTAGATCTAAGGAAAATTCACCTGTGATTCCGTCAACCTGTGTGGTCAGGTGACGAGAGGGAAACCTCCATAAGAATATCTATGATAAAATTAAATAAGAATGGGGATAGTGGGCATCCTTGACGGACACCACTTGATGAGTATAGCTCCCTGGACAACTCACCATAGGCTCTAACATGCCCACAAGTGTTCGAGTAGAGAGCTTTCAATAAGGTGATGTACTTACTAGGCACGCCTTTCAGTGACAGACATTGCCATAAGACTTCTCGATCAACGGAGTCAAATGCCGCCTTCAGGTCGAGAAATACAGCTATTGTCGGGCGTCTGTAAGCATGCCTATGTTCCAGGACCTGGCGCAGTGTGAATATTTGGTCGATACATCCACGGCCAGGTCTAAAGCCTGCCTGGTTTTCTCGGGCTTGCTGTTCCCGAGCTCCACTCAGGCGTCGGAGAATTATAGAACTTAGGATCTTAGACACTATGTTTGTCAGGCTGATTCCTCTGTGGTTATCACAAGAGGACTTCTCGCCTTTCTTGAAGACTGGGATGATGAGTGACTTAGACCAGTCGGAGGGGATCGTATTTGATTCCCATATACTGGCTAACACTTCCGTTAGCCTGACTAAGAGAACTCTACCACCATTCTTGTATACCTCAGCAGGTAGTCCGTCTGGTCCTGCTGCCCTTCCTCATTTCAGGCTACCTACCGCTTTCTCAACTTCTTCTAGTGTTGGGGGACCTGTCTCTATGTCCCATTCAGGGTCCGACTGGATAGCGGGCAGCGCAATGGTGGCTGGAGGCCAGTTAAACTGTTCCTCAAAGTGTTCTGCCCATCGTCCCAGTCGCCTCCCCTGCGAGTGAATCGCAGATCCGTCCTTCTCCGCTATAACCTCACTAACTGTTGTTGACCATTTCCCCCCAGTCTCCTTAATAAGTCTAAATAACTGTCTACTGTTACCGATCGCCGCTGCCTTTTCCATCTCTTTAGCCTTTGCTGCCCACCACTGTTCACGATCGTTGCGCAGACTTTTCGTCAGTTTATTTTTAAGTTGCGCTCGCTCTTCATTGTACTCAGAGCCTGCAGGGATGCATTCACGTGCATCCATTAGTTTGGAAGAAGCTGCTGATATCCACTGGCTCTTTTTAGCCATTATCTTGGAGTCGGCTACAGTCTCCAGTGCTGCTTTTACAGTAGACTGAAGATGGCACCAAGCTTCTTCTGGATGAGTGACAGTCTTTTGTTCCGATAACTGCCTAGCCAACTTCTCACTGAACACGGCTTTGGTGTTTTCGTTGTCCAGCAGAACTCGTAGTGGTTTTGTTGCCAAATTTTTTCTACGTCCATTGAGACGCAGGCATATACGTGCTCGGACCAACGCATGATCGCTGTCCAAACACGTACTCCAGAAGGAGCGGCAGTCTTCCACCGATCCTCTCCAGCGATGACTAATAGCAATGTGGTCTATCTGTGTCCATCGCTGAGTCGAGCTCGGTGGACGCCAGGTCAGACAGTGCCTTTCTTTATGTCTGAAATTTGTGCTGGCTAAAAATAGGCGGTTATCTGAGCATAGTTGTAATAGGCGATCACCGTTATCTGTACGTTCAGCTGGGATTCCGAAAGTGCCACCTAAGTGCCTTTCTGCCTCACTCAGTCTACCCACCTGTGCGTTGAGGTCACCTGCAACAACCACTACGTCCGAACGTTTGGCTTTCGAGAGGAGGTTAGACAGTTTATGGTAGAACTCGTCCTTCACTTCATCCGAGCTACAGTCAGTGGGTGCGTAAGCAGAGATTACAAAGAGACAACGGCGAGTCTCACTATTCCTTTTAGTTCTCACTGTGCCGTTCAGCCTCATAGCGCAGAGGCGACTATCAACTGGGATCCAGTCTAGTAGTGAGTTTTCTGCCCTGGTGCTTAATGCTATACCTACACCTGCAAGACCACGAGAGCTAGCTATCGAATCTCCAGAAACTCGAAGGGTGAATTTTGCGCATTCACCAGATTGGTCAGGAGAGGTCAGGTGAATAACCACACTTGGGTCCTGTATGCGTGTCTCACAAACACAGCACACATCCATGCCCGAGTTGCTAGAGTCTTTGCCAACGAAGCCTGTTGGCCAATTTGACGGAGGGTGCGGACATTGAAGGCTCCAATATGTAATTTGGAGCGTGGTTTAAGGAGACCAGTGATGCTGTTCTGTGGACTCAGATCGTTGTCGAAGGCTGCAGAGGTAGGAGAAATTGAAGATGATGCAGCATCATTAATTAAGAGACGTGAAGGAAGATTAGAAGGTAATGATGGAGGAGGAGGATAGCAGTCAGAAGAAACTTGGGTGCTGACAGAGTTGTGAGGGCGGTTGACACTTCCCGGCTGCCCACACCGTGGAAGGCTATTTCTTCTTAAGGTACCTGAAAGAGATTTGTGTGACCGCAGAGCCCATCGGACATCTGCTTGAGGCCTGTCACACTCAGCCTTTTGAGTATGATTATTTTGAACTTTTGTATTTTTTGGGGAGGATGGTCGAAAAGGAATGACAAATGACATCGGATGCCCTACAGACCGTAGGGTATGGTGGGGTGTTATTTTTGGGGCCAACTTTTTATAACCCCCCCCCTTCCACTGAGAAGGCAGCATCAGCATGGCACTGCTGGTCATCCAAGGGAAACAGCCTACTGCTATCACACCTCATCCAGCTAGCAGTAGTACGACTTCGTCCTCAGACCCCCATCATAGTGTAGTAATTTACACCACAACGGTAACTGCTTTTCGTCTAACCACTATCCAACAGAGCTTTCTGGTATGGTAGGACCTCGAGGGAACAAGCGTTCCAGCAGCATAGCTCGTTGAGTCATTGTGATATGCAAGCCCGACCACCTCGTCAAGGTAGCAGCTATCGGTCGGGACATACAATTTTAAACCAGCACTGTCTGCAGAAAGTGTGTCTAGTCATTTTTACTACCTTGGACTTAGTCTATAATTTAGACTACATTTCCTACCCAACTAGTTTTTTCTTATTTTATTTTGTCTTGTTTAACTTTACTATACTTTGTTACATTGAAACATTTCATATCTCTATAATCTCATCTTAGTTTGATTTGGCTGATATTTTTATTTGTTTCCTCACACAACCCTCATTTAATTACTTTGAAATGAAATCACACCATATATATTCATTCACTTGCCTAGCATTTCTGACCTTCAGTTTCCGATATTTTCCATTTAAATTGATGACTCATGAAATATTAACCTCATTCACACTAAAGCATTTCAAGTTCAACTTGTGAAAATGAAACACAAATATATCGAACATCAATAGAACAGAAATTAAGTATTCGTCATGGACTGACATAAGCAGGGGAAGTATTGAAAATTTGGGAGCACTGGACACTTGTTTCGTCATGCATTTAATTACATTTAATTATTTTATGGTAATTAGGATCACTAGTAATATTTATACTGAGTATACATACCATGTTTTTTCGTATCCTGACTCCCATCGAAATTCACGTTTTCCACTTTCTTGGATCATAGATGATTAAATCACAACCTGAATGCAACAAACGTGAGAAGCATAAATACAATTCCACATTTATTACAAAAAAAATGGCATAATACTTCAATATAAAATTACTACCTTATCATAATGCGTGAACTCGCCGATCAGGCTATGCTAGCTAGGATGTTTTTCTTACCGAAGTCGTATTGCTGACTGTCCTGATATCCAGGAGCATAAATATTCAACAAGGATGACTAGCATATTCAGTGACGCTACCTATTCATTGTCAGAAGGTAGAGCTAGAAAAGGTCACGACTAAAAATGTCACATCTTGCTTCATAAAATTCCAGTGATAAAGCCTTTTAAAGGCATATACCTAAGAAAAAAGAACTAAAATTAGGCAACCTTCAACGTCAGTTGGTTACCAACCTATATGAAATGTCTTCAGTCAAGCGTCCCTGGTCAACAAGACAAGCGATACTAATCCCGTTTCTTTTGCAATTACCTTAAGAACTAAGTTTCCATGATGTGGGTACCTTGGAGACGCTAATTATTTGTACAACATCAGGAATATTCAAGTCCCTTTTAGAGAGCTATGTATTAAGAAAAGAATTGGTTGGCATGGGTTATACCAACAGATAAAGACTTCAGGCATTGATGCCATATTTTAGTTAACCCCTAACCTTTTCTTAACCTGAAAACTAGTTCAGCAAACGTTTCACAGCTGCCTATAACTCTAAGCCTGACTACTACGATATTGGTGTGGTGACACTACGACAGATGCTTTATGCTACGAAGGCAACAGTGAATAAAAACTTGGAGCCTCCTCGTTTTCCCCACCTTTAATGACAATGTTTCACAGTTATATAGTAGAATAGAGCAAACTGGAGTGCTTAACACGGCATTTAATAAGCAATCGTATGTATGGGCGGTGAGACAAACGACTTAGGTTAGTAAAAACCAAGGGAGCCTTTTGCATCTTTACCCAGATGAAAGTTGAATCTAGAAGTTCGATACAATGTTCCTACTTATCGTAGAGGAATATAATATTGTGCTCAGTTGATTTATTTATTTTGATTAGAATAATAACGCTTGCACTTATGTAACTAGCTCTAGATCTTGCATATGACTGACGTGATTCAGGATATCCAAGCAACCAGTCACTACATATATTTATGACCCAAGCTTGGCAGCTAAAAGAGCATTATTCCTTACCATGTTGATGACTATTAAATTGCCGGCAAATTCTTAACAATTCGAGTCAGCTGATAGCTCTGATATACTTGGTGAAATTGACCACTGGACAGGTGACGATAGAGTTTAATTTTTCATACGATTTATAAATAGTATTTTGCAGCCTTTCTATCAAAAGACAAATTAAGATTTATTGGAATACAGATTTAAACAGCAAACTAATTATCAACAAATATTTGTATGCTTCTTCGGTGTTGAATGAGGACCTAAACAAACAAGCATGTACGAAGATGGTGTTTGATTTACTCTAGCTTATGGCTGGAAGTGGTAAAGAGGTGTCGAAAAACTACTGATATGAGAGTGGATTTCATTCCCCCTCTAATTATTTATATTCAGTGGCTGAACTAATAGAATTACGTACAATACGCGTTCCTGTGATGTGCACCTTAGTTACATGTCACAGTATCAACGTGAAGAAGCTCAAAAGGACGCCGTTGAGCGGTGATGGGTATGCGTTGCTGGCTCGTGAAAACTGGGAATTATGGTTAGAGCCTAGTTACGTAGGACGATGATCTCGCTGCATTTCAACCAATATACGGTGAAGTTGACTTAAAAAGAGCCACGGTCAACAAGATCCTTACGCACAACATCTCAGTGGTTCGGGTCTCGAAAGCATGAACGGTCTTGTAAACCACCATGATTCCGCCCAGTTAGCTGGGGGTAGTGTAACCAAAAGGTTAGGTGAACCCAATAGTCATTATTCTGAAGGTAATTCCAAGAGATTGAGTATGGTTTATTGTACGAAGGTGAGAGATATTTAGTACGGAACGCTAGTACTGTTAGCCCTAGCCTTAACTGTATATCAGACAGTGAAAACCAACATATAACCGCACACAAAAATGGATCACATCAAGTTCCCACACTTCACAGTAGTGCACAAAGAACAGGTGGATAGTAAAGACTGACGAAGTTGTGTGAGGATAAATAATCTGAAGATAATAGAGCGAACAAATACTCAAGCTTTAGATTTCAAGGAGTGAATACATCTGGACCATTGTGACCAACAGTACTCAACTAGTGATTCCTTTCGTCTCAGCGACCCCAGTCAGACAGTCTACATTTCCTCACACTGCTCAGGCTAACAGGAGAAGATATTATCCAGGAGAATCCCAGTCAAGCAGCAAACTTCATCGAGTGGTGCTAAGTCTTGGTGCGGCCACCTAGAACCCTGTTCCAACTTATCCAGGTTCCCTTAGTATGGTACGTTGAGGTAGGCGGTGATTTCGCATGCGCAACGCATGTCCAACCCACCTCAGACAATTAAGGTTCACAAACTCATCAATCAACTTGCCTGTTTTGTCTAGTACCCTTCGTCTGACCACAACATTGCTCACATGGTAATTCCACCAAACGTGAGCAATGCCTCGAAGATATATGTGATCGAAACCCAATAATCGACTTATGTCTTCCAATTTCAACGGCCATCTCACAGCTAAATAACAGGACAGAAGAGACTGCAGCACAGTGTACTCGTCCTTCGATAAATAGTCGGATATCTCGCCAGTCAGCAGCGTAGGTGGCATAAGTTTACAAACGTCTGTATCCAAGCTGGGATTTCTTCAGCAACCAGCCCATTCGGGTCGGTGCAACTCCCCAAGTAGGTGAAGTGGTTGACACATCCCACCACTTCACTCCGTATCATAAAACTGATAGCTACAAATCAGTCACAGGGACATCATCTTACATTTGACAGGTACCAAACACATGCTAGCCAAACATACTCAGATTTTTGCTCAACGCGTTCACAAGACTGCATTTTGTCAGCGTCTTCAGCCATCAGGACAATATCGCCTGCATACTCTAACCAGATGATTTCCAGGGAGTATGTATATCTCTGTGAAGTCATAAGTACCTAAGGTTATGGCAATTAGTACGTCTGTTAAAAAGTCAAATAGTTACAATGAAAGTGAGCACCCCTAGGGAGCAGTGGGGAGATAAACACTGGGCCACGGGTTCGAGCCCCCCTTCACCTACCGATATTTGGATACCTAGGTAGTATTACTAGCCCTGATAATAGGTGGTTCGCTGCCTACTGGATGGATGTGCACAAGGTGGTTCGATGCATTTGTTTCGTTTTTCGACATTTTTGGTGTACACCACCAGTTGTTGTCAATTCTGGTGACAACCCTCTACACGCATTTGCACGAACGTGTGAGTTTGAGCAGAAAGCTTTGATAAGCGTTATATACCCAAAATGAGCCAACGCTGTGAATCTGTTGGCATATGTTCACGTGCCAAGCCTCCTAGATGAATGCGTTTTCGGAAAAGTGGAGCTGCATTCCATCTGCAAGGTTGTCCAAACTTCACAGAGACGCGCCTCACATTTGTCTGTTCATAAGATGAGTAAGGTCAAATGAACAGATTACCCGGCGTTTACGTTGAATTCCGAGTCGAATATGACGACAGTTAATCAACGATGGCATTGAATGGAGGTCGCGCTATATCATGAACTGACAAAAGTAGGGAATATAAACCGCTGGATTCTGACCCAGTAGCTCAGTGGTAACGTCCTGGGTTCGATCTTTGTTCGGGTTATGGATGCACACTGCTGAGTCCCCTACTAGGACAAAACAGCTGTTCAGTGTTCCCAGGTTTCCAGTGTCCCTACAACTAATGAATACCAACCTGAAACCAATAAATCCTCACAAGCCTCCAAAATGGATTTACGTTGAAGCCTGAGGGTTTTGGGATAACACTGATCACTTTGATGTAGTGTTCATCGGAACTCTATGGCAGGAGGGTTCGTTTACAGGCGAAAGCGTTGCTTGGATATTTCCTGCTCAGGCAGAGTGACTGATCAATCAGGTTGCGTTAAAAACTCAAAAGATCTGAAGACTGAACTGCAACTGGAGCTGAGCCGACCAACTCACTCCGATAAATCACTGGCAAAATAGACCATATTTCACCACAATCAAAAACTTTACTTCGATTCAGCTTCCTTACAGCCTTCATCATACTAGCAAACGTTTTGAAAGAAAAATGTCAACTACTTGTTATCCCAGTTTGATCTTTTTGGTATCCTTGAAACTAAACTAGCAGTTAAAATTGGTTAGGCAATGAATTTGTGATCATCCCTACCACCAGAAAACGTTTCAGTCTCTACTACATAAGGAAAGTGAAGCTCGAGAAATAAGATTCTCGCAGCAATAGGCTCGATTATTTGACACAACCAACATGTTCCTAAACTAACTGACGTATGAAGCAACTTCCATATTAATACCTACATTTTATGAACTTTTATTGTTGTTCAATGGTGTGATAATTTCATTCTTAGTTAAGTGGATTGCAAAAGATCCACTTTTACATAGTTGAAGCTCAATAGCTCAGGTATACATGACTATCACAACTAAAATGGGTCATGAGTTTGAGCTCCACTTCAGATAAAAAACATTCCTGGCAAATAAAGTGACTAGTGAGACCACGGCCTCGATCAACTACAACAAAAGAAAAAATTTCAGCCTACCCTTCCATAAAAAACCTCATAAAGCTATCAGAAGCTTCAAAACTGTTAAGTCTTAATTCGAGATTATTTTATTCAATTTTCAGTAAAACTGTCACAATTCGTTGCGAAAAGTAGTCATAGTGACTAAGCGGTTTAATTAGTTGACTTTCAACTAGTGGATTACTGGTTTGAACTGGTTAGAACTTTAGTTAGCCAGCAGATTATACAGATAACATATCATTGTGAAAAACTATATATATATATATATATATATATATATATATATATATATATATATATATATATATATATATATATATATATATATATATACTCAGAAACTAGTCACAATACCGAGGTTTTATTGTATAAAAATAAACACCACAATCAGCACTCAGATAAGAAGTAGGAGTATCACTTTCCTTTTTATACTTAGTTTATACATGTATGAGTGTAACACAAATTTGAGATACACAAAAGTATTAGAAACACATGGTTAAGTACTACCGATGAACAAAGAAATAGTATATTATTATGAATAGTACTAACATTTCGAGAGAAAACATAAAATAAATATAACGGAAAGGAATAATTTAATAGGAAGAGTTACAACTCTGTAAAGTAATACCTAATGACAAAAGCATAAACCAAATGGTACACTAACATGAAAAATGAAACCTTAGGTAAAATAAATGTGAGTATACAGATGCTGATGATGAGAAAAACCGTAAAAAGTTGAAATTTGTTTTGATAAGATTAATACACATGCAAAAACTGGAATAGTGAGCGCTCAAAGCCCAGAGAGGACGCCTGATGTAAGATTCAGAACGAACTGTCTAAACAAATAATTACCCAATCTTATCACCGCTTTTCACCAAGATTCCCAACTGGAAAGAAGTGAGATGCGAAAACACTTTTTATTATGAAATATTCATGTTAAATTTCGATATGTGTATGAACGACTGAGATAACTAATGATTGTTTTGGAGGCAATGGAAAAACTTTTAGAAAGGCTTCGTCAACAAAACTGAACGAGTAAAGATTTTTTGGGAAAAGACAATGCAGTAAATCATGGACTAACTATCTCATAATGCAATATCAGTTCTGGGAACTCCCACATAAAGAATGAAACAATAATGCTGTAATAACCTAATAGTATCACAGTGAAACAAATTTTCGCATATCCAATATAAATAAAGTTCAATGTAATATTGGTCAAGGAGAAATACGGAAAGCGTAAATGATTGATCAGCATTCGAATGTCGAACAAGTGCATTTATGTACAATTTCAGGGAATTGCAATGAATGTATATTTCCACATGAATAGTCACCAGTCTTATAATCGTTTACCTACATGAATATTTATTGAATCAAGATAATTCATTTGAATTGGAGAGTCTTTCAATTGTTCAAGTCCATATATCTGTCGCCAATCAACTTTTTTATTTGAATTGACAATGAAACCAGGTAAACCGATCAAATCGAGCAGATTACGCCATAATCCATGATCATATGGTCGACTGTACTTTTGTTGATCTTCATTATTTGACGGCTTATTGTTTGACTGATTGGATACTTGTAAACCACCGGTAAATTCAACATATCTATCTATATTAATACGTTCATTTGTAGTCGCATTTAACCATACCATTTGATATAAGTGTGAACCAAATAATAAAGTTGTCCAAAAACAATAGAAGGCCGCATTGATAAAACAGAATGTAAGCCATGGATTACATGATATATATCCTCCTATTGTAATAAGTGGATCTGATAATTGGAGGGGAGAGGAGGAATTAAACATGAAAATGCATTTACAAAGATTTGTTTATGACTATTTCGAAATAATCTACATAACATCAAAATACTACAAATTCTTCTCAACAACCTTACCAGATATTCATTTGGTAATCAGTAGTCACGTGGGCATAACAGTAGTACACTGTTAAAAAACATAAATCTATGAGATAAAGTAGTTAGAACTAGATGATTTCAGAATAGTCTGGTTATGTTTACACTTTGGAATTTCCCCGTTCAATTTCCCACACTCAAATCTTAATTCAATTTTCGTAAACGGGTTCATTATTTCGATTTGTCAATATTGTTACCAGCTTCATTTCAACTTGAACAGATATAACTGAATTCACTTCAGAAACGTAAAACAATCAAAGAGTTGACAGTTGCAAATAACCCTTTAGTGTTTGAAGCGATGGATACTAGGTTCGAGCTTCAGTGGGAACAACACCGCTCCCTGAGGTGCAGGTACATGCAGCTGACGAGTCCCAAACAGGACGAAGCGCGCGTCCTGGATTCCACCGCTAGCCACAAAGCACACATCAACACAATGAGTAAGCAGGCAGGCATAAGAGCTCATCTGCCAACAGAGGTAGAACGATTCGACCGTGTATTATTATTATTTGTCCCTTGGGTTACTTATGGAACATAGGGCTTCACTAGCACACCACCATTTCACTCTCTTCTCTCCAGTCTTCAAAACTTGGCTCCACCAATGCCACAAGCTTTCATTTCTTCCTCACACCATCTCCTCCATGTCACCCTCAGATGGGATACCCAACTCATCGTCTCCCATGCGGGTCCCACTCAACGACCTTGCCTGACGCATGATGTCCCCAAACGGTCTTCTCAGCTTATATCCGATTCAATCCACCTCCACTTTCTTCTGCATATTTGTTGAGTGATGGCTAGTTGGCTGGTTCGTTGCCAGCCAGCCAGCCAGAATTCCGTCTTGTTTATTCTTATTATTCTTGCCGTCTGATCATCTTCAGTGTCAGTGTCGAGTGAGCGTAGGCGACAACTGTTCATGTGATGTACGTCTACAGTCTGTTGGAAATGTTTTTCATAACGTGCGAAGCCTCTCAACCATATAGAAGCACTGACTTAACATTAGTGTATAGCAATGGGAAATTACAAGTATTAAAACCAAAAACTGCAAACAGTTCCCGTAAATTAGCAACTCAGTGGAAAATGCTCTCGCGTTTGAGACGACGAGTACAATATTTGAATCCCAATGGAAATACGTATCAAAATGGGATACAACACATCCAACTAACTAACCCTAAGCAACACAAAATGTACATCTTATACTCCCCAGTCAGGTACTACCAAATAAAAATCTTTAGATAGTGTAGTGTCAGCGAATAACTGAAAAGTAAGACAATAAATAAGTATCAGTTGTTGTGGTTACGTACATTTGATTGTGTCATTCTCACACACAACTTAAAAGTTAACTAGAAATGGTAACGAATGAAGAAAGTAACTAGAACAAAATAGTGCTAAACTATCAAATTCAAATCTGCTCACATCCTTCACGTATATAGAATAAGTACTCAATGATAAATCAATAGCAAAAATGCAAAAGACTTCTGATATTATAGATTTTGAATCTAGAATAAGATCAAACAACTCAAAATAAGTGAAGGTTTGTCACTTATAGGTGGCAGAAGCATTGGTGATTCCAGCAACTAAGACCGGGTTATCTATACACAAGTAGTATGTTCGACCACCTTTGAACTAGTAATTTCATTGTCTTATTACTACTTTTCTTAACATTTTCAACTTCGCTATGATTTCTCTTCCCTTTCCTCTCTTTAAGTGTGTTAATTTCCGATTTGGCATAAGATAAAAACTCTATTAAAACGTTGAGAAGATTCATTATATCCAACTACTAGTTCTTCCTACGATTTGCAGTGCCACATCAACTCCTTTCCAGATCCTCCAACAACAGCTTTTTGATGATCCATCCCCGATCCGTCGGCTAATTTTCGCTGTAACTAAAAGTACGATTTCCAAACTGTCGTAACTGATTAGTCAGAAAGAAAATTTTCATCGTTGAATTGGCTTTTATTAAAAATCATGGGTCGATTAAAATCATGAAATACTATAAACTAGAATTAATCAGCTAGATTATACGATGCAAGTGGATTTTTAATTATGAACGAGAAAGAAAAGCGTAAACTCAAATTTTAGGCATATAAATGCTCATAAATAAGTGTGTATATAAACTTTAAGAAACTAAGGATGTTTAAGAATGCATTTAATACTACGCTACATTGCCAGATAATAACGCACTGAAAAGCAGAATTCTAAAAATTAAATGGTTATTAAATAATGTTCAACATACAACTATTCGTTTTATACTTAAAATACCAATACGAGGCATTCCCACTTATCATACGTACACTATCAACCCAAACACAATCTTCCCACATCCTAGACAATGTTGCACTCTAACACAAATAGTTATGGTTGAGTATATCTTGAATATAGATTCATTTCCATATTGTCTCCATACCACCTGAGTGGGATCAGTTTCTAACTTCAGCGCTGAAAATATATTACAATCAGAGTCATGAGGATAATGGCCTGAAAAACAAACAGTTTTCTCTTCACTCACTTGGCTTGTATTGACTATGTCTTACAGGCAAAAAAAGGGTTCGGAAACTCAGGTGGACTGCACACCAAAACTCAACAAGAAAAACATATCTATGGAATCACATTTACTGCATGCCAACTAAATACAAGTACATATGAACACCAATAACTCTTTGATCTCCTCCATCATAGTTCGTTAACTTTACCACAGTGTACGAATTCCATTTTATCGTTAGAGTTCTGAATTTCTAAAACAGAGGATTGCCTTGATAAGTCTTGCATACCTACTCTTCACTTATTTCCGTTAGGATTTCTGGAAAAAAGGTTTAACTTGCCTGATGAAACCACGACGACTGACAAATGGCTGGTAAGACTGTCATGCATAGATAGGTGCCAATTTTCCCATCGCATAAATACGGTTGGAAAACTGACAACGGAAAAATGTAAATCATAACTAAGGAAAGCTTGGTATTTTAACTCTCCTAGATTGGCGCCAAAACGTAAACATACTGTTTTACAATTTCAGAGCCACACCTCTTACTTTATTAAAGGTGTCAAAGGCGAGCAAGCTGACCGCCATTCACATTCACAGAGATGGTCAAATAGTCTGTCTACAATGCATAATTGCGAACAACAAAATAGAGTTATTGTTTGAACGGCTGCAATTTTAGCAAAATGGTTATGTCAGTTATAAGGTGGATCTAGTTACAATGTATTTAACAAATGTAAGCTATCTCGTCCAAAATTTTACGCCGATGAAAATAAAGTTATGGCTCGCTGGTAAGCGTCAACAGTCAGCCTCTCATGATTGCCCCACTAATTACAAGCCATATAACATACTTTAAGTAAATTAATATCAGAGACCTCGCAATACTGTGTAACAGTACATATCAGCACATCAGGATACAAGCCATCCAATAAGATCAAAGACAGAAGTGGAGGAAAATATAATCAAAAGTTGTAAAAACTATCAGGATAAAACAAGTAACCAAGTTTAATATCTCGATCACAATGAAGATTACATTTCGATACATCTCCTACTCTAACTAAGATTTATTTCCAGCAATACCATCCACTGTCTCCAACCACCGAATCCAACTGTCATACAGATCCCAACCAATCTGTCAACATTTCCCTACATGGCTCAGACCAACAGACAGAAATTTCATCGACATATACTACGTGCCAGTTTGACTACCTTATTCCAGCCTAAATATACTTCAGCTAACATTCTGCTGCTGGGTCTATGATGACTGGACATAATAGATAACACATGCTTCAAGCCGCTTGAGTCGATGAAGATTCACAATCTTATCAACTGACTTACCTCTTTTGTCTAATACTCATTTGTTGACAGAGTTAGTCTCAAACAGTGGGTCAGGGGTTCGAACACCGCTCCATCCACGGAGGGTTTGGACACCTAGGTAGTGTCGTGAGGCTTCTTACAGCAGGTATAGCCCGTTGCCTACTGCACGAATGTGCAATTATTTGCGCAATGCATCCTTATTCCTCTGCACCTCGCCTCTTCATTGGTAACATGGTGGTACTACGAGATTTAACCAGAGTTGCAAAGGCAATGTTGGTCAAACACTTGAAAAGTGTTTATGTTCTCCATCTTCAATGGCCATGTTCCAAGGTCACACAGTAGGACAAAACGAAGTGCTATGCACTTCAACCCTTAGTACGTAACCAGATTCACCAAAGCCATAGACGACGTAAGTTGGTACAGGCCAAACAACTTTCTAAGTGACATACTATGAGCCTTGTTCGGAGGGAAAATAGACTCCCTGATACTAACTAGCTGCCCAAACCCCGGTAATGTAGAGCAGGATTCGAACACATGACCCACTGGCTAAAAGTCATCTACCTAAACCAAAGAGGCAAAGCTCCACCTTCAAATACAACATAGCTGTAAAACCTCCAGAAGAACACCAAAAATCTATAGGATGTAGTCTCTACTTTTATTGACAATGCAAACCACTTGTACATTAAAGAGTGTATGTACCTCTGGACTGTATATTCACATCTTGACCTAAAAGCAAATTTCTAAAACCATGCGTCATTGGAATGAACGGATATCAAATGTATGTTACAAATATTTTGTTGTTGGTCAACGGTTACCACAATCACTTCACACTCTCTAATAAAAACAAAATGAAGGATAGTTTTGAATAATTATGCAGCGAAGTTGACTGTTGTAAAGGGCTTAATCACGACTGTTAGACATATCACAATTACACTCAGTCGTTCGGCCAGTTCACTTATATAAGCTTTAATGTCATCCTTTCAAGATTGTAATTTTTTGTTCGTTATTGGGGAACGTTTATAAAAGAATGGATGGTTGTTGACTAATTTAAATAATGAAAGTGATGAATCAAGAGAACTAATGGCTTATACGGAAGTCGCATCAGCATCATTCCCTACTACAATAAGAGACTTTGTTCTACAGCGAATAGCACAAGTTTCATTGAGGCTAAAGAGACGCATTACTTGTGAGTGTCGACAAACGGCCACCTATCTTCTATCTACACAACACATAAGAATTTGAAAAAAACAGAAACAAGGTAAACAATATTTCAAAAACAATACGATACAGCTGTTTATTTAATACATACATACATATAAACATACCAAATTCTACAGATTTACTCATCTTCGAATGAGGCAGACAACTGAATTCATTTTGCCAGTAAACAATTGTACCCAGCATAAATAAACCACATGAAATACTTGTTGCTAATAAATAGACAATGAAGTAGAAATGATTCTGCATTCCAACACAATTATATATCCATGGACAATGATGATCAAATCTAGCAACGCATCGATCACATGTTGAACAGTGCTTTGATCTTAGTGGTTTGCGAATAAAGCAAGTGGTACAGAAGCGTTGTAATGGATTAGCTGGTATTGAAGTTGCTTGCAGATAATCTTCATCATCTGATAATTTAGAGGCATTTAAAGGGGATAATGCTTCATCAAGCAACTGAAGGATTGTTTCCTGTTGTGATTCTTTTTTCAGTTCGCTTACATAACCAGGATCTTTGGTACAGCATAGGATAAAAGCAGACCATAATAGGGTGATGAAGAATAGGAACCAAAAATGCAGCATCCAATAGTCAGGTATGTGTAGTGTGACATAGAATAAATAAGTAGTTGTTAGGAGTAATGTTGTACTTGTAGCTAGACTGAATAACATGATAGCCTGTTTAAAAACAAACAGATAAATAAATAGAACTTACAATAAATGTTTCTGCTGAGCAAATGTGATTACAGTTTACCCAGTCTGGATCATAGACTGACCTCGCATTACTAGGTAACGGTTAATGTTGCTACAGCTCATATCAGCATATAAAAGGGAAGTGACAACTACCGATTTCCGTTGCACTCCGAACTCAACTGGGAAGTCTACATTCTCCTACGTGGCTCACACCAAGCGTCAAAGACTTCATGGAAAGATAACATGTTTTAGTTTGGTCGCATCTAACCCTTTTCCAGCCTGAAATCTACTTAAACTGACATTGGGCATAGCATCCCAGCTCTCACTAAGATAGAATGCGATGAAGTAGTCTTACCAATTTTAGTGAACATTCCTTCATCTACGTTGAGAAAACCGAAACTTAACCAGAAACTACGCACATATCTGTGCACTAAGCAACGGACCATACCTACTGCATGAGGACTAGTCATATCACCTGGCTGCCCGACAAATAGTTGTTACCTCAAAATGGTGGTCAAACATGTATTTTACAATGACACGACAAGTCACACTGGTAAGAAAATTTGTTCCTTGAGGTTTTACCATACTAAATAGGCTTGTCAGGCAGTGGTAAGAAGACAAAAAGTGGTTACCGTAACAGTGTAAATGGCTACGCTATGATGGAGGACCATCGGTGAAGTAGCACTACTGGCTGGATGGTTTTTCCACGGATGACAAGGTTCATGCTGATCCTGCCTTCCCTATGCAAAAAGGGTTTAGAAAACGACAGCCCCGAAAATGGATTTGGTACCTTTGGTAAGAATTTGAGTTGACAAAACAGCATTCATCGTCTCCTAAAATCGTTCTTTAAACTACACATCAGAGCGCAAAATCTCTTATCTGATAGAACATGAGTGCTGATAGAGTTGTGAGGGTGGTAATGATAGAGGTCAGAGGGCAAAGCTCAACTCCTAACTGGACAGGGAAGTGAAAGTAGTAAGGTGTCTCCTTAGGTTGACCGGCAGTATCTTGTTGATGCCGTCTTCCATATGGAAGACGGTTTAGAAAGATCGACCCGGAAAACTGCACACCTTTGCTGCCCTGAGGTCTTCTGTTACCGGTGACATGGGTTTTCTGGATGGATTTAAAACATAGTTAAATCTCAAACTTCCAAAAAGGCGATCTGTAACTGGCCTCTAACAGATGTCCTTTGCGCTCTGCGGTCAGGTGCCGATACTGCTAATAAGATTTCTTCACATAGATCAAGAAGAAAAACCTCCCATGTTGAGGGCAGACAGAGTGTCAACCTCCCTCATAATTTTCAGGATACAAGTTTCCTTAAATCATCAATTACCTCCCACGACTTTGGCTTTTAATCACCCTTTGCATCTCTCAGGCAATATTTCAGCGTCATCTTCAGTTTGTTCCAGCTCTGCAGACCTTGACAACAATTCAAGTTCACAAAACTTGAAATTTCCTGAAATTCCGCTTCAAGCTGAGCATCAAAGTTTACAATCTTTACACTCTCTGTGAAATTGGTTACTAAACTTCGCTAGCCTAAACTTAGACATCCTTGGCAATGGAGGTGTGTAATGTTTGTGAGACGCACATACAAGACCCAAGTAAGGTCATTCACTTGGCTTCACCCAACAAATATGTTGAGTCAGCGAAACTCAATGCCTGAGTTTACGGAGATTCTGCGATTAGTTTTCGCGGTTTTGCTGGTAGGTATAGCATTAGGTCATTACGCAGAAAATGCACCGTTCAACTGGATCGCAGTTGACAGCCGCCTATGCTGTTTAGCTGAATTGTGCTGTGAGGACTGAAAAAGGTACGGAAAATCACCGCTGTCCGTTGTAATCTCTGCTACCGTAGCCACTGGCTGTAGTTCGGATGAAATGAAAGATGAACTCTACCGAAAACTGTTAACCTCCAACTGGAAGTCAAACATTCAGATGTGGTTTTCGTAGCAGGTTATTTCAATGAACAAGAAGGTAGGTAAAGCTACGCAGAAGGCAGTTAGATGACATTTGAAAAATACCATCAGAACGAATGGGTTATGGCAATCGCTTGCTCAGAAGGATAAGTTTACGATTTATTCTTATATGAGATGACTGGAACGAAAGGTGGAACAGTTCAACTGACCTCTAACTAGTCTCTGGTTGCCCACTACATAATATAATTCTGAATGAAAAACTGAAACAGGCCTCCCTGCTAGTTCATGAGTTGAGAAGCCAGTAGGTAATCTGAAGTGACGTAAGGTCACATGTCCCGATGGTGACATTAGTCCTGGGTCATTACGTAGATTAACTGAAGCGTTAGCTGACGTATTAAAATCGAATCATTCCTCCTAACTTGTCTAAATCCCTGTTCATTTCAATCTATAAGACCATTTACCTCCGTGATAACCATAAGAGAATCCACCTGACAGGCAGTCTTAAATCCTGGATTCTATAATGATTAGACACCGATGTGAAGCATGCAACAGTGACCCCTAGAAAACCAAGCAGGTTTCAGATTTTATTGTTGGTGTATCAATCAGATCTTCACTTTGCGCCGGGTCTTGAAACGCAGTGATACATATCGGCGTCCAACATAGGTTGTATTTCTCGATCTGAAGGTGGCAGTCAATCCCGTCGATCGATAAGTTTTATGGCAATCTCCCACTTAAACGGGTGTCGGGTAGGTACATCACGCTGTTGAAGACCCTGTATTCAAACATACAAACATGTGTTACAACCTATTGTTAGGCATCAGATAAGTTCTGCGAGTTTAGTGTTGTCTGCCAAGGAAGTCCACTCTCTGTAGTGTAATCCAAGCTTGGCAACGCCAAGCTTATGGAGGTCTCCATTTCCTAGTCTGGTTGTGCAGGGATTGACCTTATCACAGGAGACTCCTTACTAGACTTTGAATACACAGGTGACATAGCGCTGGTTGGTGATGTTCACAAGATTAAGTTTTCTGGATACCTTAAGTGACAATTTGCGAGTGACTGAGATATTTTTATCCTCACCCAATTGCAAACTGTTGCACCAAGACTGGTCTCCTTTGGTGGCTTGTCTAACAAAAGAGTGGAGTGATTGAGATAGTTGACAAATTCACTTGCTTGGGAAGTCAGACCAGCGAAATTTCAGCTTGGAGATGAAAGACTTGATTGGCTTTTGCCAATTTAAGCCATTTATGGTGCAGGCGATATATCTGATCACTTATTAAGAGTCGAGTGCACTACTCCTAAGTTCGCTTTGTTCCACAATGTCTGTGAAACATTGTCATTCAAGGTTGAGGATATCAGAAAGCCTCAGGTGTACGAACACAGCTGTCGTTGCAGCATCCGTCATGTGTTGTGTAGCCGATACGTTGGTGATGTAGAGGTTAAACGAACAGTTTTTCGTACAAAATACATAGGTCAGTTGATGAAGTTATAAACCATCGTCGATTCAGACGGTTAAGAATTGTGCTGCGCATGCTATACCACCATCTACCTCATCGCCGAATGTCCAATGAAATAGGTTCAGGCTGGAAAAAGGTTAAAGGTCGGTTGGTTAAGATATGACATCAGTTCATGACGTCTGTCACTATTGGTGTGATCCGCTTAGAAGAATGTAGATGTCCTTGTTGGGGTCGGAGTGACAACTGAAACTGGTAGTTGAAGATTTCAGGTGATATGGCTTACAATCGATCTCAGTGGAACAGATACGTCCATGCATTATCTTCATCGTAATCGTCACTTCGAATTTCGTTATCTCATGCTTTCTCTTCATGACTTCCGATTAATTTTCTATTTATTTCATGTTTTTCATTTAGGGTTATTTTACCTGGATATGCTATTTCGAGGTGTGGTAGCGATGACTATCACAAAGTAATGTCAGGTCATATATGGATATCGAAAGACTGGCTATTTGAACAAAACATACCTAAGCGGCAGGTTGACATATCTCACTAAGCCATGAATTATCCTGATTTTGGTCTCGATCATGTGAGCGAATGCTAATTTGCCTTCAACAACTTTGCGACGGTAGCAGGAATCATTAACTTAAGATTTGGAAATATTCGGTGCAGCAAACATCCCGATTCGGTACTTGCACTTGACCCTTACTTACTACCTACTATACCATGTGAAATCCAAGGTACTCAAACCATCTGTATCTCGTTTTTCGGGTTCTGTGTGACTCATAAACTACTACACAAACCCTTAGAACTCTAGTCAGTAATAAAATGAATCAATAGGGAAAACAACATATTTTGAAATACTTTTCCATGTGCTTCATATCAGTTATTAGTGAACTGTGATACACTGACTCCCAACCAGTACGTCACAGGTTCAAAACCCGGTACATTTTTTGAGGTTTCGGCAATGAGAGAGTATCATGAACCTTTATAATGAGTGTGGTTCATCGTCTACAGAATAAATATCAATGTGCTGAGTTGCAGTTTTAAATATATTTGGAACAAGTGTTGATATAATCGGTCATCTAAGGAAGTGTTTATTTGTGCAGTGACACACTAAGCCTGTTGTATTTTCAAAAACTATTGCGATCCATAATGAAGGTTTGTAACATTCACAATTGATTCACATTTCTTTCACCATCTACTTGATAGATGAATTGAAATCTTAAAGACATAATAATTTGATATACATGTGAAATATACCAACAGTCAAGTACGCTACTCACCTGTGATTTATGGTCGGAAAACCTTTCAATGGCAAAACGCGTTGCTACCGATAATATAAGTAAAAGAATAAATTTCACAAGATAAATTATCCATAGTGAAACACTTGAAGACTGACTGATAAAATTTAAATGATGCATCGTAGATGTAATATCCCAGTTAACAAGAAGACAACAAGTGAGTAGAACTAAAGGTGGCAGTGAGACAGTTATCCTCTGACGCCAAATAGGTGAGTGGTGAAGCATGGAACAGCCGAGACGAGATAGACGATGTGACGAACTCATCATTTTTTGTACAGTTGCCATTTGTTTCACTTTGTCGGTTAACCATGGAACTACACGAACCTATAGGGAAAAGGACGACAACAAATTATAAAAAAAGAAAAGACAGTATAAGTGTACTATTTAACCGGATATTTAACCGAATAGACTGAAATAAAAATTGAGTTTTTGCTTTAAATGATGCATACGATAATGCACATTAACAGGCATTAAAAGGTATACCTTTTCAGTTAACTAAGTTCACTACATCCCTTATATCTCAGTTTTATGATTGTCACCATTCGTCAGCAAGTAGTATCCGCACATTAAAGGAAATTCATGCATATCTCTATTGTAAATCAAGCCCAAACATTTCACAGATGCAGTTGAAGAGACTATCAGAGCCAATCGGATTCTCCCTAATAGTCAAAAAAAGATAATAATGGAAAGAGAACAAAGTACATAACTGAATAAAACACTTAAGCTCCTGAATTCATATGCACGAGTGAGTGCTAATTAGTAATTAATGTCATATTCTTCTCACTGATAATTGGCATCAACACAATTTGTGTAATAACACCGAATATAGAAAGGAGACCCCTAAATTTAGACCACATACTTTCTTGAATCCCTAAGGTTAACAATTCTCCACGATGACCTAACTTGTTATGCGTTAGTTCTAATACAAATTAGGTGAAGAGCAATATCTCGCACTATAGAAATGAACCGCATAGGTTCTAATCTAACACAGGATATTAGTTTCCTTAAAGACGATATTCATGCTTTGCTTATGAATAAGTTCATAACTTTAAGAAGCAATTTTAAAGGAACCATATATTCTTCATCTTCATTTGTCAAATGAAGGTAAGTTTAAAAACAAGTATTCGAACAACTTGATCGTAGCATGAGTGTTTCCATCTGCCAAAGAAAAACAATTACTGGTTAGAATTGAGATCAGAATTTAACAGTTAGCTGTAAAAGTCAATACTCATTCATACTGCAGCAGAACAGGGTACTTCGTCGCTTAATTGAAGCTGACGTCTAATCTGTAGACAACCAAGTTGCCTAGCCCAGTATGTTTCATTGACTCTACCGGTAATCCAAATGGCAGTAGTGAACAATACAGTTTTGCTTAAAATCTTGCCTATTCGATCATTATCTTAGTATAGATTAGGATAAACTGAAGAAAGTTTGGATATAAGTTACACCGAGAATGTAAGGTGATACTTTTTTTTGAAGATTTTAAGTATTGTAACGGAAACTTACTTCATATGGCACCTTCCCTTCATCATTTATTGCATTCCAATCAGCACCAGCCTTATCTAACTGCATAACAGCTTGAAAATTAGCAAAATTCACAGCATAATGCGCAACAGAATTGCCTCTTGGATCCGTCAATTGTAGATTAGCACCCCATGAGATTAGCAGGCGAAATATATCAACTGATCGTACATGCATGCAGGCTATCATCAATGGAGTTAATCCATTAGCATCACGACTGAAAAGTTCGAAACGTCAATCTTTACCACAACCAATAAAATATACGACAGAAGAAAAAAACGTATTTTTTTCTTTTATGCTACAAAACATGTTATCAACTTCTTTATATATTCTGATCATTGATTGACCAGATAAAGTTGAGTCGGACACAAACATATATTCACAACATATACGGCTAGATGAAACGAAGCTCAGAGATTTTTCAGTAGTCAAACTCTAGTGATCATTAATGAGACTGAGATAACTGTGGTTTGACAGATTAGTATTATTGGTGCTGAGTTACTGCTGGCTCGATGACTACTGGTTCAATCCAGGTTTTCATTTCACTTCGAATCATCACTCAGTATCAAAACCTTTAGCAATTTAGTATACTTTTTACTTTTAAATATGTTTCATTCTATAAGTATGTGAGTTGGAGAAGGTGGATGAAGATAACTGAGTTTTCCTTACCCCTACAATGGTTTCATTCAAGACTACCTGTTCAATTACTCAAATCCCAGAAAAATTTCAGGTATCGAATATGACAGGTTCGTTGTAGAGTGTTGTTTTACTGTTTTAAAGTGCAAGGCACATTTTAGACATCTGAAATTTTCTCCTTAAGGGAGAGATAGGTGTTTATGAATCTATACTGCATACTTAGTGAGATTGGATCACTAAAAAATTTTTCTGAATAAAACTCAACCTTGTGCACACTCATGCAGTAGGAAATGAACCACACGCATTGTGTGAGGATCAGCAAAGCTACCTGGCTGCCCAAACCTCGGTAGGTGGAACATGCCCGAACCTATAACTCAATGGTTGAAAGTCAGCTCACTAAACCAATGAGCCCCAGCTGTACAAATTGAGCCATTCAGGAATCAGATCTAAGGAGAGATTATCGGACAATAGATAAAATTGTAATTAACCATTAATAGACCATACTGTCCAAAGAACAAGATACGAGTAGGTTTAATGACAACAGTATTCCTAGGCACAAACCTTTCAATGAAGTTAACTATGGAGTTGTATATAAACTTTTGTAAGAATATGAAAATACTCAGTGAGACTTTGCAGAAAGCGATACCTCAGTCGAGTAGGACTATTAAAAATCGAATGCCACTATAATCAGTACTACTTAAGTGCACATTTTCAATCGAATTTTCAGGTGGAAAATACAGGAGAGGTCAGTTAAAATGTTTACCAATGTCCTTCTAGAAATCCCAACTTAAGCTATTCGTTTTTAATCGCGATTTTCTAAACCTAACTCTCTAATGGGTTTCATAACGCTCAGGGCAGAGGCTATTATTACGTCCTTTAGCGCCTTATTCTTTTTGTACTACCAAAGTAATACCAGTATCAATCATTGGTAAGTTCATACTTCAGTAGCATACACCTGCAAACAAAACCTCTCACTTCTTATATCTGTAAGACTATAGTGTTATGACGATTAACTCAAATGTTTGGTCAACTTCCACACAAAATACGGAAACTATTACCACATGCTGGAAAAGAACTAGGACATGGACGATTATCTACGAACACCATCACTAGTTATAGTTACTAAAGTATACTTTTAAGTCAGTGTTATCAGTAATAATTACCCTTCTTTCAGTTCATCTACACCGAGGATTAGTTTAGCTTTCACAGACTATAATGTTTCTTGGTTGAATGATTGGTATCAAAAACTCGAAAAGTGACTGACAAGATCACAATCAATTATGAATTTCGATTAACACCCTAGCCATCTATCTGTGAGCATTTATTGATCTCTAACTTTTCCGTATAACACAAGCTCCATAAATAAACGGAAGAAAACTCCATCCATTTAATTGCTACTTCAAAAAGATTATATCATACGGTTGATGACCCAGAGTTCCGCTCAAGCATCGAAGTATCTTTCTACATACAACTCTGAAATATTACCGAATACAGAATTCCTCTTTTTCTGAGAAATTAACACTGAAATTCAGATCAGTCTATCTAGAATACCGTTTATGAGTAAATGTGCCCATTCTGAGACTCATAAATAAATAGAACCAAAAGAACTGGGAACAACATTCTCACAGTAACTCATTCTTTCGTGTGAAATCCTGAAACCCAAATGAACAACAGATTTACAATCAGGGTTTTTCAACTTTATTGAGTGGGTATTTCGTAGCTCCATTCAAATGCCAGAACTTCATCTTCGCTACCTCACTGTTAAGTACAAACTGTTATATAATAGCCGTAAATACGATTTCCTTAAAGGAAAACTATCAATGTGTAGCTGCATGAAGACTTGTCAACACATGGTGGATTCCTACTTATTCAAATAACTGTAGCACAATACTAGTTGGACTTTAAGTATAGCAGAGCCAGGAAATGGATCTTCCTAACACTATTCATTTGAATACGCTTCTCAAATTTACATCGGTATAAAAGCCGATGATATTTGTGCTAGGCAAATAAACCTAAGTAGTTACCATTGTAACACATCGCAAATACTTACGTGTCCACATTAATTCCGTGAGCAAGGAGATAAACAATAACTGGAATGTTTCCGATTTGTATTGCAACATGAATACATCCTAATCCAGTGTTGTCCGAAAATGTTTGATCAGCGCCTCGTTGCACAAGGAAGTGTACCATACTTAAATGTGACTGCCTAATAGCCCAGTGTAGCGGAGTTGCAGCAAGATGACCACCAGGTCTATCTATCAGTGCACCTTTTGATAGGAGATAACGAGCGATAGCTAGGCGATTGTTTATAGCTGCCCAGTGTAAGAGTGAAACGTCCTCATCGTCGAGTTGATTCACATCATAACCAATGACTTGTGGGTCAGATGGTTCTACTAACTCAATAACCCGTTTGGTGATTCCATACTGAACTGCTTTGACAATGCTCCAAGTTGAATAGTCAGTCTCACTAACTGGTGGATCGGCATACGATGGATCGACTGGATACGATTTAACATCCTGAAAACGGAGGAAAAAATTAGTGGAAATACAACTGAATTATTAACTTCGCCCAAAATACTTACGCAAGCCTCTTAATGAGTTAACCACTACGTCAATTTTATCTAATTATGTTTCGACCTACTATTTTTCTCTTGTTGGTTTATCGCGCTATCTTGTCCAGGATTGTAGTAACTTAAAATGACGTACTACTATCAATACTATAATGTTTCCGGTGGATAAATACCAAACTTAGGACCAACAAACAGATCAACGTAGAAGCTTGCACACAAGTACATCAAAAGTTGCTACGCTATATAGCAGCATTCGAGCAATAAGTAAACAGAAGTGATATTAAGTTGAACAGAAGGGTGAAGAAATAAACAAGGGTTAGTGAAAATGCTCAAACTTTCGAAGATGTCAAAGAATGAAAACCTCTGCGACATTGTGAACGATTTTCAGTCATGTTACCAAGAATCTCCAACTCTTTATTCTCATTATCTCGACAACTGAAGCCAGGGAGTCTACACTCTCCTACTCAGTTCAAACTAAGTCGGAAATTTAATGGGTTGGTCCCACATCCTGATCTGATCACTAAAAACCTTCTTCAGTTAACAATGAACGCTAAGGTTAACGGTGACTCGGGATGAGTGTTATGATGATGTTGGTGATGGTGTTATGATCAACTCATATGTTTGGGTAACCACATAAAATGTGGAGCTCCCATGGAATGGGAAAATAAAACGTGACTTTATTAACATCTTACTTTCTGGAAAAGAGCTCAAAAGGCAGTCGTATAGAACACACCATCATAACTTCTTGACGAAGTAAGACGATTACATAGGAACAATAATAACAAGCACCAATCAACTATCCCTCAGGTTGTGTCAAAATGCACAAGACTTTTGAGAAACGTTTCCCAACGACTAACACATAGACAAATCCAACGCTGCTTAAATTATGCAGATCCTAGACAGATAGACAAAATCAACACGGGACCAGGTATTAATGATTAATAGTTTAAGCTGTCACTCTATATATCAGCGAATAAAGCCAGAAAGCACTTAATTGAAAGATGAAGAAATAAACAAGAAAGCAGTTGAAAGTGGTAGGAAGCAGTAGAAGGAGAGAAGGTAGGAATGAGATTACTGAAATTCAGTTTGACGATTAAAATGAAGAAAGTGTGACAAGACATGTGTCCCTGACATCGGTTCCGAGCAATATAACTTCTCGTTTCCAACCACTAGTTTCTGTTTCTACGCACTCCAACCATTTCCCTATACAGCCCAGACCAGTAGTCAAAGACTTGATGCAATTATGCCAGGTTTGTGGCTCGCCACCCCTAACCTTTCCCCAGCTAAAACCTACCTCAGCCAACGCGTTCGCCGTGAAACCTGAAGGTCCTGAGTTCGACCCCTAGCCGGGTCGTGGGTGCGTACTGCTGAGGAGTCCTTTAAAAGGACGAAACAACTGTCCAGTAACCTCGCCTGGCTAACTAGTTCACTACTTACTAGCTAGTCCTAAGCCCGAGTAAAGAGGAAAGGTTGGGCATAGGGCTAGCAACCCTACCCCACAAAACAAATCTAACCGCTAAAGAAACTTCAAAGCACAAACGATATATAAAAAATAATAACAAAATTATTCCTCGCTGGAATCGGAGAGCCGAAATGACACCAGTTGGTGAAAGCCTTCGGGAAGCCAATTAGCCGATATACCTTCGCCTCTCTCGATGAAAGCGAAAGTAAACGTGGAGACATGGAATGTCCGCACAATGTTTTAACCCAGCAAGGCAGCCCAGACTGTAAACGAGATGAAGAGGTATCACACTGAAGTGCTTGGAACTTGCGAAAGCAGATGGAATGGGAGTGGACTCTCCAAACTGTCAACTGGAGAATCAATAATCTACTCCGACATTGTCACCCAGACAACAACCACGAGCACACTGAGTTATGGAGTGGCTATCATGATATCCTCAAGAGCATCGAAGGCTCTCATGCAGTGGGAACCAATCTCCTCCAGGATCATGGCAGCAAGATTCAACTCAAAAGGACGGAAGGACACAATCATACAATGCTATGCACCTACAAATAATGCAGATGAAGAGAAAAAGGAGGAATTCTACAGACAACTTCAATCAACACTGGACAAGACGTCAGTTGGCGATATCAAAATTCTAATGGGCGACATGAATGCCAAACTGGGAGGGGACAACACAGGAAGAGAACTAACCACGGGCTGAGAAGCGGTAGGTGAAATGAACGAGGATGGACAACTGTTTACAGAATTCTGTGCATTCAACGATTTGGTGGTTGGAGGCAGTGTGTTCAAGCACAAGGATATCCACAAAGCGACATGGATTTCACCAGACACCAGTACACACTAAAAATCAAATCGACTTTATCCTAATCTCAAGAAAATGGAGACGCATTCTACTGAACACAAGGTCAAGAAGAGGAGCAGATGTAGGTTCAGACCACTATCTAGTGCAAGGAACCTTCAAAATCAAGCTAAAAGACTTCAAGGAAGCTGGTGATAGACCACAGTTCAAGTACAACACTCGGAACAGAAACTGAACTGAATGACGAAACTACAAAGGAAATCTTCACGACAGCCAGCCATCAAGACAAAATGGGAGATATCGAGCAACATCCCTGAAGGATCGGGCATGGAAGAACACTGGAACTCTTTGAACGCGACGTGTAGAGAAGCCTGCATAACGGAATTAGGAATGAAAAAGCAAGACAAGACAAGGAATGGATCTCAACGGACACATGGAAGCTGACAGAGGAGGGAGGGGAAGATGGTGAAGCAGAAGATAAACCAGTGCAAGGATGAAGAACGAAAAGAGGAACCGAACACAACCCATAGAACACTACACTGGACAAAGAAGTGAAGAAGAGTGCGTGCAAAGACAAAAGACACTTCTACGACGCATTGGCAAATGAAGCAGAACAGGCTGCAGGTAGGAGAGACAGAAACCTGACAACACTATATCAAATAACCAGGTTGCTCGCTCTCTGGGAAGAGATCAACGCAGACGAAGCCGATAAAAGATGATGACGGAAATTTAATTACGAAAGAAGAGAAACAAAGGAAACAATGGGCCGACCACTTCAAGAAGCTCCTGAATCGACCACCACCGGCACTTCGTCCAGAAATACCACCAGCAACCCAGCCGCTGAACTACAAGTGAACATAAATCCTCCAACAAAAATGGAAGTCATGAACGCCATAAAGCTACTGAAATGCAGGAAAGCAGCAGGACCAGATGGGATCCCACCAGAAGCACTGAAAACAGACGCAGAGACAACAACGGACATGCTCACACCACACCACTATTGCAGCAGGTGTGGAAGGAGGAGAAGGTACCTGCAGATTGGAAGGGTTACCTTGTCAAACTCCCGAAGAAGGGAGACCTCAGTGTTTGCAACAACTGGTGTAGAATCACTCTCCTGTCCACCCAATGCAAGCAAAATGTTAAGCCGCATCATCCTGGAGAGGCTAAAGGATGCACTGGATTCAAAACTACCACCGGAACAGGCAGGCAGGCAGGCAGGCTTCAGGAAGTACAAATCATGTGCAGACCAAATTGTAACGCTTCGCATCATCATAGAACAGAGTATAGAATGGCAGTAAACCCTCTACCTCAACTTTATCGACTTTGAGAAGGCCTTTGACAGCGTCGACCGAGAGGTAATTTGGAAACTGCTTCGTTACTACGAAGTATCGCAAACCTTTATCAGCCTCATTCAACAACTATATGAAGACGCCACATGCCAGCCAAGTAATTGACAATGGGAAGCTCGGTGATGCTTTTGAAGTGAAGACGAGAGTGAAACAAGGTTGCCTACTATCCCCCATGATATTCCTGATTGTGGTCGACTGGACTGGATCATGCAGCAAACAGTGGGGAGCGAGAAGAGGAGGATACGCTGGACTGCGGAAAAGAACCTAGAAGATCTGGATTTCACTGATGACTTGTGTCTGCTATCACAAACTTGAAGATCTACAGGCGAAAACTAACAAGTTGACAGAAGAGGCAGCGAAGACGGGATTTCCTTTAGGTGAAGGTAGAGAAGACAGACGTGAAGATACCGCACCAACAACAACGACAAACTCCAATCACCATGAACGGGAGAAACTTAAAGGAAGTAACCTCCTTCACTTATCTAGGAAGCACTGTTTCAACTACAGGTGGCTGCACAGACGAGGATGTCAAAGTCAATCGGAAAAGCAAGACAGGTGTTCATTAGCCTGAAACCAGTGTGGAGATCTTCTGCACTCCTCTCAGCATGTGGAACAACATCCGGATTTTCAACACCAACGTCAAGTCAGTGCTTCTGTATGGTTCAGAGACTTGGCGCGTCACGAAAGGGATTTCCAATAAACTGCAGACATTCATCAACAACTGCCTACACTGGCTCGCCACTGAAGATCAGATGGTTAGAAAGGATAAGCAACAAGGAGCTCTGGGAACGAACCAACCAAGAACCTATCACCCAATAAATATGCAGGAGGAAGTGGAGATGGATTGGCCATGCACTGAGAAGGCCGACTGAGGACATCACGCGTCAGGCCAGTTGCTCGAGTGGAATCCCCATGGGAAGCGACGAGCTGGACATCCGAGGGTGACATGGAAGAGATCGTGTGAGGAGGAAATGAGAGCTTGTGGTTTGTCGTGGAGCTAGGTTCAAAGATTGTAGAGAACAGAGTTCACTGGAGACGTGCTACTGAAGCCCTATGTTCCATTAGGAACCCAATGGACTAATAATAATAAGAATAATATATATAGAAGCTACACTCTCAGACACTTCGTCACACTGGTTCCCCTGTGGTTATCACGAAAGGATTTCTCCCTTTCTTGAAGACTGAGACAATCAGTCGCAGAGGATCATATATGACTACCATACACCAGCTAACACTTCAGTTAACCTGACCAATAATCCACGACCATTGCACCTTAGTACATCCGACAACAATCCTTCTGACCCTGCTACTATTCCTCGTTTCAGATTACCTACAGCTTATTTTTAACTTTTGTGAGTATTGCAGATACTACTTCAATGTTCCGTTTGGGATCCGACTAGATAACGGGCAATGGAATACTGGATGGAGGAAGTGTTCTGCCCCAGTTTCCTTGATAAGTCTAAACACCTATCAAATGTCACCTGTTTAGTCTTCGCCAACCATCAGCACTTGTGGTCATTGAGTAGATTTTTTGTCAGTCTACATTCGATTTGCTTCCGCTCCTTATTCTCTTCTGCAGGGATGCTTTTAACGTGCATTCATTAATTTAAAAGTCGGTGAGATTCATTGGCTCTCTCTAACCACTTTTTGAGATAGTTTCGGTCTTCCGCGCTGTTTTTACAGCAGAGTGGAGGTAGCGTCAGGCTTCTTCAAGACGAGTGATGTTCTGTACCGATAACTGGCTAGCCAATTTCTTGCTGAAAGCAGCTGCGCTCGTAACTGTATCATTGCTGTAGTTTTCTATGTCAATTTAGGTGCGAACAGGCGTGATCGGACCAGTGAGCAGTAGATATCCAAACATGTGCTTTAGAAGGAGCGGCAGTCTTTTGCCGATCCTCTCCAGCGACAACTAATAGCAATAGGGTCTGTGTCCAAAGCTAAGCTGAGATTAGTGCATGTCACTTCAGATACTGTCTCTCTTTATGTCTGAAGTCCGCGGTGGTCAGAAATGCATTGCAGTACAGTTTTAGTAGGCGATCACCATTATGCGTCAATGCCTTTCTACCTGACAGCCTACCCACCTCTGCATTAAAACCGCATGCTACTACAACCAGGTCTGAACGTTTGGCTCTTAGTAGCAGGCTAAGTACTTTTCAGCAGAACTCATCTTACACTTCATTAGGACAGCAGCCAGCGGATTAGTAAGCACACATTACAAAGAGAAAACAGTTTCGTTATTCCTTTTAGTCCCTGTTGCGCTGTTGTCGAAAAGCGCATATGCAGCTACCAACTGGGATCCAGTCGAAAATGACACTTTCTATCTTAGCACTAAGTGCTAAATACCAATGAAAATTTTGCGCATTGTGGAATGAATTACTACACTACAAATAAATTTCATTATGACAAGTTTACAATGATAAGTTATTTATTTTGGCAATATTTCGAGTAAAATTACTGCTCGTGATCACACCAACAGTTGGAATTCTTTTAGTACATACGGTCTAATGAATCAGAAATACCGAATCAATTATTTATATGACCGCTGAATTAAAACAATTCCGGCTGCCGATGTTATCACGGATAGGAGTTCTGCTCAAATCCAAAAATAATTAAAAAAAAACTTATCATTATGTAAATTTGTCATTAAAAAGAACTTTATT